>JAVLUZ010000169.1:219004-469004 GCA_036768485.1 Mermis nigrescens | reverse complement strand
CACCATTTTTCAACGTTTCTCATAATTCTCAAAAATTGGATTCTGGTGAGGAGGGGGTATTTTAATTCTTGGGGGGTGCATACCCCACAGAACCCCACGCCCAGGTATGCTGCTCAGTAATGCTCACGAAATCTGTGAATTGTGAGTTTTCACGCATAACAATGTCAACTTTTTTCTTTCAGTTATAGAGCGGTCAATAAAACAATGGTTCTAACATACCAAGTTGTCCTTCTTAGATTAAAGCAGTTGAGTACGAGATATCTTTATGAGACTGAGTAACAGATGATTAAAAATATTACGAAAATGGCTTGCCCTTGTCGTTGTGCTGTCAGTAAAGTGTTTTTGTTGATAATTTTGATATCCTTGGGAATCCAAGTAGGTAAGTACTATTGTTGCCTTGAATTCCTGTACACTCTTTCCAATATCTAGTGTGTACAAAACTGTACTTGACATTCTCAAGAATTTTCTACTACAATTTCTACAAACGCTTTATCAATCTTGGTCAAAACTTAAAATAACAATTGTTGTATAACGCTTCGTAGAACGATCGAGTTTTGTTGACATGCTCAGAATGTTAAATCAACGTTTTACACGGTATTTGTGAGGAAAAGTTTGAGGAATAAATTTTGCCTGAATCGTGTCTGTACGAATGAATAAATTAATCGGAAGCCTGAATTGTTATGGACAAAAGCACGAAAACATCGCCTATTGATTCATTTTTTGCGGTACAGATTCTGATTAGGGTCTTGCGGATAGGGTCCATATCCTCCAGACTAACTTGTCAATGAGGGTTAAAAACAGCTTCACGCTCAAGTTCCAATAATTTTGTGTATTATATATCGTCAGAAAAAAGCTAATCGCTGATGTAATCCAAAGTTAATATGCAAACGTTGATTTTCTAAGGCTGGGCTTTTCATTGTTTTTTTCTTTTCATTTTTCCAGAAAAAATGGGGACAAAAACGACGACGTTCATTGAAGAATGCTGTCTTACAGCATAGAACACATGTTTTCAAATCATTGACGTTGCATAAACATGTGAAATCAAATACTCCCACTAAATCAAAATTGCATAATTTGCTTCTACGTAAATATTTAATTCAAATCGTAGGAGACCTCATAAACCTTGTTTCTAATTTGATTATTTCTTGGCTCACTCATGAACGATTTTTACAATCCGTTTTCACACAAACTGACGATTTGGAACATTTATGCAAATATAGTGTGTTTACATAAGTTTGGGCATAAATTTTAGAAAGTTATTGAAAGTAAGCCGACGAATTTCGGTAAAATCAATGCAATCTGTCGGCTTATTGTGTCGACGTAGTTTTTAAAATTTAAGCCCACACTTGTGTGAAACAGAGAGTAACTTTCGATCTGAAAAAGAACAAATACAATAAATGATCGCAATTCAAACGACTTATAGAAACATTAGTGAATTTATGCACCTACAGTATGATTGCAAGCAAAAGTAAGGAAAACCTACTGTTTAACCATTGCTTTCACCGAAACTGCGAATTTTAAGATTAACTGATTAACTGAATAACCACTAGATGGATTTCAAGATATAATAAAAATGTTTTAGAATTTTATATAAAACTCTTTTGACGAAAAAAATTGCGCTAGCTCATGACTATGCTATTCTGTAAAACTCGACCTTACTTTGCAGGGTCCTCTTAACGTACATAGAGTTTGTTTTCTATTTCGAAAAGTAGCAAAATAGCTACATTCTGTTTTATTCCGAACGGCCCATTTTCGCTTTACGACTTATTACTGTAGCGGAAAATTTTACGGTTTAGATTTCAGCGCCATTTGTTAAATGCGTTGCATTTTAAGCGAGCACATTAAAGATCAATAAGAGGAGAGAAGCTATCTCGCGCAGTGAAAAACTAAGGTACAGCAATAAAACTTTAGAGAAAATGGGCCGTTTGGAATGGAACAGACTATAGACATAAAATGTTTTTGTTTTTTTCTATTTCCTAATAGTTCGACCTGCTGTCTTAATTAATTTTTTCAATATGGCTGCCCCCAAAAGGTCTGCATTTGCTGCCTTCATGTTTCGTATTACACGATTTTTAAACACATTCTAGAAAGCCCAAGAAAAGCTCCTTCGAATGAGTACCTAGTAACCTACATATTTGCCTGATTAAGCAAAGAATTCGTGCACTTCAATATGGCCGCCATAATAGAAAAATACTAAAACTTACACATTTTTGTAGCTTGTTTACCCTCCGTTTGCCATCATGCTTTTGCAGTTAAAGTTTGCCATCTTGAGAAAAACTCCTGGTCCATATTAGCTTTCACCTTCTTTACATACTCTGACAGTCATTACTTTGATGTAATGCAATTTTTTATGCTCTTTCTAAATATGTATTTTACTTTTTATGAAAGTTATTTGAACATCTGGTCTATATTAGCTTTCACCTTCTTTACATACTCTGACAGTCATAACTTTGATTTAATGCAATTTTTTATGCTCTTTCTAAATATGTATTTTACTTTTTATGAAAGTTATTTTTAAAAGAGATACAACTAAAAAATACCATTGTGCATAAGAATAGGCACTGGTGGAACATCAAAGTAAAACAAGAAAAATCAGATTTCCGTTGTTTTAAACACAACCAGGAATACATTCAAAAAATCTGAAAAGGAATAAATCTTCAAATCTTTCATTTTGAGTTTCTATGATATACTATAAATAAAGAACGATGTAGTCAAGACGAGTTAGACAAAGTTCTAGACGCGGATATCAGGAAGATCAAAAAATGCCAATTACATGATTCACTATGATTTTCTCCTATGACCCGGTAAATGTAGGCGGCTTGAATATTTTTTCAAGATAATTTGCTAAATGGCTAGAAAATTTGAAGCAATTTCCAACAAGCTGCCTCATGATAAGATTTTTCTTAGTTCTGTTAGGAAAATTTAAAATAATCAAAAATCTCCATTGTGTGCTGAAAACGACGTGTAATTACACTCTGAGAGTGGTTGTTCCCTATACATAGTTTATAAATAAGCTATAGTTTCCTTAGAGCGCTTATCACTGAATTTAATGTAGACGGACTACAAAAAAAGTGAAGAAGTATTTATTATGCAATGGGTAAAACCACTATGGCTTCAAAATGCTGTCACGTACATATACATGACAGCTGCTAATTTGAGCAATAGCTGTCGCTGATTGCCACAGTAATTGTTCCTTTCTCTTACAAGGAAGAGACGAATTTCCAGTAATGAACCGGTCCTCGCTCGATGGCTTTATGCGCTCTTTTGAGGAGTCAGCGCTGATAAAGGCTGTTGGGTTCGCCCAGCAGCACCTGTTTTGTTCTCACTAGACAGCTCACTTCGAGCTGGTGACTACCCGAATCCACACTCCTGATTTAGTGGGTAAAGTATTATTGAATTGATTATTGATTATGACTCCTAGAAATAGAGGCTATATTATATGCTATATGTAACGGGCGGCGCCGCATACACCTTCGATTACGTGAGCCAAATTTTACCCGCACCGGTTTCCCAAATCTTCGGCTCTGAATCGCGTGTGTAAAACTAACCGACTACTCGGGCTCTTGCTAACTTTCTGCGCTGATATTCAATATAATCGAGAAACAATATAACATTAACCTCACGGGTTTAACTTCAAAGTATCCATTTCAAATTATATAGTAGCACCTCTGCTACGTATATGATCCAAACCAAGCATCCTTTGTTACATAGCTCTCATATAAGCGAAACAGACTAAAAGAAAAACACTTTAAACGAACTAAACTTTAATGTCTTCGAAAATAAATCACTTTTATAGCTGCTCGCTGCTCGGTGTGACAAATAATGATTTCCGTGCATAAGGTTTCGAGAAATAAACTGTTGTAATTCAAGTAGCGTGCACTTACAAACAGTCCAATTCATCCGAAGTTGCGGTTTACATATGAGAATTTTTATCTGTTTCAAGGACACCTGGATGTGGGGGTTTGGGGGTTTGCACCCCCAGAAACCAAAATACCCCCCAGAAATCAAAATACCCCCCAGAATTCAATTTTTGAAAATGTTTTCGTTTTTTTTCGCAATTTTTTGATGCCAATGGATAGTGCTTGATGAGAAACGTCGAAAAATGGTGTTTTTATCGCCATACCACCATTTTTAAGGCCATTTTTCGACCTTCAAAAAAATCTTGCACCCCCCCCCAGAATTTTCTTGCTGCCCACGTATGGTTTCAAGGTCCGTCATATATGTACCTAACCATTCCAAAAGTTTACGGAATATTCACTATAGGGCTACTGTCAGCAGCAGCAAAAAACACACCGAAAAATTTAATTCTGCGGGTATACCGGATTCTCCGTAGGGGAAGGGGTTTGACCATACGTGGGCAGCAAGAAAATTCTGAGGGGTGCAAGATTTTTTGAAGGTCAAAAATGGCCTTAAAAATGGTTGTATGCCGATAAAAACACCATTTTTAGACGTTTCTCATCAAGCACTATCCATTGGCATCAAAAAATTGCGAAAAAAAGGAAAAATTTTCAAAAATTGAATTCTGGGGGGGGTATTTTGGTTTCTGGGGGGAGCAAATCCCCCCAAACCCTCCACGCCCAGGTGTGGGTTTGACACCCCACCACGCCCACGTGCGGCGTGGTGAGGTGTGAAAGTTTTGATTTATATTAAATTTTTCAATTTATTTTTTCTATTCTGCGTTTCTCATAAATTGCACTAACGATGGGTAGATAGATATAGTCTGTTTCATTTATCCGAGAGCTTTTTCAGCAATTTTTTTTGAGGCTACAGTAAGTAAGTGAATTTTTCCTACATTCAAATTTAAAAGTGTGGCAAAAGCGTATGGAGCACTACTGTGCTAATAAACCCATTCATTTAATTGGCAATATCAAATGCTTTACAGCCGCAACTCATTCGGATGAAGAAAGTGCATAGCGAGTATACGATGCGATAATTCCAAAAAAATTAAAAACGCGTAGTAAACAAATCCATACTAATTAAAAAACTCATCGGCTTAAAAATTCTTAAAAGCACATATTGCGTGCTAAGCACAGAATCCTTCCGAACTGACTACAATGGAGCAACACGACGTTGTAAATTTTCATAAACGCAGCACACGGAGACAAAAATAAGTAAATACCTACTGCAGGTTTACGCGCAGTGCTATTACTCGATAAATACCCAGCAGTTTAGTGTAAACAAGTCGCAACGACTCGATTTACGGGCCGGTATGGCCAGATTTCGTATTCAGGTGAAAAAACGTTCGTATTCTTGAAATGTTGCGAACAGACCGTGCTGAATGCAGCAGTCGTATGTTTAAACCCTTTTTACACACTTGTTCATACAAACACGAATAAATAGAGTAATCTGAACCGCAAAAAACAAATCAATAAAACAAGGCGACGCGTCGAACGAAGCGAATTATCGACAAACACGCGTAAGGATCGGCTAAAATATCGAAGGGGTCGAAATTTGTAAATTAGCTTGAAAAAAACCTAAAAATAGCCGTATTGTGTAAAGAAGAGGTTTAGCCTTATGTCGTTTTCTTATTCCTGTCGTTGGACGATGTAGACGAAGCCTGCGAAGCGTTTTCGTCGTCGTCCGTGTAAACGTCGGCTTGTTCGCCCGGTTTCAATAAACGCCCGACGACGGCGTATTTTTCTGCAATGGCGTCAGTAGTGTAAAGCATACACATATGCTTAGATTTAGAGGCATACATGATCCGCGGCTCACCACCACACATGGGCGTAAGGGGTTTGAGGGGAGGGTATGCAACCCCCGAAGTTGAAATACCCCCTAGAAATCAAACCCCCCAGAATTCAAATTTTAAATTTTTTTGCTTTTTTAGCGATTTTTTGATGCCATTGGATAGTGCTCAATGAGGAACGTCGTCGAAAGATGGTATTTTTTCGCCATACGACCACTTTTAAGACCATTTTTTGACCTTTGAAAATTTTTTCACCCCTACCCCCAGAATTTCGGTGCTGCCCACCTATGCTCACCACCACCCCCACGGATCTTAGTCATGCATATAACCGAGGTATTGGGATGCCAATAAAAGTCGGTCGAACCCATACACCAGAGCCAAATTTTTATCCCTTCCCCATTTTAGGAAAAAGTACAATTTTTGTCCATTTTTAGGCGCTTTTTCGCAAATTTGTTCAAAAATGGAAGGACGTTTACCCCTCTAACCAGAAAAGGCCGACTGCCCCCAACCAAAGCTTTCAGCTGTTACTAGTTAGACTTCATTATACGTGGGCAGAGTGGGAATAGGTTAGACCACACATGGGCGTGGGAGGTTTGGGGTATGTACCCCAGGAGTTGAAATACCCCCCAGAATTCAAGTTTTGAATTTTTTTTGCTTTTTTAGCGATTTTTTGATGCCATTGGATAGTGCTCGATTAGAAACGTCGAAAAATGGTGTTTTTTCGCCATTCGGCCACTTTTAAGACCATTTTTGACATCTGAAAATTCCCGCCCCCAGAATTTAGGTGCTGCCCACCTATGGGTTAGACCCCGAAATCTGGCAGAGTTCTCAAAAATCGATCGACCCCAGAGTTGAATTTTTAGCATGGTTTTCGCGATTTTTTTAGAGCTCTGTCCAATTCGGACCAGACCCCCAGAACTTGGTCTCTGCCCATGTATGATATTTATCCCTTCCCAAATTCTTTCGCTCCAACCAGAATTCTTCATTTTCGAAAAACATCGAAGAAAAGGCGTTTTAAGCGTTTGTGACGAATTTTTTCCTCAACAGTGTAACATCTTTGGTTCTTTACGGCACGCGATCACTTTTGAAAATATTTTGTTCAATTTACGACATTTTCACTGAATTTTTCCCAAGTTTTATGATCTAGAAAGAAAGAACACGATAAGAAACACCTAAGAATAGATTTCTGACGCATATCCACAGCTTTGGAGCCTGGAGGTAATTCCGAACAAATTTTTAATTTCAAGCCCCCTTTTTTCCTATATTGCATACGTATGGTCAGGCCCGTGTCCAGGATTTTATTTCGGGGGGGGGCCGAAAATTTTTGAGGCCAGATATCTCGAATACTATTAGGGGATAGGCGAAAAAGGCAGTTTTGAGCGTATCTCGGCGAGCTCTATACAATGGTGAAGAAAAATTTCAAAAAAAAATTCAAAAATTTTTCACCCAATTTCATATTGATAAACCTACAGCAAATTTATCATTTAAGCTGATTTCTCATCACTTAATCGACCAATTATTTCTTATCTCTTGCCTGTGCACCTAATCATTGTGCTTTACAGCGAAAAACAATGCAGATAATGAATAATTCGGCGCCGAGGGCCGAAAAATTGACATATTCTGCATGTCATATTCATATTTGAGCGGTTTTGAGCGGGCTAGAAGACAAAAAACACATATAAAGAATAAATACGGCGCGAAGCGCCGGAAAAATTCAATGTTTCCCACGTCAAACCTCAAATTTGAGCTGTTCTGAGTGAACTAGAAGGCAAAAACTATAGCTGAACAATGAATCCGGCGCACAGCGCTGGAAAAAAATTGACATGCTCTCTATGTCTAACTCAAATTTGAACGATTTTTAGCGGTTTAGAAGGCAAAACTATACATAAACAATAAATCCGACGCGAAGCGCCGGAAAATTTCGAGTTTACTTGCTCAAAAGTACGCCAAAAAACCTGTTTTGGCGGTGTTTTAGACGCGCTTCGCCAATTTTTAATTTTTCCCTTTGGGGGACCCCTGGTAGAAACAAAAAATTTTTCCCATTTCGGGGGGGCAGGCCCCTCCACCACCCTGGATACGGGCCTGCGTATGGTCATTAATTTCCGCACTGTTTGCCTAAAAAACGCCCAAAATTTTTCAACCGGGAACGATGCCTTTCTATATGCTTTGTAATAAAAACTATATGATACAGTCGAAATGAACTAGAGCTACAAAACGCGATTTTGTCACAGAAAACCGTTTTGAACGGGATATTTTGACCATGTTCCTCAATTGTGAGCAAACGGCTCGAATTTCGGGGTAGGGGACCCAGACCATTCTTTAGGGGGGGGGTTCCAATTTCTGACCAAAATAGCTATAAAGCACGTAAAAATGACTACAATACTCAATTTTCCTAGCTTTGAGGATAGAGGCTAACGAACTACACATATTCAAATTCATGCAATCGATATTAAATAAATAAAAAAGTTAATAAATTATTTATTAATTATCAACTAATCAATTAATAAAAATCAATAAACCCCGAGGCGCCACATCTCACTTATTTATTGTACTGCACTGGACCAACAGATTTTGAGCGAAGCAGCGTTTTCTCGCTCGGGCCTTTTTGTACCGTACAAAAAATTCCTAAACTTGTTTTTGCACGCGCTTATTTTATACTATTTAGGCGCAAAATTCTCATTGCACAATGCGAAGGTAAAAATTATTTAACACCGTAGAAGAAAACAAGAATGGAAGAAAAATCCTTAGTTCGACTAGGCTATGGAGAACATAGATGCAAAAGGTCAGGGCCGGCAGATGACGGGCAGTGGCGGATCTTGGATTTTTGTAAGGGGGGAGCGGTATCCAACTTTTCCAGAAAAACAGTCAAAAATAAGTCCAAAAATTTGCCCTTAATGCGCGAAATAGCGTTTTTCGGTGTTTTACGTTGTACACTTTTCCAGCAATATTTTTTGTAAAAATCTTGAAAATTTCAATCAATTTTGTGCGAAAAAATCATTAAATTTCTTTGACTTTAACAAGAATCTGGCGCGAAGCGCCGGAAATTTTGTGAAATCGAGGCGGTTAGACGTCTAGAAGCATGATTTACTGCTCGATTTACTGTATTTATAGCATCTGATGCGAAACATTGAAATTTTTGATTGAAAATGGAAGAAAACTGTGCGAAACTACCTGTTCCTGCTGTCAAAATTGTTTTGAAACCTAGAAGAACAGTAAATGTGCTTCCAGGCACTGTTTTTATTGTTCAAGGTCCGTTTGTACATGTACAGAGATAGTCCCTAAAAGTCTGTACATTTTGTACAAACCACTATGATATAGTACGGTAGCGACTTTAGTGTGTTAAAAACAGAAGTTGTTCGACCTTTGGTAGTGTATTTTAGCTAATTCCCGGGTTTATGAGGGCAAAAATCATTAAAAACCGTATTAAATTGGCGCGAAGCGCCGAGCAATTGACATTTTTCCTTTCGAAATGCGATTTCTGCTATTATAAAGATATATAGGACCAGTTTTTTTGTATTCAGCAAATATTTTTCCTGATGCACAAAGACTTTCGGGACCGTCTTTGTACATGTACGAAGATTTTGCTTAGATGACAAAAATTGCAAAATAAAGTCTGAAATTCGCAAAAATTTTCGGCGCTTCGAGCCGAAATGAGTAATTGTGTATACTATATATCTTTATATTGGCTAAAATTGCATTTCAAAAGGAAAAATGTCAAATTCTCCGGCGCTTCGCGCTGTTTTCAGACGGATTCTTAGTGATTTGTGCCCTTAGAGACCCATAAATTAGTTAAAATACACTACCAAAAATCTGAAAACTCTGTTTTTACCACACTGAAATCGCTACTCTACCATATTATTTTACCTAAAAATTTGTGTCTACAGAAATGCACAAAGATTTTGGAAAGACAAAAACTGTAAAAAGGTATAAAATTCCCAAAAGTTTTCAGCGAAATGAGTAATTGTTTGTCCTACATATCTTTAAAATGGAAGAATTTGCATTTAGACTGGAAACATATCGATTTTTTCGGCGCTTCGCGCCGTTTTGAGACAATTTTTAGTAATTTTTTCATCAGAAACCCATAAATTAGGTAAAATACACTACCAAAGATCGAAAACCCTGTTTTACCACACTAAAATCGCTACTGAACTATATTATAGTACACAAAAATTTGCATGTACAGAATGTATCAAAGACTTTACAAACACACCTTGTACACAAAAACACTGTATAGGACACATAATTACTCATTTCGGCGCGAAGCTGCCGAAATTTCTGCGAATTTTAGACCTTTTTTACAGTTTTTGTCTTCATAAGAATCTTTATACATGTTAAAAGGCGGTCCCAAAAAGTCTTTGTACATCGGGAAAAATCTTTGCAGAATACAAATAAAACAGTGCTTCCATCCCGCCAAGAAAGTATATTGTAAATGTCATGAATACGGTATCATCTGGCGCAGGCGCCGAATAAATTTGAGAAATTATGGTCACCGACGATCAAAAAACATTGCAAATTGCATATCCATTCTTTATCTCGCCAAAGATTTTTGGCCTATGGGGGCGGCGGCTGCCCATCCTCGAATCCCCTGAAGTGGGGGGTAAATCGTTAGAAATCCGGAACCAGTATAATTAGCGTTTTATTTTGTACAAGGTCCGTTTGTATATGTACAAAGATGGTCCCCAAAAGTCTTTGTACATTTTGTACAGTAACGATTTTAGTATGGTAAAACGGGGTTTCCGATCTTTAGTAAGTGTATTTTAGCCAATTTCTGGGTTTCTGGCGTCAAAAATTACAAGAAATTGTCTCAAAGCGGCGCGATGCGCCGAAAAATTTGACATTTTACCATTCTAGATGCAAATTCTGACATTCTGAGGATATATAGAACAAACAATTACTCATCCGAAAAATTTTTGGGAATTTTACACCTTTTGCAGTTTTTGTCTTCTCAAAAATCTTTGCTACATTTTGTACTCACAAATTTTTGGGTATTATAATATGGTACAGTTTTAGTGTGGTAAAAACATAGTTGTTCGACTTTTGGTAGTGTATTTTAACTAATTTTTTGGGTCTCTAAGGGCAAAAATCAGTGAGAATTGTCTTAAAACGGCCGCCGAAAAATTTGACATTTTTTCCTTTTGAAATATAATTTCTGCCATTACAAAGATACAACACATGATTACTCATTTCAAAATTTTTGCGAGGCACAAGACACTTTTCTGCAATTTTTGTCTTCCCAAAAATTTTGTTGTACATCGTACAGAGGCGGATCCCGAAAAGCCTTTGAACAAATCGGGAAAAATCTTCTTGCCCAGTACAAAAAATACACCGACTCAAACAGAAAAAAATTTGAACAAAACTTCAAAAACGAGCTAGATCACTGATTCATTTGCCTCTTAAACTAAATGCAAGATGAGATGGATCTGATCGTTTTCTTCGAATACTAATGGTATTAATGAAGAATTTGAGACGTTAGAAATAAAGAACTTTAGCCGCATTTCAAGTCTTCGCTATGGTAAAATGCCCTAAGCATGAAGTTACTTGAATTCACCTCTGCTGTAAGTGCGGGTCGCCTATCCCCCAATTCACAGCCCTAGGCCAGCGCGTCCTGAACTAGACCGAGTCTGGGTCCGCGGGGCCGGCGATGACTGCGCGGCAACGCTGTTACCACCCGGCCACACAAGTGCAGCTTCCCGTTTATCAGACCCCGGAGGGATGCAAGGCTAGAGGCTGTTCTGCCGAAAAGAGGTGCGTCAACGTGGATTCGAACCTAGGACCGCCGCGATCAGTAGCTTTAGGTGTTTACCACTCGAGCGTCTCTCCGACATTTCGAAGTCTATGTCATCATTCGCATCTTTTAAAATTTTTTCAACACCCACATTACCCGTTATTTTCAAGCTAAATTTTACCGGGTCCGGGTCCTCAAAGATTTTCATCAGCGGGTCCGGGTCCAAAAATAGAAGCGGGTAATAACTATGAGTCCTGGTCCGGGTCGTGGGGTACCCGTTGCATCCCTAATACATATATAGCAAAATGCCAACGGCTATTATACCAGGGGCGTGAGTTGGCTTTCTGGATTTCCGGGGGGGGGGAATTTCGAAATCGAATATCCCAATAACTACTCGTAGGCTCGGCAGAAATAATTCCCGATTTTCGACACTTTTCACCTATAGGATCTAAGCAATCACCGGCAAAATTTAAAGAAGACTTTATGGCCCCCGAATTATCATTCAAAAATATGCTCTATGCCAAATGGACAGGCGGACTGAAGGCGCAACTCAATATATGCCGCTTACTACTGCTCATCTGTTCAAAATTGTGCTAAAAATCCATTCAAGCCGTCCCACTCTAGCGATCTTTGAGGGTTTTCATTTGTTCCTGTGGGGCTTATCCCAGCCGAAAAAATGAACTTGCAGGCACTTCCAGGACTTTGCGGGAGACTGAGTCCTACTCTTCCCACAATTCGTTCGTTTAATTTTTGGTACGTAGTACGGCCAAATTTAAATAATCGGAATGATTCTTGGTCAAACTGAAGAGAGACACGATGGACACGAAATGTCGAAGAGTATAGCTTTTCTCCAAAAATCAATTTTCTTATCTTTTTAAACTTTCATAAATTTTTCGACCCACCCCAGAGCCCGGCAGGATGTTCGGCCCTCCCCCCACGCATGTACAGCCACAAACAAAGGGAAAAAAATTACGCCCCGACTAAATATTCCTTAAAGACGGGCGACTGAAAAATAGAATTAGCGGAGTCTCAGCACACCTGGGCGTGGGGGGAAGTTTTGCGGGGTATGCACCCCCCCCCGAGAAACCAAAATACCCCCAGAAATCAAAATACACTAAAGGAATTCAAATTTTTAAAATTTTTTTTTCGTTTTTTTCGCAATTTTTTGATGCCAATGGATAGTGCTCAATGAGAAACGTCGAAAAAAATGAGCCGTTTTTTCGCCATAACACCACTTTTAAGGCCATTTTTTGACCTTTGAAAAATCTTGCACCCTTCCGCCAGAATTTTTCCCCAGCCTATGCCGAGTCCCAAGGTATGTCCGAAAAAATTCTTGAAAAAGCGGTAAAAGACGCAAAAACACGAGTTTTCGACGTTTCCCCTCGACCTCTATCCAATAACATCAAAAAATCACAAAAAGAAAGAAATTTATTTTAAAAACTTAATTCTTGAGGATTTTAAAAATTTTCCCACGCCAATACGATGAATGATCAGGGGAGCGGATTTAAGGAGGGAGGGGAGCGGCGGCCGCGCTTCCCCCATTGGCCCGAAACAGTTGGCGAAAATAAAGAAGGGATATTTAATTTGCAATTATTTTTGGCCATCAGTGATCAAAATTTCCCGAATTTTTTTGGCGCTTCGCGCAGGAAAATACCTACTCAATGATTTATATCTACTTTCTTGGGGCGACTTTGGAAGTCATTGTTTTGCTCTTAAAATAGGTTTTAAAACAAGTTCAAGAGCAAAAAAAACGTCGTTTCCGCAGAAATTTTTTTTCTACTTTTAAGCATAATTTTTAAAAATTTTCTTGACGTTCCACGCTAAAATACAAGAAATGAGGCGGTAAATCGAGCTTCTGAATAACTTTCCCCCAAATTTTCTCAAATTTTACGGGGCTCCGCGCTGGATTTTCGCCAAAATTTAATGATCACTTGGCACAAAAATTGTCTGGAATACCACAATTTTTCCGAGAAAAATGTTTACGCGTTAAAAGTAATTTCAAAATAAAAGTAGGCAATGTAAACAATGGCGGGATCCAGGATTTTCCCTTTAAGGGGGGGCGTACTCCTAAGGGGGGCGGGGCCATGACTCGGGCCGGAAAAATTAGCCGTTTCAACTCCAAAAATCGCTAACAATCGCTCGCAAAATTCTCAATTTGCGCACTATTTTGGGTCGTTAGGGGGGGGGCGCCGCCCCCCCCCCCCTCCGCCCGCTTTAAATCCGCCCCTGAATGTAAACCGCCGAAAAACGCGAGCTTCGCACGTGAAGGCCGAATTTTCGGACCAATTTTTGACTGTATCAGGAAATGGTTAGGGGTACCGCCCAGTGATCGACGGGCACCCGCCCGGCCGGATCAGGCGGGGTGCAGGCCCGAGGCCCGGCTGAAAAGGCCCCGGGAAAGCTTTCCATGCCAGTCGCGGAACTGCAGTAGAAATCAGCCGAGATTCAAGATTTTATTATGATTCTTCAAGATTTCCGTCCCACGCAGTTACAAACTAAAATTATTTTTAGGACATTATTCAGCTTTGAAGCTGTGCGCATATTCTCACGTTTGCTTCCCTAGACATACTGAGTATATTGCAAGTTCGCTTTACAGAAGCGTGTTGACCACGGGCGTCGGTGGATCTATAATTTGAGTAGAATTATCGGGCCGCAATTAGCGGGATGCGGCAGAAGATCAAATGATAATGAGCGGTGGGGGATCCAGGATTTTCCTACGGGGGGGGGGGGGGGGGGGGGGGGGGCGGTACCTCTAAGGGGGGGGGGGGGGGGGGGGGGCGAACCCTGACTTGGGCGGAAAAATTAGCCGTTTAAACCCGTTAAATCGCTCAAAATCTTTAATTTTGCGCACTATTTTGGGCCGACGGTTGAAAGGGGCGGCCGCCCCTCCCCGCCCCCCCCCCCCCTAAAACTCGGCCCCGATCCATGAGTAAGAAATACTTCTTTTACCGTTTTACGATAATGTACCATAAAACGGCGCTTGAAGACGCCGGAAGGTCCAAGCAAAGGTGACGTTGCAATCACTAAAACTAAGCGCGCTGCTGGATCCTTTTTAATAAATGCACACGGAGATGAAAGGCAAATGATTCTGCTGAGAAATGAATTGGCTGCGAAGCGCCCAAATTTTTATAATTACTTCTGAAGCGATTGTGACAACCGAAGCTGCTTGTTTGTGTCAAAATGTGCATGCTTACCAAAGAATGCGATTTAATTATTCTTCATAAGCCGCAGTCGATGTCATGGATAGTAGAAAATGGTCGGACGCGGAGGAACCCCTAGCATCGATCGAGTCACCCGAAGCGCATAGCTAATCCTAGGTTTAATTTTTAAAAATATATACTTAAATGGTGAACTCTCCCTACGATGAAAAGCTGAGCTGAAATTTAATTCCTACAAATATATACGCAAATGGCGAACTCTTATAATAACGCGTCATCTCACCATTACGATAATATCGCGCCGTCAGCAGCCTATCTTGAAACTCCTGTTTGACTTGAAATTTTTATGTGTATATCTGCCTAAACATGAAGCGCATATATTATTTTATTGACGAACATATCGAGGGAATCCGCTCTACTTGTATTGCACGGCGTTGGAGATTTTCGAAAGAATTCTGGAATCAAGGCTGCGAAAAAAACTCATGCGAATTAGCGGGAGGAATACAATATGGATTCATGCGCCATAGGTCAACAACTGATCCAATTTTTATATTAAGACGACTACAAGGGAAGTATGTTGAGAAAGACCAACTGCTGCGTCTGCCTGTTCGTAGATCTCGAAAAAGCCTTCCGACAGAATACCAAGAGAAACGATCATATGGGCTTTGAAAAAGACAGCTAATCCCAGAAAAGCTAGTAAGACTGATAATGAAAACATATCGGTCATCGAAACACAGTTGTCAAGTCAAAGGCATGGCCGGAGTTGGGAGATCGACGTAACCAAATGGCAGCAGGCTACGACCAAGGCTCGGTCCTTAGTCCCTTACTATTCATAACGGCAAATGGAAGAGGCGCAACCAATGCAAATATACACTGGAACACCCACGGAACTACTATACGCTGGCGACCTTGTGCTTGCGGCTAAAAATCAAGATGAGATAGAAGAGCCGTTTCAAAATTATGGGATGCAAGTCTAATGAAAAAAGGCATGATCGTCAATCCAAGCAAAACCAAGTATATGTATGGTCTCCGGTGAGAAAGGACCAACTTTGAAGTCTGGAAGATTCCCATGTGCCGTTTGCTCAAAAGGCGTTGTAAACAATTCCGTCCTTTGTACCACGTGCAAGCGGTGGTGCCACAAAAAATGCTCAGGAATACGTCGAAGTTTGAACGCAGTAAAAGACAACTTCAAATGTACAGCATGCACAACTGACGTAGTTTCGGAAATCGTAGAGCCAAACGTGCTACAAATCGATGAAATGACGGTAGAAAAGGTCAATAGCTTTGCATACCTAGGCGACACAGTACAAGCCAATGGTGGCGCTGAAGCGAGCGCTAGATGCAGAATCCAGGCCACGTGGAATAAATGGAAAGTCGTAGCTGGTCTACTGATGCAATCGAGGTATACCATTACAAACCCGCAGTCAACTGCACCAGCGCTGTGTACGCCCAGTCCTGCTGTACGGATCAGAAACACGGGCAATGACAAATAGCATATAAAACGCTTTGAACAGAACTGAAATGAAATTGCTTCGTTGGATGCTTGGTTGCGCCTGGCCGACAAAATTAGCAACGAAGAAATTCTTAGAAGACTTACAATGGACAATATCCAGAATACACTGCGGACTGGCAGATTGCGCTGGCTAGGACATGTCGAAAGAAGCCAGGACGGTAATGTCATATCGGTCAAAACCTGATGGCGCCTGGAAAACTGCCAAGAGGCCGGCCGAAGACAACGTGGATGAAGACAATTAAAAAGGACTTGGCTGCCAAAAATCTACGTATGGAAGACACTCGTGATCGGGTGAAATGGCGACATAGCATCAAACGTCCAACCCCGATCGGGAAAAGGACGTAAAACGGGATGAGTGAGTGAGTGAGTGAGTTTATACTAATTACACACATATGTATACAGACTATGCGTAAACATATAATCGTCAGACCTTAATAAATACCTATATGTCTATACACGTATATCCTTAACAATCATAGGTGCACAAGGTCAAGGTCGGCAGGAGGGGTGAAATGCCAAAAATCCAAAACAGTAAATTTAACGTTCACGATTTTTTGCTGTTTTAATGATCAAAATGGTCAAGATAGCATATAAAACGTTTTTTCGTGTTAATAACACACTTTTAAAAGCATTTTTAGTCCATTTTGACTGCATTATATCACTTTTAACACTAAAAAATGCAAAACTTTATCGAATTTTGGGCGCTTTTTGAGTAAAAAGTACTTGAAAGTACTTAATCCGGCGCGAAGCGCCCGGGAAAAATTTTGACATTTTTACTGGAAGTTTTGATGTCAAAAATGATGCAGAACGAGACCTGTTTGCTCAAAATCGCCGGACAGTACCGGTCTCGCTGACCCCTCAGGGGGGGTGATGCCCTATGTGCATGTGTGATAACAATGTAAGCCCGGGCCCGGTCTTTATTCAGCCCGGTCGATCACCGGCTACCCCCCTTCACCCCTTTGACAAAATCCTAGATCCGCTACTGTGAATGATCAAACGTATTTTGGGTTAAAATGCTTAAAAACACATGAAAAATGTATGAAGAAGCACGTTTTGTTCAAAATTCTACGAAGGGTGGGTAAAAATTTTATTGAATAAATGTAAAACGGACGACTTTGTGTGATTCCACACGGGCGCGTGACGGGTATGAGAGTTGGACCCATAAATGGGCAGCGACCAAATTTTAGAGGGTATGATAGGTGTAAAACTGGCAAAAATTCTAGAAAAACATGCCGAAAATATAATTCGGGGGATCTATCGGTTTTTGGGTGGTCAACCGGATTCTTGGGGGGTTTATGCACACATGGGCGTGAGGGCTTGAGGGATCCCAGAATTCGAACCCCCAAAATTGAATATACGGTAAAATTTTTGGAAATTTGCCTTATCGCACTCCAAGAATTTGTCTGCTGCCCAGGTATAGTCTAACCCACACTTACCATCCCCCCGCCCACGTGCGATTAGACCCCTTGCCCTAGACGTGCAGCGTCTAAATTCTGGACACGTCCAAAAATTATCAAATTTAAAAAAATGCCGAAAAATTGATGGCAGGAGAAACATACCCTATTTTTCGACGTTGCTTAGCGAGCCCTACCCATTGACAGCTAAAAAATTTCGGAAATATAATTTCGACTCATATGAATTCTGGGGGACCAACCAGACCCAGGCGATAATTCAGCTAGCTTATAAAAAATAAAAAATAATGGTAATACTTAATATTTAGATAGCATGCATGGTCTATAAAATTTAACTTTTACTCCACTGTTTTCATGATAATAGTCAAAATCATATAAAATCATACGTGTAACGGGGGATGGGGGAATCCCCACCCAAAGTGGGACGTTCCTCCCCCCCAGTCAGAAAATTTCCGATCCTCCCCCCCCGATTTTTGATATAAACCAAATTTTTTGGCCATTTTTCGGCGTTTTTTGGCCATTTTTTAAACAAAAATTGGAGGTCAATAACCTCCTCTTTAGAATGGCCGAGACCCCCAGAATTTCAAGCCGTTACATGTATGATCACAATGACGCTTTTCCCCTTCTTTACAGAGGAAAAAAATGAAATTTATGAAGTTTTCTGTGATGGAGGCGTTTACATACGCAGTCGACATTCAATCGAATAAGACTTGCGAGCATAGGTGGGCGGCACCGAAATTCAGGGGGGTGCAAGATTTTTCAAAGGTCAAAAAATGGCCTTAAAAATGGTGGTATGGCAAAAAAAACACCATTTTCAACATTTCTCATCAGGGCGGATTGTGGGGCGGCCGCCCACCCCCATTAGCCCAAAATATTGCGCAAAATTAAGGATTTTTGAGCGACTTTTGGGTTGAAACGGCTAATTTTTCCGCCCAAGTCAGGTTCCGCCCCCTTAGAGGTACCGCCCCCCCCCTTAGGAAAATCCTGGATCCGCAACTGTTTCTCATAGAGCACTATCGATTGGCATCGAAAAAATTGTGAGAAAAAAAATTCAAAAATCGAATTCTGGGGGATGGGTATTTTGGTTTCTGGGGGTGCATACCCCAAACACCCCTCCCCACGCCCAGGTATGCTTGCGAGCAAACATAAATTATTGAGATTTAGACTACTGGCTATAATTGCATTCTAATGCAAGCGAGAGCTCTTTAACCTTCTGCTTGGAGGGGGTAATCAGGCACGTATCTCTAGGGGTAATAGGGGGGAATTCGATCCCCAAAAGTCCGAAAAATCGGAAAAATATTACTTTTTAAACTTTATTTTGTGCTATTTTGCCTTTTTAGGCTCAACCCCACCCCCCCCCAAATTGATGTTGGTCCCCCAAAAATAGGACGGCCAGCTACGTGCCTGGGAGTAATCATGCAAATTTTGGCTCCACCTTTCAACTGAGTGCTCCATTCGCGCATGCTTTCGATTTCGGACGGTCTCAGGTCCAAAAGGTCGTCGTAGGTGTCGCGCACGACGTCCAAATTTGTACTAAACGTGGCCAATCCGCGAGACGCGTCGTGCCCCGCGAATATTCCATAGGGGCTCTCTGCGACCAAAATTTATAAAGTCAATTCAAAAATTTAGGCTTTTAATTTAATTTAAAATTCGAAATTTTAAAAATTCAAAAATTCGTTATTCAAAATTCATAAATTGAAAATCCAATTAAATTTAGTTCAAGCAATAATCGATTTTGAAACAGTTTAAGACAAATTCAATGGAATTTAAACCAAGCCAATTAAAATCCAATTCAAACCTAATTTAGGGAGCGGGAAGGGGGCCCCCACCTACAAAACGAAAATCTCTTTTTTTATTCTTCACAGGGTCCGGGTCACACATGGGCGTAGGGTGGGGGTTTGAGGGCGGGTTTGAGGGGGTATGCACCCCCCAGAAATCAAAAATACCCCCCCCCCAGAGAAAAAATTTTCTTTTGCTTTTTTAGCAATTTTTTGATGCCATTGGATAGTGCTCGATGAGAAACGTCGAAAAATGGTGTTTTTTCGCCATACGACCACTTTTAAGACCATTTTTGACCTTTAAAAATTTTTTTCATCCCCTCCAGAAATTTTCCCACCCCCCCCCCCCAGAATTTTGATGCTGCCCACCAATGGTCAGGGGCACACCTGGGCGTGAGGCGATTGGGGGATATGCTCCCCCGAGAAACCAAAATACCCCCAGAATTCAATTTTTGAAATTTTTTTGGTTTTTTTCGCAATTTTTTGATGCCAATGGATAGTGCTCGATGAGAAACGTTAAAAAATTTTGTTTTTTGGCCATTTTTTTACCTTTGAAAAATCTTGCACGCCCCAGAATTTTGATGCTGCCCACGTATGGTCAGGGTCCGCGAAAGTAACCAAATAAAAATTCTCCAAGCTGACGAAAGAGACGGCCGGGCAGATTTAAAGCCCACTTTGAGCTACCTACATACGTTTAAAAAAACCAGAATTTTTCAGTTTAAATTTCTGCATTATTTTATTTGAAAATCGCAAAAATTACGTAAATGCGACGACGAAAGTTTGGAATTTTTTCAGAGTCGAGCTTCATCCTCGTCGAGCAAGGCTCGAAAATAGAGCAATCGGCATATATACATGATCTTGGGGTTTGGGGGGTTTCCACCCCCTTCCCCCCGCAGAATCATTTTTCACCCCCGCAAAAAAATTTTTCACCCCCACCCAGAATTGGCGATTTTTCAAAAGTATCCTAAACTTACCTGAAAATTGGTAGAAAAAGTGTCTTTTTAAGGGTTTTTGGCTATCAATTTGCTCAAAATCGCCAAGTTTTTCGCGCTTCGCGCCATATATTCATGTTTTAAGCGATATATTAGTCAATTTATTCGAGTTTTTTCAAAATTTTTTCCATGATTTTATGCTCTAGAAGGATAGAGTACCTACCTATCGTCAGAAACGCCAAAAACGATGTTTTTTAACGCGTACCGGCCATTTTTGGGCCACAAAAGGCACTTTTAGGTTTTCGAAACCCCCCCAGAATTCCCACAATCGGTCCTTGAAAAATTTCTATAGCCTGAAAATCCGGCCCGGCCCGAACCATCGTATGACTTTTTGGACAAAAACTAAAATATTGATTTTTAATTAGCAACCAACAAATTCTTGATTAAATACTTAGAAAAAAATCCAAATTCTTCGAAAAGCTTCGTTTTGTGCAGAAAAAGATACTTTTTATCGTTTGCATAAAAATACCGCTACCCATACATTATTTCAAGTTTTAGTTGTTCAAATCGTCCAATTCCTTGACCACTCCAACTAAATTATTAAAGTTTTTCAAATCTTTCGCATAAAAATCCTGCAAATCTCATTAACTCGAAACTTCTCACAAAAATTATCCAAATTTTCAAATTTTCAAATTTTCAAATTTTAAATTAAAAAATCTCAAACCGAATGTTGATTTCTGTGCACTTAATTCAAGTAAAAGCGTGCATGCAAAGGATCAAAATTTTGGGGCATCCCAGCTATTTTTTCAAAGAGGGGGGGGTGAATGACTTCCAAGTTTCGGCCGAAAACAGACAAAAACGCGTAAAAACAGTAAAAAAATTCCATTTTTTTCGGAAAATCGGGGGGGGGGGAACATGGTCAAAAATTTTCTGGCTCTGGGCGATGGGGGGGGGCGTCCGACTTTGGGTAGGGTGATCCCTCCATCCCCTCTTATACGTATGAGTATAAGTTTTTAAATTAAAAAAAATTTCAAGCCGAATACCGATTTTCGTGCAGTAAATTCCAGTATAAGCATACATGTAATGGATCGAAATTTTGGGGGGTCCCGGCAGTTTTTCCTGAAGGGGGGGGGGGGGGGGTAAAATGACTCCAATTTTCGGCCAAAAACAGCCAAAAAAACGCCCAAAAATTCCATTTTTTGAAAAATCGGGGGAAGCAACGGGGTCAAAAATTTTCTGGTCTGGGGGTGGTGGGGGAACGTCCGACTTTGGGAAGGGGAGGATCCAATCATCCCCTCTTAAAAGCACGAGTATAAGCAAAGAATCTAGTCATTTTGCTTCTAAGCACCTTTTCCATATAAATGCCTGGCCGACGAAACGTCGAAAATTTTGCCGTCGACCGCGATGCAAATCCGTCGTTCGGCGTTCGACCCGTCATACTGTAGCAATTGTTCGACAGTCATATCCTGACGTTTGAGAGGCGGCAAGCGAGCTGGCAAATCGCCAAAACGGTCCGAATCGGACAAACGACGTCTCAAAACGTATTTATAAATGTACCGCCTAAGGCACAGCTTGTAGAATAAGAAGGCAAGTAGCAAAATTAGCAATACGTCCACGTAGCCCACTTCGAGCACATCGAAATTCATCGTGCGATGGTCAGCTGAAATCCAAAAATCAGCTACTTTAAAGTAAAATTAGGCAAATCATGATAGATGCCATTTTTTGTGGAAGTTTAGGTATACCACGAATTTTTAATTATTTCGGAAATTCTTCCGTAACAATGTCTTAATTTTGTATAAATGACAAAAATAGAAGGATGGATTTGTAGTAATAATCTGACTGTACTCGTACTCTTCCGCCTGATAAGCATGTACATCAATCGTTTAATGCGGAAAATTACGTGAAATTTCGAAAACTTTTTATTTGAGAATGATTGGATATAATCAAAGTCGACTGACAGACGAAAAAGTAGGTTAAAATCTGGATCTTTTTCAGCGACACATATAGCTAAAATGTGATAAATTCGACAAGAAGAGTAATTTATGATAAATCCGACGTATTGATCTATAGAAAAGAGGCGCTTACTAGCCAAAAATTCTAAAATTGGGTAAAATTCTGAAAAGCTGAAACAGCTCCTAATAAATTTTCTTGTCAATGCGTTCGTAGGAAGGTATTCAGCATACAAAAAGAAGGAAGGGAAAATTGGTTAAAACAGTCTAAATATTAAAATATTTACAGGGAAACTCAAGAAAACGAATAGCATACTGATAACGCAGAAAAATGATGTTTTTTGACGCAAACTACCATTTTTGGACCCAGAAGAAGCGCTTTATAATTTAACCCCCCCCCCGGAACTCCGCAGGCTGTGCATGGTTGTGTGTATAAGTGATCCCTATATGTACATATATATGTAACTTATTTGGTACTTAACCAAATTAAATGCGACTTGCTTTTTCTAAGAAAAAGCCTATTACCTTGGCAAAAATGCGCTAAAATTCAAATATACTTATGACGCTGCTCTTGGTTTATACTGAATAAAGCAGACGTCGTTTTTTCATCTTTTTTCCAGATTTTAGGCCTAAAAAACCTATCTTTACAACAGTGTAACTGTCCTACCAAAAAACACAATTCAACACGATTTCGTTCACATGAAGCCAAAATGATTTGTTAGTGTCCTCTTTATTTTTATTCTGATTCATTATTCAAGTCTGCGGAATAGCAGCACCTTTATCACGGGTTGTTGCATTCCACATCAGCGTTGTTAATTTGTTAGCACTTCCGAAAATGTACAACCTTTGATTATAATTAAATCATTTTGCAAGAACTTTAAATACCACAGAACAAATTGCATGAATGATAAACGATCAAAAAGAACTTCAAAATGGAAGAAGTTGCAATATACATACAGGGTCACAAAGGCCAATAATGCTTTTGGCAGATGCTCTCGTGAATTCAGAAAACGAATTTTGCTTAATTTATTGTAGACCAACAGCAGCTCAACCTAAATTTATAAAACTTTGCAATATTCTTACTAGTGATGTCCTAAGGTACTGAATCGGCACCGGCGCCGGTGCCTCACCGGCACCGGCACCGGCACCAAGCCGGTGCTAGGCTGGTACCGGCGCCGGTGCCGGTGCTAGATAAATGAGAAAAAATAAGTGTAAAAAGAATAATTGAAGCTCATTTATCACCAATTTAATGAATAAAGGCGCAAAAAGGTAGCATTTTGTTAATAAAATCTTCTGATTAGCAAAGTGAAGCATCTTGACTGAACTTCAGAACAAGTCTTCGAGCTTTAAAAATGAATTATTCATTTAACGAAACACATCTTATTGAAAACATCAATTAACAGCAAGAAGCGTGGAAACTAATAAATAAAGTAAATTAAAATTAAAACATCGACATACAGAGCGGAAAGTTCTTCTAATTCTATCATCTGTAGGCAAGAAGGATGAGTACTATGGAGTAGTTTTCAATTTAATTTCATCAAATCCATTTTTATTTTTCCATTTCGTGAGCAGAAGACCGTAAAACGCAGCTAGAATTTTAAAATAGTTTTTATGCAAAACTTTTTCCTGCAAATTATTCAGAAAAAGCTTGTTAAAACTTCGTAAATGAACTTTATGTAAATCTTTTGCATTACTAATATATCCCATGTTTGTTTCCAGAGTCTTTTAAAAATGTGAAATGATAAACTCAAATAATTTGACCTCAAAAGTTTTGTGGCTATTTTCGTGTCTGTTTCTTACTAGTTGAATATTTAACTAATACACTAAAACCAAATTTCGATTTGACTGAAGAATCAACAACTGCACAAGCCAATCTTGATTGCGCTACACTTAAGCTTATAATACACTATTTAACTTTTATTTTTCTTCGAATTTCAATTTTATTACAATTCTTTGTTTGTTTAATGCTTAAGTGAGAAAATTAATATGTATTCATAAATCAAAAATAATGAAGTCGTTACTAGCCAAATGAAATTTTGCCCTTAATATGTATATCCGGTGAAAAATAGGTACAAATTTAACCCTTTTGAAGAAGCATAGTACACTATATAATATGCTAATGTAGCACCGGCACTGGCACCGGCACCGGTAAAAAAGCAGCACCGGGACATCACTAATTCTTACAAAGGTCACAAGCTCTTTTAACAAAGCAAACCACGTTTAATTTGGTCCAGTACTACAAAATTTTAAGGATCAATATTCCATTCGTTTTTTGAGCCATTCTGTAGGTATGATGCATGCAAACAGGACAAGGCTTTATCTAAAGTCGTCAATTTATTAATGCCACGCTTTTCTGAAAATCATTCTTATATTCGCTTTATCCTTTCATTGACATGATCCAGCTAAAGTTAGACTTGAAAATTTCGTTATCGCTGGTCGCTGCTATGCAAAATAAATTATGTGAATATATCACAAAGATCACCTAGGCACAGCACCCGAACAAATAGAAAACATAGCAAAACGTAGAAAGTCGATAAACGACCCTAGCTTCTCTTTTCACATTCACTAAGCCTAAACAAGAAGCAAGGATTAAAAACCTTGAAATATTGCTCTTGGAAGACATATAAGGCAAAACCATATAAAGCTTATATTACCGTACGGCATATTATACTGTGGTTGTATTCATACATGATCTTGCAGGGGTTTTCACCTCGAACCCCGCCCCCAAAAACATTTTCACCCCGTACCTCCCAACGAGAACTTTTTCATCGCTCCCCCACAATTGGCGACTATTTTAATGTTCCCAAAACGCTTCTAAAAATTTGAAGAAAAAGATGCTTTTTAGCGTTTTTAGCTATCCATTTGCTCAAAAGAGCCAAATTTTTGGCACTTTGCACCATTATACTCATGTTGTGACTATGTTTCGTTCGATTTGTTCTGACTTTTGTATTTTTTATCAAATTTTTCTACGTTTTTATGCTCTATCGTCAGAAACGCTGAAAAACAATGTTTTTGACCAGTGGCGGATAGGATTTTCCTAAGGGGGCGGTACCCTCAAGAGGGGGCGGGAACCTTGACTTGGGCGGAAAAATTAGCCGTTTTAACCCGAAAATCGCTAAAAATCGCTCAAAAATGCTTAAATTTTGCGCACTATTTTTTAATCAATGTGGGGAGAAGCGGCCGCCCCCAACCCCCCCCCTAAATCCGCCCCTGTTTTTGACGCATGCTTAACATTTTGGGACCCAAAAAAGGCACTTTATAGTTTCACCTCCAGAATTCCCATCCTGTGCATGTATGGTGGCCCATCCTGTGCATGTATGGTGGTTCCCATCCTGTGCATGTATGGTGGTAGTGCTGGCTATGTTTTCTACCTACACATAAGCACCGTTTTTTCCCTGCGATTCGGTTGACATTTAAAAATTATAGCGCGAAGCGCCAGAAAAGTTTTAAATTCTACCTCTCTAAAACGCATTTTCGCATTTAAAAATTTTCCGAATTCAGCGCGGCCTAAACATCAATAACCCAAGTAATAGCATTGGCGCGATGCGCCAAAAATTTTGGCACTCAGCCTGTCTAAAATGCATTTTTGAATTACAAAAGCATGCAGAAGATAAGAATTTTCAATTACAGTGAAGTTCTAGAGCAAGTTGCCGATGAAAGTGCTGCAATCGACTCGCTTCAGTGTAAATATCAATAACCATTAATAAAATTAAATCAATCTGACGGGGAAATTTCAAAATCTTAGCTGTTTAAAACGCACTTATGAATTATAAAAACTATCCATATCTTTTCAGAAGATGAGGATTTTCAAACATAGTAAAGTTCTAGAGCAAGCTGTTGATAGAAATGCTGCAACCAAGGCGGCGCGGCTTAAAGATTAATAACAAGTATAAAATTAAGTCAATCTGATACGAAGCGCCGGAAAATTTGGACATTTTATCTCCATGGGTGCACAAGGTCAGGGTCAACAGGGGGAGTGAAATGCCAAAAAATCTAAAACAGTAAATTAAACGTTCACGATTTTTTTGCTGTTTTTTTACTGATCAAAATGGTCAAAATAGCCTATAAAACGTTTTTTCGTGTTAATAACACATTTTGAAAGCATTTTTAGTCCATTTTGACTGCATTATATCACTTTTAACACTAAAAAATGCAAAAATTTATCAATTTTGGGCGCTTTTTGAGTAAAAAGTTCTTAAAAGTACTAATCTGGCGCGAAGCGCCGGAAAAATTTTGACATTTTTACTGATTTTGATGTCAAAAACGATGCAGAACAAGACCTGTTTGCTCAAAATCGCCGGACAGTACCGGTCTAGTTGACCCCTCAGGGGGGAATAATCCCCCCTCATCCCCCCTATGTGCATGTGTGTTTATCTCTCTAAAAGGCATTTTTGCATTACAAAAATTTTCTACATATGCCAACCAGTACTTATACACTTGAACACCCATTGAATTTTTTCTATATTTTTCATTATAAGGGTTACATACAAGGCTTTTTCCGATGGAGAAAATAACTTTCAGTAGCCAGGTTTCGATCCTCAAACCTCTTGCTCCACAACGCAATATCTTAACCAATCGGCTATGCCACCTGCTTCTAAGAGTTGGTAACGATCTTTTAAGTAAACCGTTTATTTTTTACATGTTTAAGTAAAGACATAAATGAAGCACTAAGTATTCTTGAAATTTATGACATCTTTTGTATGAATAAACCGATTAGGGAAATTTCTGGTATGCTTGAAAATTCAGATTGGTGCCAGACATGGGCTAAGCCAAAGGCGGAAATGAGGCCGAAATCGCTCCGCTCGCTTCACTCGCTCCACAATTTTCGCCCCATTTATCTCAGACTTATCCCATGTTCTGCCACCAATGTGAATGCACATAACTAAGCCTAGGCCTAAAAATTGGTAACAACAACCCAGTGAGTGTTATATCATTTCGGACAAAGAGGAAAGATCCCTGCAGATCTCAAAATAATGCTTAAACTGACGTTTCGAACCCGGGAGAGCATCCTAAAAGATATCAAAAAAAACTTTAACTCTAATGTTGAAAAGGTTAGAAAAAATTCGGTGAGGACCTAGAAAATAGTAACCTACAGACCTCAAAATAGTGCTTTAACTAACGTTCTTAACCCAGCAGAGCATCCTCAAAATGATCAAAAAATTTTATAAAAACCAATCTTCTCCGCGCTTTCTCTTGAGGAGCCTCTACAACCTAAAAGCTGTTTAAAATAAATTCGAATTGAGAGGCGAATTTTCATTTAAAACCATATTCTGAACTTGGGCCAAATTTTTTTCCATGTCCAAAAATTTTGGCTGACAAATAGAACAAAGACTGGAAAAAACGAAACATGTATATAAGCGGGCGGATGCTGCGCACGCTTCTTTCCTAGCGATTGTGTTCACAATGTGAACCTTACCCGAAAAATATTTCCACATTTCAAATTTCGGTTAACAATCTTAGAGGAGTCTAAAATACCCTCAAAAATTGAGCGCTCATTTTGAAAACCGGTGTTTTTTCGGCAGAAAGTCCATCCTTCACAAAATGGCGAGACCCAAAAGAAGTTTATGAACATTTTTTAATTGTAAATTTAGTGATCAGCAATGAATATAACCAGGGGCGGATTTAGAGGGGCGGGGGGCGGTTGCCCCCCATTGACCGAAAATAGTGCGCAAAATTAAGGATTTCTGAGCGATTTTTAGCAATTTTCGGGTTAAAACGGCTAATTGTTTCACCCAGGTCAGGATTCCGCCCCCCTTAGGGGTACCGCCCCCCCCCTTAGGAAAATCCTGGATCTGCCACTGAATATAACGATCAGTAATATGTTCTATCTCCTTGAAATGTATTTTCAGACCTTCACTTAGTGCACTTAAGCCGACTTCTGCAATCTCATGGAAGAATAAAAACCCAATAATTTATCGAAATAGCACGGAGAGCCAGAAAATATTCAACTTTTACCCCTCTAAACGCATTTTTGCAATAAAATTGCTGCATTTAGCGCGGCGCAACCTAATCGTCAATAGCAAGTGATTGAATTTAAATCAATTCAGTGCGGAGCGCTGGAATTTTTGAAATCATACCTATAAAACGCATTTTTGCATTACAACAATTGTCCGAAAATCCGTGCAGAAGATAAGAGCGCAGCCTAAACCAGTGATCGGACCGAGGGAAACTTTTGGACCCTCGGCCTTGGCCAAGGCCGAGGCGACAGGCTGCTAAAATCCTTGCCGAGGCTGAGGCCGAGGGTAATGCTAGCTTACCTATACCCATAAATAGTACTCTTAGAATATTTTGTATGCATAATAATCGTAATATTAAACACTTTATCGAACTGAAACAAATGTTTATTGCTGTTAGCCAGAATTCTTATTTCAATCTGATGAAGCAGATAATTCATCATCAAAGTCTAGATCATCTGAATCAGAGTTAGCCTCATCTATTTCGCCTTTTGTGCTATCACGTCATTGTCGTTGTCGTCCTTTATTAGATTCTTTAAAGTCACAATCTTATAACCAACTGCTGTGAGATTGTGCTTTACACAAAGGAGTTTTTGAACATTTGATGGTAGCAGACGAGTGCATTAATTAATTAACGAATTAATAGTATTACGTTTTTAAATGAATATTTATGGTTATCTTTGATGGAAACAATAACAATAAGGGCAATGGAATGACCTTTCACATCAAATTTATACAAAATAATAAAAGAAAAATGTCTGGAATAATGAATTGAACAGCCTACTGCTTTGAAAATAACTACATACATGTACAGTTCTCGCCACAAAATTTGAACAATAAAGAACAGATTGCGTTTATTTAGGAACGCTTTGTCACGATCTCATTGCCGGAGACCTAAAGAGTATCCTGATATACTTTACCTTAAGAAAACGCAACCAAAAAGGCGATGCGCTGATTAATTTATACTCGTGCACAGTGACGGATATAGGATTTTCCTAAGGTGGGCGGTATCCGAACTTCTCCAAAAACAGTCAAAAATAGGTCCAAAAAATTTGCCCTTAATGCGCGAAGTAGCGTTTTTTATGTTTTACATTGTATACTTTTACATAAAATCACTTTTGATGCATTGTTTTCTCTAAAAATTCTAAAATTGTCGACAATTTTGTGCGAAAAAAATCAATAAATTTATCAGGCTTTAATAAGAATCTGGCACGAAGCGCTGTAAAATTTGTGAAATTAAGGCGGATAGACGTCTAGAAGCATGATTTACTGATTGATTTCCTGTATTTATAGCATTTGATGCCAGACATCGAATTTTTAATTGAAAATAGATAAAACTATGTAAAAATCGCTGTTTCTGCTGTTAAAATTGATTTGAAACCTACATGATCAGAAAATGGCTTCCATGTCGCCAAGAAAGTAAATAAATGTCATTAATAGGTATCATCCGGCGCGTATCACCAATAAATTTCGAGAAATTATGGTCACAGACGGTCAAAACTCATTGCAAATTGCATATCCATTTTTTGTTTCGCCAAATATTTTTGGCCAATGAGGAGGCGGCCGCCCCCCCACCCCCATAAATCTACCCCTGCTCGTGCAATTCACATGCATTTGATATTACGCACATACTGCGCACCTGCATGCTATTATCATTCGTCTATTTACGAACGCGCACTGAGTCGCAAACGGTCCGACCTAAGCGTTTAGGTCGCGTTTTGTTAAAGTAAAGCATGTCAGGATACTCTTTTAGGTCTCCAGCGACAAGGTCAGTGAAAAAAACATTAATAAATAAACACAATCGTTTCTATATTGTTCAAATTTTGTGACAAGCACTGTACTTGAAATTACACTATCAACCGTCATTTGATGCTTTTTTATGTTTCAAACAATCGGTTTTTGTCCGAAATCGCCTGAGGGGGTATGCCTTCTAAAAGTCCTAGTAGAAGATACCCCCAGTGTGCATGAGTGGCTTAGACTACATTCGACCAATTAGAGCGTAAAATAAATGGTTGTAAAGTAAAGTGCGATCCCGTTTCAGTGATTGTGCATCTCGTTTGGTTTAAACAGAACGTTGAAAGAGCAGTGTAAATTGATTACAGGCGTTCTTCTCCAACATTTAATGTTTTATATTGACTTAAGTTGACTAATTGGAGAGGTGAGAGTAGCGATGTACTGTACAGCGATAGAAGTGTAGAAAATCGCCACAACACAATACGTCCTTAGCGAAAATTTCGTCTGTCATACTTTCTTTGGAAATGGCAAAAATTGCACCCTAGTCTACACAAGAGTTTAAACACTTTTTATCTATCAATTAATGATCTCTTAAAATTTGTTCATCACGCATCTGAAACATTAATGCATCGGTTTATTATTTTTTAAGACACCACTCACTTTATGGAGTAGAAATTTGCGTGATTCCTAATGTCCTTAAATTAAAAAAATTGTATGTACAAAATGTTTAAAGACTTTTAGGGACCATCTTTGTACATGTACAAACGCACCTTGTACAAAAAAACACTGGAGAGAAGTCGGCTTTTTCGAGGCAGGAGGGTGGGATCATTGGACTTCAGTTTTTGGTCATATCCGGCAAAAAGAACTAAAAATGGCAAAAAGCAAGGTTTTCAAAAAAATTGGGGAATAAAGTTTCTGGGTGCTTGCGCATTATCCCCCCGTCGAATTTTTTCCATCTTTTTTAACATTAGGGTATGTACAGGGTGAATTTTTTCCATCTTTTTTTAACTCCAGGGTTCTCACACGAGTTTTCACGAGACAGAAAATAACTTTCAGGCGACAGGTTTCGACCCTCCGACCGATCGCTCTACAGCGCAACATGTTACCAATCGGCTAAGCCACCTTCTCGTTAGAAATAAAAACTAAGTACTGAGGGAATGGTACTTAGCATCTATACATTGACCTAAGCATCTATACATCGACCTAAGCATCTATACATCGACCTAAGCATCTATACATTGACCTAAGCAGGAGCGACCTCGGCCTAAGCTGCTTAAAACACCTTTTCTGGATATACTAAGCCTAAGCCTGAGTATATTGGAAGCAAAAAACTCACATTTTCCTATATCTTATCAAGTAAATTATTGCAAAAGTTGATTATGAATCTGAAAAGAATGAAAAAAATGATAAAAAATAATAAAAAAATACAAAAAAAATTCTAAAAAAAACTGAAGAAAATCAAGGATTATATCATATGATAGATATATCATAATGGTGTAATGCTGTATATACCATAATGTTAAAAAAGAAAAAATTCGACGGGGAGGGTCACAGGGAACGACCAAAGCTTCGGCGCTGAAGCTTCGGCCGAAAGTGGGGTGTTTTCTTGCTTCGGCCGAAGGGCCGAAGCACGAAGAAAAAAGGCCAAAGGCGAAGCTTTTTTCGAGGCGATTTTTTATTCGCATTAAAATTTAGACAATGTGCAATATAACTAACCCCAGACGACGCCATTTAGCTCAAATTATCTTCTAGTCACCTTAAATATTGTTGAAAAAATGCTCCACAACAGTAACTTTGACTATATGAACAGCAAGCAACCATGTACTAATAACAAAAGCCGACTCATCTAAGCATTGTACCTGCTCCGCATCTGTTTCCATTTTTGAAAAAGTTCGACCATGAATGAATTACTAGCGATCGCGAAAATGATGAGACACTTAAAGGAAAAGCCCAACCTTTATTCCTACATGTCTCACATTTGAAGGCATGTCTTTGTTTACTCGAAATTCCCACGCCATCTTTGCACTTTTTGTATATCGTGTGTCTACTGTGTACCAGTGTTTTTATTTTAACAATGTCCGTTTGTACTGTTTGTACTAGGGATGCACCGGGGCCAGGCCCAGCCCCGGCCTTGGGGCCAAAATACGCAACTTTCAGCCTATTATTTAGAATTATCTCAACGTTTTTTGTTCGGAATTTGGCGATATTTTGAGGAAACATTGTGCATAATCGCCTGTGCATATCATTCATGTATAACAAAACATTGGTCACAAATTTTATTTCATAAATTTAGCTTATTCACGTTTATAGCTGCAGCAATTTAATAGTCAAAACCGATAATCTACAAGTTTTTCGCCAAATACACTAGCGTTTCTAATCGCTCATGCAGCAAACGAGATCGGGAATCCGAGCAAATATTGCCGCTTGTACTGAACAAGCGTTCACTCGGGGTAAACATGGGCGGGGGCTCAAATATTTCCTTGTCAGTTATATATGCCAGGGCCGGGTAAGTTTCCAATTTTGTCCGCAAAAAGCCCATCGGATCCGATTCTGTTCCGACTTTTTCTTCTGCATGAGAAAAAGCATACGTTTAACATTTCGTGGCATTCCTGTAGGTTTGTTTGCCGGATGAACTGGCACGTAGCTCTGGGGGGAATGGGAGGTCCGGCCAGACCCCATAAAATTCGGAAAAATAGGACTTTTCAAAGGTTATTTTGTGATATTTTTGCCCTTTTTGGACTTAGTCGCTCCAAAATTGGTGTTGGTCACCCCAAAATAGGACGGCCAGCTACATGCCTGCAGATGAAATTCCAAAAGATGCTTTTTTGTGTTGGATGGGCTGTCAACATAATAAACTATGCACGCGAAATTTTTATCGCATTGTTTAAGCTATTTCTCAACTCGTCTGATCTGAAACATGAGTAATTCGGCTGATAATGATGCAAGTTACGTGAATTGGGCCAAATTTTATAAATGGTAGGAAAAATTTTTGGCCTATATAAGCTATGATAATTGATTGAACTCGAAAATACATGTGGAACGGATGCCATAGACTTGCCCAGACGCTATTTTGCATAAGTCACATTTTGCCGAATACATATGTATACATGGTATATCCTGGATATAGCAAAAATAGTTCGCCCTGGTTGGTCCCAGTCTCTAGCACCGGCTCGCACGGCGCCGGGCCCTGGTCAAAAAGGCGGCTTCGGTGCATCCCTAGTTTGTACATGTACAGAGATGGTCCCAAAAAGTCGTTGTACATTTTGTACACGCAAATTTTTGTGTACTATATTATAGTACAGTGGCGATTTTAGTGTGGTAAAATAGGGCTTTTGATCTTTGGTAGTATATTTTAGCTAATTTCTGGGTTTCTGACGCCAAAACTTATTATAAATTGTCTCAAAACGGCGCAAAGCGCCGAAAAAAATTTGACATTTTTCCATTCTAAATGCACATTCTGCCATTTTAAAGATATATAGGACAAAAAATCACTCATTTCGGCGCGAAGCACCGAAAATTTTTGGGAATTATACACCTTTTTAAAGTTTTTGTTCGCCCAAAAATTGTTGTAAATTTTGTATACGCAAATTTTTGGGTACTAGAATATGGTAGAGTAGTGATTTTAGTGTGATAAAAACAGAGTTTTTTATTTTTTGGTAGTGTATCTTAGCTAATTTCTGGGTCTCTAAGGGCAAAAATCACCAAGGAACGTCTCAAAACGGCGCGAAGCGCCGAAAAGTTTGACATTTACTTTTGAAATGCAATTTCTGTCATTATAAAGATATGTAGAACACACAATTACTGATTTCGGCGCTTAGCGCCAAAATTTTTTGCGAATTTCAGATCTTTTTGCAATTTCTGTCTTCCCAGAAATCTTTGTAAATGTGTATACAAAGACAGTCCCAATAAATCTTTGTACAATGGTAAAAATCTTTGCCGAGTACAAAAAACACTGCTGTGTACCATTCTCTTTTGTATTAAATAATTGCTCCATGGTCGACGTGTTAACTTTCATAAACTTCTGCATATAATAACGGGAAGAAAGCTCTATTTGCTTTTATGTCTACCTTCTACAAATTTAAGTATCAGCAGGAAAATTAGGAATTAATCAATTGTTTTTATAATTCTCAGAAATTCCAGGCTTTATTCCTAATAATACATTATATTTTTATATATTCAGGATAGTGAATCTGATGATGATCAATACGTATTAGCTGCTGATATACATACATGAAATGTCTAATAATGAAATCAGTGCTAATGAAGAGAATTAATTGCGCTTTTTGAATGAAATTTTTGCAATGAATGACAGTTTTATTACTTCATATTTACTCCTGGAACATAATCAAGCTTAACTTTCATATTTATGACTCAATTCGCAATTCATTCTTCATACTAATCAGAATTAGACTGAAGAATTAATACAGATTCGGCCTTCGGCCGAAGCCCGAGCACAGAGCTGACCAAAGCTTCGGCTTCGGCCGAAGCAAAATTTTGGAGCTTCGGTCGTTCACTGGGGGGATTATGCACAAGTACCAGTTTCTGACTTTCAGAGGTGGGCGAATTACCGACTTTACTTTGTGTCGTCCACATCCTACGTGTAGCCAGCAAATATATACATTTTTGCCGGAGTTTTTGAAGAATATGGTGTGAACCGATTTTGCGCCATTCCGGCAGAACTGCCATACAATTGCGCAAAAACGATACTTTGTGTCACTAAAAGATGCGGAAAAAAATAATAAACCAAATCCATACAAAACTCACAGAGGTACGGCACTTCAAACATCATACTTCGACATTCACCATTTTGAGCCACTTTAAGGAATTTCAGCAGTTTATCAAAAGTTTCCAATTTTTACCAATTAATATTTTCCTGCTATTTTCAAGGTCGCAGATTACAAAAAATTAAGTTATACTGCGCGCAAACCAAGATTAAAGAAAAATATTTTGTAATTTTTTGCCCAAATTTTTCATGTAATTTTTTAAATTTCATTATTTTTAGCATTGTTTACATCCAGTTAAATATTTCTACTTAAATACGATTCAAACAGCATTTTTTGGATTATCTTAAAGTTCCAACCATTTGAAGATTCAAACAGTGGAATGCAGAATAACATGTACCCAACTTAGGTCTCAGCATCTATACATCGACCTGAGCATCTATACATCGACCTAAGCATATATACGTTGACCTAAGCATCTATACCTCGACCTAAGCGGGAGCGACCTCGACCTAAGCAGCCGAAAACACCTTCTTAGATAAACTAAGCCTAAGCCTAAGCATCATTTAAGCAGAAATTTGAATTTTCAGAATTGTTTTTTTCAGATTTAGAAATTTTCAAACAAAATTTTTTTTCCGTGCAATAAAAGTTATTTTTTCGTAATCAGCGACCTTAAAAATGTCAGATAAATATGTTTTCAGTCCAAATTCGGAACATTTTTGGTAAACTGTCAAATACCTCACTTTAATTAGCTATATACTGAGTAAGTCTATCTTCACCAATATTGGTCCGTTTTTCATAAAATTTTTTTCCCGCACCTTCTTTTTGCATGTCCTCCTCATTTCAATCAATATCGTTCCTTTCCACGTACATCTGCAAAAGTTTTCCGTTCACACCATAAAGTAAAGTTTAGCCTTTTTGTCCTGTTCACCCACTGAATGGCTTGAATGAAGTCAAAATGATCTAAAAGCGTTAAAATTTTTGACGAATTCTCGCATATTTAATTGATAAAGTGACGAGGCGAGTCACAAGGAGCTAAAAAGCAACTTAAAATGAACAAATAGTTAATATTCAACGGATATATTAAACTTATTTAGAGTTGATTTTAACCTTCGGCGCCTCGGCACTTTTCAGCTTCGCCCTCGGCGCCGAGGCCGAGCTCCAAAAAACGCACGAGCCTTGCCGAGGCCGAGGCCGAGGCCTCAGTCCGATCACTGGCCTAAAAATCAATAAAGCTATAAAATTAAATCAATCAGGCGCAGAGCACCATAAAAAATTTGAGATTTCGTCTTATCATAGGAAAATTTTGTAATTTTTCCCTTCTACAAGGTACCAATTTTTGTAGAAAGAATAAGAAAAGGCTCAATTCAAGAAATCCCATTCGATGGAAAAAAGTGATATGGGCAGAAAATACGCGAGAGAGAATGGCAATGAAGACGAAATAAGAAAAAAGCCGCGGAAGTGAAATTCAACGAGAAATGAGCAGTTGAAATAGGAGAACGCAAGCAGACGCTAACGATGGACCCACGTCACGCAGAGAAAACGTTTAACAAGATTGAGATATTACAGTAAACTCAGTCGTAAAAATGTTTGTACGAAAATATGTACTTGATTGTTTGTTTAAATCAAATTGATGGTTCTTTATTAAATAAAACAAGATGCATACGGATAAGCGTATGTGAAATAATGAGGAAAGAGGCACTTTGAGCTTAAAACCCTTTTTAGAAAAATTTCGAGACTTTCAAGAGGAATTCCGAAAAATGGTTGATTTCGGGAATTTTTTGATGGGGCAAACGTGAGCGCAATCTATTTTGCCTGTGTGTCCAGGACATTTCGCATTTAACACTACATATGCTATTTTATTTTCCTTGCGACATTGTTTTACCCTTATGTTTTTTTCCGAATTAAGTATTAGTATTAGTACCTATATTAGTATTAACTTGTGCAGTGTATTTATTGGTTTCGAAATTTACCCTTATGTTCAAGTGGCAAGAAACAGCCTGGAAAACGAAACTCACAATTACTATAACACTTATAATGCCGATGGCCAAGGACCTAGATAGTGAATGTGAATGCAGCGTACATATTCTGTGATAAGTAACCTGCTTCAGCCGTGAAAACGGAAGTGACAGTCACTTTAACACTCGAATAATGCCGGGAATAGCGAAGTAGGTACATACTAGCAAAGAAAAATGCTCCGATGGAACAAAAAAGGGGAATATACTTGGGATTGTGAATTATCGAGGATGTAAAAGGAGGGGACTAGGAATCTCCCGTATGTTATATGCCAAAAATCGCGAAATATGTTAAAAATCAGACTTTCTCTAAACAATGCAAAAAATCGAAGTATATTCTGCGGTCTCTGAAAAAACGTATTATTTTAAAATAATTTTCTCTGATTGACATAATATCTTAAAAGCATATTACGTAATGCAACTTTTTGCAGACTTCACTCAACTTCGAGTTGCTTAATAATGTGACTGAAAGTGAAATGCTGTTAACAAATCATAATTAAGTTGTTCGTATTTCATTATTACTAAGCATGTCACTTAGCAGATACAGCCATTCTAAGTGTCAAAGTGCAAGCAATATTCAAATTACCAAAAATTGATTGAAAAAAGCAGCGAATTAGCAATGCAGTAGCTAAGCGAATTGAATGAAATAGTACATATCGATGCATTCAAGACAATCGATGATATTGTTGGTTCAAAGCAGTAGGAAACACGGAAGCTGACGTGCAACAAACCTTATGTAGATACTCTTTTACACATGTCTACAACAATTGTTTACTAAACTTTTACATTTTTCAAAGGCCGCAGAATATACTTCGATTTTTTGCATTGATTAGAGAAAGTCTGATTTTTAACATATTTTGCGATTTTTGGCATATAACATAGGTAGATTTTTCCTAGTCCCCTCCTTTTACATCATCGATAATTCACAATCCCAAGTATATTCCCCTTTTTTGTTCCATCGGAGCATTTTTCTTTGCTAGTACCCTACTTTTAATTAGCAAGATTTGGAAATACAATACTAGATTCCATTTACTGTGCGGTTCTTCTAATAATTGAATGGTTTAAACTTTACAAAGCTACTAGTTGTAGAAGAAACAAACATTCTGATTAGTAATTCTTATGTTACGTAGAACATCCTGTAAAGAAATATGCTTCCAAAACTTTCTAGAGCTAAATTTAATTTACATTTTAAACTTTACACAAGAGTGTAAAGAATTTTAGTGGGATTAATAATCTCGATATTGCTCTAGATATAAAGATCAGCATTTATTAAGAAATGAAACCTCTATAATGTTCTAAGAACAAATTAACATTAGGTGTTAATCACTTTACACAACTCTTCATGCGCCCCTAGCAGACGTATCACATCTGTTTCCATATATATTTTACGACTTTAGAGAAAAAATAAGTTACCGTGAGGCCCTAGAATGAAGCTTATTATATAGTGTAAACTTTACACTAGCAACGAGTGTAAAGAAGATTTTAGTCGGATTTGTAAATTCGATATTACTCGGATATTACGATCAACATTCATGAAACAATTATGTCTCCATAACGATTTAATGACAAATAGACACAGATGTAAACCACTTTACATCACTGATGAGTGTAAACAAACGCGCCCAGCTGACGTCCCTTATTTGATTCCATGTAAGTTTTCAGATTTCGGCGAAAAATTCAGGTTTTCGCAAAGCTCTAGAACGAAGATTAATTAGCAGTGTAAACTTTACACAACCGCCTAGTGTAAAGAGCACTTTATTCCGATTTGTAAATCTGATATTACTCGGATATTATTATCAACATTTATGTAAAAAATTGCATGTCTACAATGGTCTGAGGACAAATAAACAATGAGTGTAAACTACTTTACATCACTGTTGGACGTAAACAAACGCGCCTACGTGACGTCTCACATTTGATTCTTTGAAAATTTCCTAGACTCCAGGAAAAAATTAGGTTTCTGGAATGCTCAAAAACGAAGATAAATACATTTGTAGTGTAAACTTCATGTAAACACCTAGTGTAAAGAAGATTTTGGTCAGATTCGTAATTTTGATATTGTTCCGATATTACGATTAATATTTATGAAAAAAATTAAGTCTCCATAATGTTCTATGGGCAAACTAACAATAGGTGTAAACCACTGTACAACACTGTAGAGTGCAAACATACGCGCCAGACTGGCATATCAAATTTGGTTCCTGGTCCATTTCTAGACTTGATAATCGTGTCCCTGACTCATAACTGGAGAAGCAGGCAGAAAAAACAAGACAAAAACGCATTTTAAACACCAAATTTTTGACATTACACTCGCTAAATATTAATGTATACACAATTTGCTTTGACATGCACCCGATATAAAGCACTTTATTTTTATTCTATTGGACTTATCCCGACTTCTGGACGGAGAAAGTGGCGAACAAAAAAGCAACAAAAACGTATTTTCCATCATTTAGAACACTGTAAACTTTAAAATTCCGTACCGAACTCCCCATTGAGTTTAAAGAAATTCGGTTTGGTACAATTTGTAGCTTTTAAATCGTAGTACATTCCTGTGTGCCAAAATTCTCTTGCAAAAATTATTTGGTATGATTTATTAATCAAAATTCGGAAAAAACGTGTTTTTTCGCCCATTTTTTACCTCTGATTTCGAACTTTACACCCCCATAAATAACTCAATATTGCGTTTTTTTAAATGCGGTTTGCTGCGATGTGTAGCCCCTGAGAGGCACTTTATTACTGCTGTATTCAATTCTACCCTGACTCATAAGCGGGAAAATTTGGCAGAGAAATCTTAGTTAAAATCCGTTTTTTTACACCATCCACTAGAGTGTAAACTTTAAACCCCAGGATCTAACTCACCATAGAGCATATAAGACTTTGCTTATATGCAGAATGTAGCCCTTGATCCGCTCTACATTTCTGTCAGAAAACATTTTAAAAAACTAATAACCGGAGTTAGTATCGGACATAAGCAGGTTGAAAACTCGACCAAAAAGTGCTTTTTCACCCCCAGATTTTCGCACTCTTTACACTGCCATTCGATAACTAATGCGAATTTCAAAAAACAAAAAAAGTGCCATCTGTAGAATTCATCCCTCTATTATCCTATGCTGTTCAATTCTTCAAGTCATCAATACTCAGTTGTCCACATGCCGCAGTAAAAAGGTCCCAAAATTTGTCCTATGTTATAACGTTACACAAAAACTTTACACCTTCTTTACACAGTCAGTTTTGAGTTTCAAGAAAAACAAAAAACACGGGCAGCGAATTTTTTTATTATCTTTCTTTTAAAAAAACCGCACCTTCCAGAAGTGTCCCGTTATAGCTGTAGGGGGTGCACAGGTGTTAGGGGTACCCAAGTATATTATAGGTACGCGCTAACGCGCTACCTAAGATGTATGTAGTGAAAGTTAATGCAAAGTACATAAGTGTAGCTCTGAATTAATGCCAGGAATCGAGAAATACATATATGTACATAGTCTGTTTCAGTTATTCGAGAGCTTTTTAGTAAATTTTTTCAAATGATACAGTAAGCAAAACAAGACGAATTACTTTAATTTGGCAGATCAGCTCAGTGAGGACGAGGGGCTGGAACTCTTCCATTTTAATGCACTAAATCGCCCATATAAATTTAATTTCGGCATTTGATCAGTGCTGGGACATAATTAGTGAAGTAAAAGATCATCTGGATCTGATCTTTTTATCCAGATTCAGTTACAGATCATCTGGATCTGGATCTGGTTATTTGCTGATCTGGTAATCTGATCTGGATCTGGATCTGCCAGAAAATCAGAAACCAATCTTTATCTGGATCTGGATCTGTTTAATCAAGTTATATCAGTTAAACAGATCAGAAAGTTATTTTTGCACGATGGTACTCTTTCTGTTTTACGATTTACTGTAGGCAGGTCATCTAATTAGTTGTAGCCTTACATGCACGGATTGTATCTCAACAGCCCCACCTGTCTCCAACAGCCCCACCGTTCCAACAGCCCCACCATCCCAACAGCCCCACCAATGATCCCGACAGCCCCACCAGTCCCAACAGCCCCACCATCCCAACAGCCCAACCAATAATCCCAACAGCCACACCAATCCCAACAGCCCCACCAATCCCAACAGTCCAACCAATCCCAACAGTCCCACCGTCCCAACAACCCCAGCGTTCCAACAGCCCCACCGTCTTAACAGCCCCACCAGTCCTACGAGCCCCATCAATTCCTAGCAGTTCCACCGTTCCAGCAGTCCTACCGTTCCAACAGTCGCAACGCAATGTCCTTAGCACACATAAGCGTGGGGGAAGGGATGTTTAGAGTTTAACCCCCAACCCGAAATTCTGGAAATCCCCGAAACTATGTTAGACCCCAGAATTCTATTTTTAGCACATTTTTTGGTCACTTTAACCCACCAGACCCACAGAATTTGTTCGCTGCCAATGTTTCCAACTGCCTCACTGTTATAATCATAGATGCACAGCACAGATACGATCTGGAGAATGAGTTTTGAGCAAAAATTGACCTCAAAACTGGTATGAAGGTTAAAATAGCGTCCACATTTTCTGGCTATTTTGAAGCAGATTAGCATGAAAGTTTCGATTTTCATTTAATTTTAACACTTATCTTTCCTTTTTCACTAGAATCATTTTTAATTTTTGTTCTGGCAGTGTATGTAGAGGTAGACCATAATGAGCAGGATTCCAATCGGGCGAGTTGACTTGAATGAGGCAAATTCTGATTGCGCACAAATGCTGAGGCTTCAATTCCTGGCAGGTCTACCAGTTTCTCAGGTAGACTTATTCTGAAAATGTACATAAACCTGCGAACTCATTTATGGTCTTGATGGAATATACGAATTCGTAAAATAGTCAGAAAAATATCTTTCATAAAAATTTAATATTGCCTGATCATATTATATAGTATAATAGTGATTGCAGTACTGGTGAGGCTGCTGGGATTACTGGTGGGGCTGCTGGGACGGTGGGGCTGTTGGGATCGGTGGGGCTCTTGGGATTGGTAGGGCTGTCGGGATTATTGGTGGGGCTGTTGGAACGGTAGGGCTGTTGGGACTGGTGGGGCTGTTGGGACTGGTGGGACTGTTGGGATTTTTGGTGGGGCTGTTAAAACGATGAAGCTGTTGGGACTGGTGGGGCTGTTGAACCATCTCCATACGTGGGCAGCAAGAAAATTCTGGGGGGATGCAAGATTTTTCAAAGGTCAAAAAATTGCCTCAAAATGGTGGTATGGCGAAAAAACACCATTTTTCGAGCGTTTCTCATCGAGCACTATCACCTGGCATCAAGAATTGCGAAAAACACGAAAAAAATTGGGAAAATTGAATTCTGGAGGGAGTATTTTGATTTCTGGGGGGCATTTTGGTTTCTCGAGGGGGGTGCATACCCCCAAACCCTCCACGCTCAGGTGTGACATCGCCCATGCACGCGGGGTGGGGGGAGGGGTCTGCTGAGGATTTTGACCCCCCCCCTAGATCCATGCTGACCCCCCCCCTTAGAATGGCTAAAAAGTGCCGCTAACACCCCATAATTTTTTTGGATTTAGAAAAATTTTTAAAGCTCTGAGCTCTGCAGAAAAGTAACTTAAGTGATAAAAATGTATTGAACGTTGTTTTTTTTCACATAAATTATCATCAGAATTGACCTTTGAGAGACTTTTTTGCCTAAAAATGGGAAAATTTCTACATTTTTCGAAAAATTTTTGTTAACAAAGTTGTTTCAGTGGATGCGCGACATCGAGACACGTCTAAAAACAATGTTTTTAGTGCCCAATGGGCCATTTATTTGGCTTCAAATCGAAGCTTGTGAGTTTTTACTTTTTAAGCTATTTTTACTGATATCATTTTTATGTAAATGCTCTAAAATGCGAATTTCCCCGGCTCTGCCCCAGACCCCTCTGGGGCTGTTATATTAGTCCTGCCACCCGACACCCCCAATCCATGTGGGCTTGGGCGCTTTATGACCTGCTTTTTAGCAATACAAATTGCTGCACAAAAAATATTTTTATCTGGATCTGGATCTGTATCTGGATGTTTTTAAATTTTGATCTGGCAAAACGATCTGGATCTGAATCTGTTTATTTTCTGATCTGGTTATCTGATCTGGATCTGGATCTGCCAGAAAATCTGAACCCGATCTTTATCTGGATCTGGATCTGCGTAAAAATCTGGATCTTTTACATCACTAGACATAATACAGTAAGTGCGCTAAATAAATAACTATCGGCTGGAATCGAACCAGGGTTGCGTCGACGACAAGCAGACGTTTTACCACTGATATATGCGTGAGTTCGCGGCGTTTCTAACATCTTAATCTATTGTGTTTAAAGTGTCAACTCCGGATAAGCTGAATGCGCGATTTTCATCTGTAAGCTGATGACCTGCTGGAAGAAGGGAATAAATAATGCCGCAAAAATATTGTTGAAGAACCCACCTTTGCTACGTAACTACAGTGAGATCTAGTGACTTATAGTAAATACGAAAGGAGGGGCTACTGCAGCCTCCGAAAAATAATTACTGAAAAAGCTCTCGGATGAATGAAAAAGACCATAGGTAGTGAACGTCAATGCAATGCAAATAATGCTGGGAATGGCGAAGTACATAGGTAGTGAATGTGAATGCAAAGTATGTACCTACATATAGTGTGTGATGTAATCTGCTCGGAGAATCCGCAGCCGGGAAAACGGAACTCACGATTACTGTAGCACTCAAATAAATGCCAGGAATGGCGAAGGACCTTTAGTCTGTTTCACACAACTTTAGTCATAAATTTTAAAAGTATATCTGACGACAAGCTGACAGATTGCGATTATAGCATTGATCTGATATATAATTATCATCACCCTCGACCTATTGTCGATGAAAATTCCTAAAATTTATGCACGAAGTTAAGTGAAACAGACTATGTATATGTTGTGTAGAGATCCCTCTAAACGCCATTGCGTCCCGTTGGATCAACGTGAATATCCTTCTACTTTGTGCTACGTTATACCTACGCATCAACGACTGATTGCCCCGGTCCCGTCTCGCTAGACCCACCGTCCCGCTTGACCCACCGTCCCGCTAGACCCACCGTCCCACTAGACCCACCTTTTCGTCCCGCTAGACCCACCGGAAGTTTCGCTAGACCCACCACGTGCATAATGAGGTGTCCCGCTAGACCCACCGTTTTGCGACCGTCCCGCTAGACCCACTGTCTCGGAAGACCCACCAGAGAAGAAAATTATGTATGCTTATAAGCAAAAACAGAGACGCTTGTAAAGTGTATCCATTCAAGTATATATGTTTAATCAAATACATAAATAATTACTTAAAAAATAATTACATTTAATTAAGTACCTAATCAATTAAATTTAATTAATAAATTAATAAATTTTGTATATTATTGCATGATATTGTGTACATTACAAATTATAACATGCAAAGAAGATATATGCGTGCGTGTATGTGTGTGGCGATGGTAAGTAACCAGCCATAGCCGATAATTTTTTAAGAATAAATTTTATTTTTCATGTCAAGGAATACACTCTTGTCAAACATATTTCAGAGTGCATTTTTTGCTTTTTATCGTAATGGTATTGTACTCTTTGTATCATCCGATCAGGGAATTTCTGCATACTAAGTAGGCACACAGATTGAAGCGTTGACACTGCATTCCGGTAACAGTACAGATATGCACATATGAAAATGATGAAAAGCATGTAGCCAATTCACAAAGACGGCTCAACAATAATCGGGCCGGACGGATGTTGCAAATTTTCACTAAAAAATCGAAAATGTTAATTAGGTCATTATCAATAAATCCGAATCTGTTTTTAAAAATAAGTATACGGAGGGCTAATGTCCACATGCTAAACTTATTTCATCGCTTCAAAGACTATATAGAAATTTTGATTTCGAATCGAGCCATGAATATCAGTCGCGCTAATTTCGTTTTAAATCGTTAAATGAAGTCAGCTAAGTTAGTCTGTGAAGCTGATAATAACGAAACTTTTTGTATTTTTCTTCAAAAAATCGTATATTAAATCTAATTGATTAGGTGGTTAATTAAATGTATTTATTTTTTAATTATTTATTTATATATATTTGACTAAACATATATACTTGAATTGATACATTTGCAAGCGTTTCTGTTTTTGCTCATAAGCGTACATAATTTTCTTATCTGGTGGGTCTTCCGACACAGTGGGCCTAGCGGGACGGTTGCAAAACGGTGGGTCTAGCGGGACACTTCATTATGCACGTGGTGGGTCTAGCGAGACTTCCGGTGGGTCTAGCGGGACGAAAAAGTGGGTCTAGTGGGACGGTGGGTCTAGCGGGACAGTGGGTCTAGCGGGAAGGTGGGTCAAGCGGGTCACAATCGATTGCCCCAGATGTACATTTTCGTGCTCAATTTCCATACACATGTACGCGACCGTTAAGACTAAACCTTAAGCGGCTCGCCCAGGACCACCTTCCCTAAAAAATTATCATATTTTCATTCCTTTCCTACACATAATTTCAATCAAAATCTAGGATAGAAAAATAGGCACTCGCGCTTAATGCAACTTGAGTAGGAATTGATATGTGTGTTATCATATCCTATGTGTACTTCAAGATCATATGTGTGTGCCTCATATTTGTGCCTGTCCCGTTTGTACATACTTATACCGTAAGCTTTTGCCCATAGGCCTATTGTCATATTCGTGTATCCATTTCATTTCTCTTTGTTCGTGTTGATACGCCTCGTTTTACGCGTTGGTTGAAACTGCGTGCGAGTGCAGTTTTATGGCACTCTTACAATTTTTCTCTTCACATTACATTTTCTTGAGCCTGAGAGCCTGTCCGCCAGCTTCCGCGCTTTGCGTGTTCTTTTCTTTTTGCCCTACGTAGAGTAGGCCTTCATACGTGCTGTATAGCTGCTTGGCTGCAGGAATCGTCATATTTCCAAAACTTTTTCCCGGCCGATAGAGGAGGGCGGCCTCCCGCCCTAGTTTTGCATGCAGTGGTTTGGGTACGCGTATTTTCGCCCCTACGTTTTCTTTTATTCATTCGGTTTTTGCTGTGCCAATCTGGCATTTGTTGCATGCCTTTGGCTGGGCTTTGCGCCTATGTTAAATACATTGTTTTATTTTGCACATTGGCGTAACACGATGGTCGGCAGCATATATTCTCCATGCTGTTGCTTTTTCATCGCTTCATAACTTTTCTGTACAAAAATATTGTAAAAAATTAATTATTTAATTAACGATGTTGAGCTCTGTTGATTGTCCGTACTGCTGAATTCTGTCCTTGTGCCACACTATACTTAGGAACCCTCAACATTTTCAAGCACCGAAATTCGGTCCAAAACAAGTTAAATAATGATCCTAGTAGTACTACATGGCACTCTGGGTCGCCACCAAACGTGGGCAGCAAAGAAAATTCTGGGGGGGCGGGGTGCAAAATTTTTCAAAGGTCAAAAAATGGCCTTAAAAGTGGTGGTATGGCGACGGTTCTCATTGAGCACTTGACATCAAAAAAATTGCGAAAAAAACAAAAAAAATTTCAAAAATCGATTTCTGGGGGTATTTTGATTTCTGGTGGGGGTATTTTGGTTTCTCGGGGGGGGGTGCATACCCTCCCCAACCCCCACGCCCAGGTGTGGTGGCGACCCATAGTGTTATGTGCGTGTGCAAATACAATATGATCGGTGGTAGTGTGAACAATGTTCAGTTATTAAAGAGGTCACCTTGTGGTCATCCATTCAACTGGTCATTTGATGGTCAATCAAACAAAAAACAGAGGAAATGCACTCTGATATCCTTTCAATCGATTTTGAGGGAGCAAAGTACCTACATTCCAGGGTGTCAAGTAGAGGAATGTGACTTAGAATTATGTGAATACGGATATCTAGGGTGTGGTCATCCAACCGGTCGGAAGGTCTACTCTTGGTTATATCTTTAGTGAATTTACATGTACTTTAAAATAAACTTATGTACCTCATCAACCTGCCATTGCAAATATCAGCTCTTCAAGTATTGTTCGTAATTAAACGAATTTTTATTTTGCATTTAGGATTTTTAATATAAAAGTCAATGGGTATTTTTCGCGACTAATGCAGAGACGCAAATACAAAAGGAGCACTGATTTGTTAACAAGCATTATATCTAAGTACATAATCAAAAGCTTGTTTGCAGTCAATTTTATGCAGATTGTTAAACTAATAGATTTTCTAACGGGATAAATAATAAAAATAAAATTTTCTTAACTCATTGCGAGTAGAAAGCATTATTGCGCGTGTACTACACACGTAATGCACGATCCGCATTTAAGCGAACGTTTATATGAGCTTAGAAATGTTCATTTTATACAGTGAAGTTACTAGCGCCTCACTAGAAAAATACAAAAATGTTCTTATATTTTATGTTTACATTGGTTTTATCTGAAAAATGTTGTAGATCGTTAAGTAAGCAAAAAGAATTAGTGATATTCAAAACCGGTAAAATATGAGTACCTATGTGCAATTTATCTTAAGCTTATAAGTATAAATCTTGTGTAAATAATATATTTAAGAGCTAAAGATTTTCAAGAGCTAGTTTTTGTGTTTGTTAAACAAAAGCAAACATCACTGAGGAAATGTTCAATTGAAAGTAACGTCAGTCGAGATACACGAGCTAGTGATCCTCGGTTTGGCGATTGGAAACTCTTGTATGTAAGTTTGTAAAAAAATGTGACAAATTTATTATGAGTGATATTTAGGTTTTTTGATCGATAAAGAAATGCAATAAAATCCATTTTGTGGTAAGAAATTATAGTCCTCGTTTGAAAGTTATGATTGTCAATTTTTTCCTAAGATTTTTTAAATTTTTTTGTGTCTTTGTTTGTATTTCATTTTTCTATTCTTGTTCGTTGCATCTGAGGGCAGTATAGTCATTGGATTAAAGGCGCAAAACTCTAGCAACCTAGTTCCTCTCTGATGACTTCGCCTGTTTATTTAATTTTTACGCGTTTTTTTGTGTATTTTTCTGCTTATGATTTTGCTTCATCTTCAGCTGTGTTATTTCTCGCATCTTTTTGTTTCGTTCATACTAATTCTCTACCTTTTTCTTATTTATTTAAACCATTTTCTTCATTTTTATATATTTATCTATTTATTTTCCCATGTTTTCTCTAAAAATCTTTTTTGGACTTTTTTGTATTGATGACTTACTATTATATAAAGATATTGATTTGAGTATTGTATTGAATACTTGGAAAATTAGAAAAACCAACTTTTATCTGATGTTATAATTTTAGAGCGTTAATTAATTGTTTGTGCTGAATAATTAAGTGATAGTTGTAAATATCTAGAATAGCTAAGTTTTTATTATTGATTTCTTAGCATATTCTATTTCGATGTAATTCTGTCGTGTTTATCACTAATTAATTAATTAGAAAATTACTTATATTTATCTTCTAAAATTATATAATCATGAAAACGAACTTTTTAGTAATACTATAATTTTAAGCGTCAAATAAATGTCTATGCTAATTAATAAAGTGATATTTCTAAATAACTATAATATTCGTATTTTTAATTCGTAGTACTAGTTTAATCTGGTGTAACTTTTACTGTGCATTTTATTATTTTTATGCTTTACTTGTTAAATTTACGCATTTTGCAATCTATGTATATAGTAGTTAATTCACTAAAGTCTGTGTAACTATAATACAAATTTTTTAAACTCAAAAAATAATTGATTATTTTATTTAGTAATGAATTATGAAAATGTTTATTCCAAGGTTGTGATGCCCTCCAAGCATCAATGGCCGAAGTGGATCTTCGCGATTTGATTAATCAAATTCGAAGTCCAGGACAGACGGTATCTATAAAAATATTTGTCATCGATGGTCATCGTGTTGAGCAGGATTTGTGACGATGGGTGAAAATGATAGTGGAGAGGGTTGTTATGAGAATGGGGGTGATGACGGCGATGGCGGTGAGGGTGGAGGTAATGGAGGAGATGCAGGCGGTGAGGGTGGAGGCGATGACGACGATTGAGGCCAGGGTGGCGGCAATGCAGCTGATGGTGGCGATGATGGAGGCGAGGGTGGCGATGATGCAGGCGAGGGTGTCGGCAATGGAGGCGATGAGAAGGAGCTAGTATTGGTTATAATTGACGTAAATAAATTTTGACTTATTGACTTAGTATTATATTAGTTTTGATAGCAATCAAAATATGCGAAAATGTCAACTGAAGATCTTGTGCATTTGGTAACTTACAACATTGATTTTTACCTTGAAAAAGCCGTCTAAATCGACAAAAAAAATTTTATTTATAGCTGGCTTTGTACGAAAAATTAGTAAGTAAATTAAATCTACATAGCTTAAATAAAATAGACGTACTGTTTTTTGTTTTTTAGCAAGAGATTCTCGCACAAATGGTAAGATAAAATGTGCATACACGTTAAGGAAAACGTTCTACTTATTCTCTATATTTTGCAGATGGTAGCAACTAATTTGTTAGTAAGATAACTATCTTGCTTTACTTAATTTTAGTGTGTAATTACTACAAAATTGTGCTTTTAGGACGAATTATTCACATTATTGGTAATGATTTTGTTTTATAATAGTTATTTTATTTAGTTCACACCGTTTGTACAATGAATAATTTTGTAGTTTTTGAAGTTTCCTGGATTAAGTGGAAGGATTCAGAACACGAGGCAGTTTTTAGAGCAAGCATACTGTAGAAGCTTAACATAACTATTTTAAAGCTAAATAGTTTCATTTAAAAATTATCTACCCGAAACACTTCTTAAATTGAAAATCCATCAAGTAGCTCTTAAGCTAATCTCAAAAATAGCCATTTCAATGAACAGCTGTGAGGGAGGAGGTATACTTGCTTTGGCCTGCAGCTACATTGTAGATACATAATATTGCTAATTTGCATTATTTTTTATGAAAGCTCAATAAATGAAAATTATTGTTCTTAATTTTCTTATAAGTATCAATGGATTAAAAATTACATGCATAAATCTGCTAATTTCTACAGTTTGTGTGAAAATGTCGTGAATTGCCAACAGTGGTGTTTCTAATATTTTAAAATTTTTTCCATGACAGTAGAGGAAGGGATGGCGGCGGCAGCGGCGAGTTACATGTCAATGGAGGCCGCATATAGATTGTTTAGATTATGTAGTATATGCATAAGTAGTCATAGTTTTCATAATAACAAGTATATGTAGTAGGTACTAAATAAAGTACATATGGAGTGTAAATCATGCAAAGCATTAGGTACGTAGGTATTAGCACTCTATACTCAAAAATCGAAATGTGACGGAAGGAAACCTAGAAGCCAGTGGAGTTAATTTAGATAAAAACAGCAAAAATTGTTTCTATAGAAAAAAGACGCTAGATTTTTTACTAGTTTATCAGCAGTTGGCAACACTGGTAAGTATGTACAAATATACAGTGCTGCTCAAAAGTCTAGAACCACCCACAATTTAAATGCATTTTTTGTTTTAGTCATACATAAGTACTTAACTAGGTATTGATTAAAACTTAAAACTGAACAGAAAGAACAAGAACAATAATCAACAAAAAACAATCAAATAAAATGCAATCGGGTAGCCTTTGCTGTGAATTAGCGCTTGTAAACGAACTGGCATTGAATTGATCAGTTCAGTGCATTTTTCCTTTGGGATCGAAGCCCAAATATGCTTCAATTTTTGCATCATTTCATTCCCAGAGTGTGCACGGAAATTCTGTTTTCTAAGTTCGCCTTTCATAATGCACCAGATATTTTCAATCGGATTGAGGTCAGGGGACTGGAGGCCATGGTAATAAAGGAACTCCGTTAGTCACAAAGTACAACATAGTGGCGTTCGCCTTATGTTTTGGATCGTTATCATGCTGGAAAAAATTCCTCTGATGGATTTTCTATAGCAGTCGCAAAAGAGGAGGTCAAGTGCTCATCAATTAAGTCAATGTACAAAGCGGCTGTAAATTTTGGGCAAGAAGGAACGACAACTAAATCACCAGCACATTGAGCGCCAAATGAACCCAAGATCATAACGCCACATCCTCCACCGTGTTTGACACTGCCGACCATACAGTCAACGTTATACTTTTCGCCTGGACGTCTACGGACAAAAACCCTCGATTTGGGAGTAAAATAATCGAATTTTGACTCATACTTTTGACCAGTCAAGAAATGTCCAATGTGGAAAAGTTCGAGCAAAATCAAGACGCTTCTTTGTAGTAATTTCGCTCACAAAAGGCTTTTTTACGGCAATTCTAGCAAAAAGTCCAATACGGCAGAGGTGCCGGCTAATTGTCTGCCTTGACACGGATGGTCCACCACCAATAGAAAATTCAGCTTGCAAGTCAGAAGCAGCCAATCGTCTATTTTTCAAGGAAGCTCGCTTTAAATCGCGTAAATCTCGAGTGGACAACTTAGAGGGTCGCCCGGAACTAGGAGGATCAGTAAACGCATCAAAAATATCATGTTTCGAAAGTGCATTTTGAACGGCGTGCTGACTGCTGACTTATATTTAGACGCCCTGCAATTACTCTTTGCGATAGTTTGGCATCGTTAAACCTAGAGACGATTTTCGATCAAATGACTGGCAAAATAGACTGAGATTTGCCCATGATAAGTCAGCGGGCAGTGAACAGAATTAAAAACGACTGAAGTTTTCGGAATCAGCGGAAAAAAATGACTTAGAAAATTGTGTAATGTGAAAGTCGTTCATTTTAACTTCAAACTTTAAAGCACGCTTATGACTTGGTCCGATTTCAGACTGCGCGAACAAGGTGGGTGGCTCTAAACTTTGAGCAGCACTGTACATAACTACTAGTGTCGTAAAGATATCATTATCTATCTTGACAAATATTTATCTTTATCTTTTGGAAAAATCGCAGGCTATCTTTATCTCTATCTTTCTGATAGGAATTTATCTTGCAAAAAAGATAAAGTATGTACATAAGTTAGCATGTAATCCAAAATGCCAGTTTGACGTGAAATACATTTAGAAGCATTCAAGTTTTATTGATACAAGAAAAGAAAAGAAACCATATGGCGTGCGGCCCAAACTAATGCCTGTATATGAACATAAGTAAGCGGAAGTGATGCCAATCTAAGCGGGAGTACTACTACTAGCACCCACGTTAATCTAAGTCCAAGCCTAGGAACATTGAGAAGTTTGCAAAAATCAGTAACTGTTGCGACTATACTTTGTACAGGCGCACAGAGCAGGGTTTTGACGCTTGTGAAAGAAAGAAGTGACTTGCTGTCTGCCAGTAGTAGTAGTAGTACGTGGGTCAGTCAGATACCGCAGGCAAACCCCAAACACATTTATGTGTGCTTAATGCCTATCACCTCTTTGATCTCAGGTATAAAAATTAGGGCATTCAGTTGGCTGCTTTACATCACCCACTCTCGTTTATTGCACTTCAAAAGCATCATTCTCCTGGGTCCAGGCGACCATATTTACATATTTTCACGTTATCTTTATCTTTATCTTTTTGGTTCCTTTATCTTGCAAACTATCTTTACCTTTATCTTTCTTAATTTTCTATCTTTATCTTTATCTTCTAAATTTTAAAATTTCAACTTTATCTTTATCTTTTATCTTGCAAAAATCCTTATCTTTTACAACACTAATAACTACTCCATTTAATGTTCTGTCTGTTTTGCACGATTTTGCCCTCATTCATGGAAAATTTTTTCTTTTGTAAAATGACAGTGAAAAGTAAATGTGTGATTCAAAGCAATTACAGAGAATACTGATTTCATATTAAAGTCGTTAAATTAGAGGCTGAAAATTATATAGGCCCAATGGTGTATGATAATTTATTCAATAATATAATTATGAATAGAGTAAAAAAATTTTAACGTAGAGCACTTTAAAATTATCTCTTCCCTTGCTTCATAATCGGCTGCAACTTCATTAATCATTCCAACTTACTGAACTACTTTCAACATTCGATACTTACTTCAATTATGAAATAAATTAATTTAATCAAAATTCAAGATCTCATCTTCTGCTTCATGATCTCATCTTCTGCTAAGCGATTTATAATCGAATCAATGACCACATCAATACTCGCATAAGAAGGTAATGCAGTCAAATCGTTTAGTACTGGTGACGCTGGCGATTCAACTGAATATTTTATAAACAACTAAAAAAATCTGAAGGGCATAAGTACATACAATATTATTTGATTCATACCCTTGCTCGTAATCTCAGATAACGTTAAATGTGCATCATAGTTTTTTCTGTTTTGTTCCTCAGAATTTATCACCGCCAAGTCAACGCAATCTTAAAAATAAGTTATCAGTTTGTTTCATAATTTATTAAATGTGCAGTAATATTCTTACCTTGTATTTTCTGTATAGCCTTCATTATGCTTTGCCGCTTACTTTGCCAATCCTTAAATTGGGCTGTTGATATTTCGATTCGATATCCTTTGTTTTCATTTTTTGATATAAGCACCTTATCATTCGCGATTTTTTGAATTCTCAACCACTGCCCTAATACCATAGAGTAAATCGATATCATCAACCCCATAACACAATCCAGTCTCTACAGTTGGGGATAATAATAATTTTTCGTACTGACGTCACATTAGATTAATTCCAAGTTTTGTCGGCAAAAGGCTTTTTGATTCAGGTTTTATAGATTGACAAACTTGAAAGCCAATGGAAACGTAACCATTCCATTTCGAAATTAAACAGAATAAATTATTACCTAGACCGAAGTCGAACTGAATTTTGCTAGCCATGCTCAAGCTTTAAAAAAACGTATTTCAAAGAACTAAATCTGCATAATAATTGCCATACAGTGAGCTACAGCTCTATTTTATACTTGCTCTGTTTCATGGGTGAATATTTATTCTCTTCGCTTAAACCAGACTCAAAATCATTGTTCAAAAAAGGAGATACACATTTTATTTACTTAAACTATGAAGTTTTCAGTTTTATTTAGAAGGCACTTGAATCTCTGACCGAATAAAAGTGAAGCTAGTTATTATGTAAAGACCTACTCAATTTTCGGATCAGCTAGAAGAAAAATTTGCTTGAAAATCCATTTTAAAATAAATGTCGAGTGGATTTTGATCCGTTAATTAAATAAAACCTTTTTTCAAATTGAGGGCAAATTTATTTTTATGTAAGAAAAAACCAGTCAAGGATAACCTTTGATCAAATAAAAGTAAAAACCAGTTAATGTGTAAGACCTACCCAATATTTCGATCAGCTAAAAGGGAAGTTCGCTAGAAAATCTATTCTAAAATAAATATGAATTGTATTCAAATCTGCTAAACAAATAAAACCTTTCATCTACAAAAGTGAGAGCAAATTTATTTTTATGTAAAAAACTAGTCATGAACGAGCAAACTTATTCTTTTATTCATTTTTTATAGGAAAATCGAGCTTTTTCAAGTTTGTTTTGCAACACTGCTCTTCAAAAATTACTAGACTTGTTTTGAACTCGGTACATTGGTTTCTGGCCCTCAGTTGATATATCTAATAATTAAAATCTTATCAACAAACGATTTCTTGTCACGCAAAGGATCAACGTCTTTTATGAAAAAATAAGAAATGATGAAAGAGACAACGAAACCATTCTGAGGTTTCGAGAATACTTTGTGATCTCTGGATACATTAATCAAACCACGTAATTTTTTTGTACGAATTTTTTAGGGAGGGGGTTTGCATTAGATATCTACACATAATTCCTTTACAGGTCTGTGAATTGAGTTTAAAAAATAAAATGCTGAAATCTTCGCTGAACTCATTAATTTTTTTATATATTTTATCACCAAAAACACATGTGTAGATTTTAAAAATGGAAGACACGTCAAAAAAAACGATGGTTTATTACCAAAAATTGCTTCTGAACACATCATCAAATATGTTTCCAAGAAATAAATAAAAATAAAACGGTAAATTTTTAAACATAAAAGTGAAGATAGAAATAAAATTAATTCCAAAAGAACTTAGAGTGACTAAGGAGGGTTGAATTTCAGAGTGATAAATTTAGGTTTTAGGATACCGTTCCATGTAAAAAAACATTTAAATCCGCTTTCCAAAATTTTTCCGTTTTTCCGCTAGAATAACATAATGTTGCTGACCTACGCTCGAGATTTCAAGCTACTGTTCAAATAAAGGAAAATTATTTTGTATTTACTTAAAAGCAAACTTATTGTTCTTTGTAGGTTTTAATAAAATTATCTTTGAAATGCCTGAATGCAAATTCCTGAATCAAGGAAAATACTTATTATGATTTTATTTTCATTCCACAGTAGCATTTGCTATGATTCCCAATTTCGCGGTCTGGAATTCAATTTCTGACACGATTTCATCGAAAAAACAGTTTCTTCTTATTATATAGCTTTTCCTTGCTATTTTATGTCAAAATATGTATGAAAACTTTCGTAGGCTACTAAGCTACGTGCATAACTGGCCTTTGTTTATAATCCAGTTCTACAAGTGCCTGCATTTTACCTTGCGTTTTACCTTTAGCTGGCGCGGTTTCGGATATACATTATTAAGGTTGCATATATAAATTCTCCATAAGCTCAATTACAGTAAATGAATAGATCAAAAAGTTCAAAAACAGTATCTTCATTCTGTTCCATCCAGCTATCACGCCACTCATACATTGCTCACATTTTATTTCCTTCTTGTTTTAATCATCAAATTCGCTCATTTTTACTAGCTGACTACCTCCCCGTTTTCTATAGAGCTAGTTTTCACCTATGATTAAGAATTTTCATAACCTCCGTGCGAAATGGGTAAACTTCGACTTGCTTTATTCAGAAGCACAATCATTCATTTCATTATTATAACCTATAATGATTACCGTGCAGAGTCCTCCCTGCTTAGTAAATTTAACAAATACCTCAATATTCGCATATTTAACAAACCCAGTGTACATATACATCGATTTATCCAGCAATATTGATTCTATTTGCCGAATGTATACCCCCTTATTTGGATTCTTACGACGATTGTGCACTACTTGTTAAACATTTTGTGAATATTCATCTGAAGATGACGAGTTTATTCAGAATACAATGGATTCACGTACGAGAAAATGTTACAATACTTTAATTATTTTTATTTAAGATATAAATAATTCATTAATTCTTAAAGATACCTACTACTTTGACTTTATATGTTAAAATTCATATTGCAAAATAAAAATCCGTTTATTTACCGGTTCAATTAACAAATTATCAAACTCGTCTTTACTTTATGAAAATAAAACGGTTGCTTTTCCGCTTTTCTTACTTAATTATAATTTGATTATCAATTTGTTCAAAAAAGCGATATGATCAATTCTCTCCATGTCTAAAATTGAATCGGCGTCTTCCTTGATCCCTTTTATTGTGTCGATTAATCGTCCAGCGAATAGCCAGAATCCCTGTAATTTGTTCCGTTCTATACAATAATACATCCTGGTTACATTTTAATGAAAAAACAGTAAATAAAAGATCATAAATTATTACTTCTAAATTATTTTGACACAGACTAGTAGAACGTAGTTTTATTAAATATAATATTCTATACTTAACACTTGATTTATGCTATTTTTGTTATGACCTTAATAAAATATAAATAAATAATACTATAAGAATGAAAGATATCAAAATATTAAGAATTCTATAAATAAAATTCTGATAGACTCACACTATCTTTATTATGCTGACATACGTTTCACCTTAAATGTTACCTATTGACTAATCAGGGTAAAGCACTGCTACAAATAGACAATCGAACACAATATAGTCTACGTCAAATAAAAGATTTTATTAAATAATTTTCTTTGCTTATAAATTTCTATGCTAAATGAGTACTTAACTTTATCAATTTTACTTAACATCTATATAGCTCTCATTTTTACATATAGTTATCGTGATAAACGTTATGATCTAATTTACTTGAGAAAACATTTCATGTCACAATAAATATTTAGAGCTGAAATTACAAAAAGTCGGAATTTGAGACACATGTCATGGAAAAACCTATAAAATTTTAAATGTTTACTAAAAATTTTAGAAATAGGTTGAAAACCTCAAAATAATAGCTAAAAACAAATAAATTGCACTATTTTCCAATATGCCTGCTTCCATAGTAGACATATAGTGAAAAGGAATTTTTTAGTAAAACAAAAAGAATGAGTAAGTATTCGAAAATCCTTTTTTTACCATTTACAAAAAAAGGAGCTTAAACATTAAATAATAATAACATGCAATATACAGCATACAGGCGGCATATTTTATGGAGGGGCAACCATAAGAAAAGATTTAAAATGTGTTAGTAAAATAAAGGGATACTTGAAAAAAATTTTTTTCTCGAGCTGAAACAATTATTTATACAATTTCCAGTATAATATCCCAAAACATAAATAATTCATAATCTAATTGATTTTATTTTTAATAAAATTCATTTAGTTCAAAAGTATTATAAATGAATAAAGCTACATTTAAATAAAATGCAAAACAAAAAAAATTAGCGAAAATGACGTGCTCGCATGTATACATATTATTTTTGAAATTACGCAGTTTTTTTAACTACATATTTTACTAAAGTACAGCTTCGATTATTAGTCGAACATAACAATAATTTAATGAATATTTACCGAGTTGCTAAAATTTTTTCAATAGATCTGTCAAATTTATGAAAATAAACTTTGAAACAAAGTCAACTGTCTATATACGCAATAAATAATAACCTTATATTAATTTTTATTTTTTTTTAAATTTTGTACTCTTGATATTTATGCATATTTAAAACATAATACTTATAGCTTAGCTTATCATTATCATAAAAATTTTTAAGCGTTAGTAATCATCAGTTAAAAAGGCATTACTTTATTAAGTGAAACGTTCGTTACTTTAGAATGTAGACAAAAACATTAAACATACCGCTTTTATTCCATGAAAAGTTTTCAACAGAAGCGATATTGCGATATTTTTCTTTCGTTTCACATAAGGGCCAAAATATATAGCTCATCTCGCGTTTTAAGTCAGCATTGCACTGACGACCTATAAACAATAATGCCCGTATTAAATTGAATGCAAATGAAATTAATTTTTTATATTTAACAAATAAGAACGAATATTGCAGTCAAAAATGTTTATATTACTCATATGAATGCTTTTATGCTAAAAATTTATGATAAACAAAAAACTAAAATAGTTATTATAAAATTAAATTGAAATTTGTGCACATTAAAAAATTTATTATTATAAGAAGTAGGTATCAATGCAGTTTTACTTTCAACTATATCCATGTCTTATATAAAATGTTTACTACTATATTCCTCAGATCAAAAAGGTAAAAAACGATATTGAAAAAACGATCTTAAAATGCTTACGGTTACTATTAATAGTATTATATGATTACACTCTAGATCTAAACTCCATGCTTCTATTTTAACTATTTGAACTAATCGTCAATGTAAGATATAGTATGAATTAGGTGTTAAAAACCTAGAGAAAATGCCTCAAATATATAAAGAATTAAATAACAAACAATAAAGCAACAATGAATTAGTTAATAAAAAAACTTTGGACTAAGAAAAACGAAATTTATGTTAAAATTGACCATAACCATATATATTTCTTACAAAGTTAAAAGTCTTAACATAATTTTATTTGACCGTTTACTGTTGATTTCCTTTTAATTTACATTTATTGTGTAAATTTATGCATAAATAAAATACTCTTACTTCTAAATAGACTTTTTGAAGCATCCAAATTCATTTTTATGTAAACGTTGAATATTGTGAATGTTCTCAGCGAATGGTGTTTCCAGCAGCGCCTGATTGTTTCGGACATGCAACTGTAGCACTCAAAACCTCTACAATATGGCAGCGTTAAATACCACAGAAGAAAGAAGCTTCTCGCCGAGAAATTAAAATTATTGATGCAAATGGTATTGAACATAAACTTTAAATGCGGGAAGGATGCTGCGATTCCATCCAGGAATTTATGGAAGCTATGAAATTCTGTATTGAAAAAGTAGAAGGAGTGGAATTCAATTATTACACTTCAATAAAACTCGTTGAATAAATATTTTTTGCCGCAAATTTTTCGAACCGGATTTTGTACCGCGTTTTAGCAGCAAACCTTTTTATATTTACTTACGCATAAACATATTCTGCACAGTTTTTCTTTAACAACTACTTAATTCTCTCCACCAAATAAAAGCAGAACCTATTTGAAACGTCATTTTAAGACAAATAAAATCCGGATTTAAATCTACTGTTCAAACGAAAATAACTTAGTTCAGTCATTTACATAAATCAGATGCACAAGATTTTAAGCTACTGTTCAAATAAAGGAAAATTATTTTGTATTTACTTAAGAGCAAACTTATTGTTCTTTGTAGCTTTTGATAAAATGATCTTTGAAGTGCCTAAATGCAAATTCCTGAATCAGGGAGAATACTTTATTATGATTTTATTTTCATTCCAGAGTAGTCTTTGCTATGATTACCAATTTCGCGGTCTGGCATTCAATTTCTAACACACGATTTCCTCAAGAAACCAGTTTCTTATTATTAGATAGAGCTTTTCCTTGCTATTTTATACCAAAATATGTATGAAAACTTTTGTACGCTGCTAAGGTAGGTAATACCTGCATTTTACATTGCGTTTTACTTTTAGCTGGCGCAGTTTCGGATATATTTTATTCAAGATGCATATATAAATTCTCTCATACACTTAATTACAGTAAATAAATCGAGCAAAAACTTCAAATGCAGTATTTTTCAGTATTTTGCACTATGCTCGGTCTTTGAAAAACATTAAAATTTGAGTAAATCGAATAAAGCGTAATTAAAGAAGTAAAAGCATCAAAAATTTCAACAATAATGATCCAAGTTAGTTGACAATCATGATCACATTTTTCTAAAATTTCCAATAAATAATTAATAATTCTGAGCCAGTGGTCCGGAAGTCTCCTATGCTTCTGAAATGACAATTCGTCAATTTATAGATGCCAACCACAATGCCAGCGCCCCTAGCTAATTTAAATTTTTTAAAATAAAAAAAACAACCGCTGCAAGACAATGTTACACAACCTACTTTTTTCAACTATTTTCAAGAACAGCTTTAAGAATAATCGAAGGCAAATATGAAGATGATGAAGAATTAGAACACTCAACTTACTGCAGTAGTTTAATTGAATACATCTAAGATTACATTCGGAATATATTATTTCATCAAGACATTTCAGCCAGAAAATTTGCCGTCATATTCATACGATGTTTTAACAAAAGGGGGCGCATCATTTGGCAGCAGAAAAAACCATCAGAAGTGGTAGACCTTGGTATGATTAAAAAATGGATAAATTAATGCTGAATTTTTAAATGTAAGTCATAGAATTAATTTTAATGCATATATATGCAGGTTTTGCAATGTGCATATATTCACTTGCGTCCTATACATTATTTTAAATAATTTTCATTGAGGCAGGCATCTTCATCCTGTTGCATCCACCTATCACGCAACTCATTCATTGCTCATATTTTATTCTCTTCTTGTGTTTAATCATCAAATTAGCTCATTTTTAGGCGCTAACTCCCCTGTTTTTAATAGAAGTAGTTTTCACCTATGATTAAGAATTTTCATAACCTCCGTATAAAATGGGTAAACTTCTACTTGCTTTATTCAAGAGCGCTATCATTCATTTCATTATTATAAGGTATGATGAATACCGTGCAGAGTCCGTACTTAGTAAATTTAACAAATACATCAAAATTCGCATATTTATTCCTTAAATGTAACGCTAAATGTTCCAGGATCGTATTACGACGAGGAACAAACCCAGTGTACATATACATCAACTAGCAAAGAAAAATGCTCCGATGGAACAAAAAAGGGGAATATACTTGGGATTGTGAATTATCGAGGATGTAAAAGGAGGGGATTAGGAAAAATCTCCCTATGTTATATGCCAAAAAGTGCAAAATATGTTAAAAATCAGACTTTCTCTAAACAATGCAATAAATCGAAGTATATTCTGCGGCCTTTGAAAATGTAAAAGTTTAGTAAACAATTGTTGTAGACATATGTAAAAGAGTATCTACATAAGGTCTCTTGCACGTCAGCTTCCGTGTTTCCTACTGCTTTGAACCAACAATATCATCGATTGTCTTGAATGCATCGATATGTACTATTTCATTCAATTCGCTTAGCTACTGTATTGCAAATTCGCTGCTTTTTCAATCAATCTTTTGGTAATTTGAATATTGCTTGCACTTTGACACTTAGAATGGCTGTATCTGCTAAGTGACATGCTTAGTAATAAGGAAATACGAACAACTTAATTATGATTTGTTAACAGCATTTCACTTTCAGTCACATTATTGAGCAACTCAAAGTTGAATGAAGTCTGCAAAAAGTTGCATTACGTAATATGCTTTTAAGATATTATGTCAATGAGAGAAAATTATTTTAAAAGCTTCATTCTAGAGCTCGTTTTTTCAGAGACTGCAGAATATACTTCGATTTTTGGCATTGTTTAGAGAAAGTCTGATTTTTAACATATTTTGCGATTTTTGACTTATAACATAGGGAGATTTTTCCTAGTCCCCTCCCTTTACATCCTCGATAATTCACAATCCCAAGTATATTCCCCTTTTTTGTTCCATCGGAGCATTTTTCTTTGCTAGTACCTTACTTTTAATTAGCAAGATTCGGAAATACAATACTAGATTTCCTTTACTGTGCGGTTCTTCTAATAATTGAATGGTTTAAACTTTACAAAGCTACTAGTTGTAGAAGAAACAAACATTCTGATTAGGAATTCTTATGTTACGTAGAACATCGTGTAAAGAAATATGCTTCCAAAACTTTCTAGAGCTAAACTTAATTTACATTTTAAACTTTACACAAAAGTGTAAAGAATTTTAATGGGATTAATAATTTCGATATTGCTCTGATATAACGATCAGCATTTATTAAGAAATGAAACCTCTATAATGTTCTAAGAACAAATTAACATTAGGTGTTAATCACTTTAGACTACTCTTCATGCGCCCCTAGCAGACGTTTCACATCTGTTTCCATATATATTTTACGACTTTAGGGAAAATATAAGTTTCTGTGAGGCTCCAGGATGAAGCTTATTATATAGTGTAAACTTTACACTAGCAACGACTGTAGAGAAGATTTTAGTCAGCTTTGTAAATTCGATATTACTCGCATATTACGATCAACATTCTTGAAAAATTACGTCTCCATAACGCTTTAATGACAAGTAGACACAGATGTAAACCACTTTACATCACTGTTGAGTGTAAACAAGCGCGCCCAGCTGACGTCCCTTATTTAATTCAATGTAAATTTTCAGATTTCGGCAAAAAATTTAGGTTTTTGCAAAGCTCTAGAACGAAGATAAACTACTTTACATCTCTGTTGAGTGTAAACAAACGCGCCCAGCTGACGTCCCTTATTTGATTCCAAGTAAATTTTCAGATTTCGGCTAAAAATTCAGGTTTTCGCAAAGCTCTAGAACGAAGATTAATTAGCAGTTTAAACTTTACACAACCGCCTAGTGTAAAGAGGATTTCATTCCGATTTGTAAATCTGATATTACTCGGATATCATTATCAACATTTATGAAAAAATTGCATGTCTACAATGGTCTGAGGACAAATAAACAATGAGTGTAAACTACTTTACATCACTGTTGGATGTAAACAGACGCGCCTACGTGACGTCTCACATTTGATTCTTTGAAAATTTCTAGACTCCAGGAAAAAATTAGGTTTCTGGAATGCTCAAAAACGAAGATAAATACATATGTAGTGTAAGCTTCATGTTAACACCTAGTGTAAAGAAGATTTTTGGTCAGATTCGTAATTTTGATATTGTTCTGATATTACGATTGATATTTATATAAAAAATTAAGTCTCCATCATGTTCTATGGGCAAACTAACAATAGGTGTAAACCACTTTACAAAACTGTAGAATGTAAACATATGCGACAGACTGGCATATCAAATTTGGTTCCTGGTTCATTTCTAGACTTGATAATCGTGTCCCTGACTCATAACCGGAGAAGCAGGCAGAAAAAACAAGACAGAAACGCATTTTAAACACCAAATTTTTGACTTTACACTCGCAAAATATTAATGTATAGACAATTTGCTTTGACATGCAACCGATATAAAGCACTTTATTTTTATTCTATTGGACTTATCCCGACTTCTGGATGGAGGAAGTGGCGAACAAAAAACGCAACAAAAACGTATTTTCCATCATTAAGAACACTGTAAACTTTAAAATTCCGTACCGAACTCCCCATTGAGTTTAAAGAAAATCGGTTTGGTACAACTTGTAGCTTTTAAATCGTAGTACATTCCTGTGTGCCAAAATTCTCTTGCAAAAATTATTTGGTATGATTTATTAATCAAAATTCGGAAAAAAACGTGTTTTTTTGCCCATTTTTTACCTCTGATTTCGAACTTTACACCCCCATAAATAACTCAATATTGCGTTTTTTTTAATTCAGTTTGCTGCGATGTGTAGCCTTTGAAAGGCACTTTATTACTGCTGTATTCAATTTACCCTGACTCGAAAGCGGAAAAATTTGGCAGAGAAATCTTAGTCAAAATCCGTTTTTTCCACCATCAACTAGAGTGTAAAATTTAAACCCCCGGATCTAACTCACCATAGAGCGTAAAAGACTTTGCTTATATGCAGCTTGTAGCCCTTGATCCGCTCTACATTTCTGTCAGAAAACATTTTGAAAAACTCAAGACCGGAGTTAGTATCAGACATAAGCAGGTTGAAAACTCAACCAAAATGTGCTTTTTCACTCACAGATTTCATCACTCTTTACGCTGCCATTCGAGAACTAATGAGAATTTCAACAAACAAAAAAAAGTTAATTTGAAGCATCCCTTCGTCTACAAATCTGTGCTATTAATTTATTTGAGGAGTCAATATTGAGTTGTCCACATGCCGTCTAAAAAACCTCCCAAAATTCATCCTATGTTATAACGTTACACAAAAACTTTACACCTTCTTTACACAGCCAGTTTTGAGTTTCAAGAAAAACACAAAAACACGAGCAGCGAATTTTTTTATTATCTATCTTTGAAAAAAACCGCACCTTCTAGTTGTGTCCTGTTATAGCTGTAGGGGAGTGCACAGGTGTTAGGGGTACCCAAGTATATTATAGGTACGCGCTAACGCGCTTCCTGATTTATACAGAAATATTGATTCTATTTGCTGAATATATACCTATTTATTTGGATTCTTACGACTATTGTGCACTACTTGTTGAATATTTTATAAATATTCGTCTGAAGATGACGAGTTTATTCAGAATAAAACGGATTCACTTACGAAAAATTGTTACAACAATTTGATGTATTTTTGTTCAACATAAATAATTGTTTAATTAATTATTCACTAGAGATATATCCTAGAGTAAACCCTCTGATAAGTTGAATGACCTCACCCCTTTGGTATTCGTATTCACATAATTCTAGGTCACGTTCCTCTACTTGACACACTGGAACATAAGTACCTTGCTCCTCAAAATCGATTGAAAATATATCAGAGTGCATTTCCTCTGTATTTTTTTTGATTGACCATTAAATGACCAGTTGAATGGATGGCCACAAGATGATCTGTTTAATGACCGCACATTGTTTACACCACCAATCATATGGCATTAGCACACGTACGGAACACTCTGGGTCGCCACCCATGCATATTGCCCTTAAGTGCAAATGCGTGGGTGGCGACCCAATCATGTAGTACCTACTACTAATCCTTTTTGAGCCCTCTCTCAGTTTCTTGGGGAACTTACTTTATCTAGGTACTTAATCTCAAGGGGTTAAGTAAGTGAGTTTCACTATGTAGGTGCGCGAGGTGCGCGCTTAGAAGGCCGGGCAACCCTTAATAGGCCTGGCTACCTACTTACCCCCAAGTCGCCGGCTGGTAATTGACCCCCTAACAAGCGCGAGAACACCGTGCGAGCGCATGAGATAAGCTTCCGGGATTAAGTAGGCGACGTGGCTGTAGTTTCCAAAACCACTACACTCACAGTAGTGAATGTGAATGCAATGTATGTATACATATAGTCTGTGATATGTAACTTGCTTGTTAATCCCTAGCCGTAAAAAAAGAATTCACAATTACTGCAGTACATATGTATTGAATGTACAAAAAGTCTGTGGATATGTAATCTACTGGGAGAACCCTAAGCCGGGAAAGCGAAACTCACAATCACTACTCGAGGAATGTCGGAAATGGCGAAGTAGATAGGTAGTGAACGTGAATACAATGTAGGTACATATAGTCCGTGAAATGTCATGTGATATGTTATTTGTAAACTTCGAAGTGGAGTTTTGTTTACTCAAAAGTTAGGCATAATCTATTTTTTGATTTTTGTATAAATTACTGATTACGATGAGCAAGGCTTATGCGCGGCAAAATTAAAGGTATATTCAATTTACTGTATTTATAAATGAATGAATGAATGAAATAATCTATTACTGAAACGCGACAATTACGAAAGATGTAAAAGAGTAATAAAACGTACGGTCAATAGAATAAAAGCGTACAGCAAAAGGCGATGAGCGAGTCATGAAAATGACGATTTAAGCCCGCCCTATAATAAATTTGGATAAGTCGACATCAATTAATCTAGATTTGAATATATTTCCAATCTCCTTATGTTGTGTTTCTTGTAAATTAATGGAATCTATAATGAACAAGTCCTTGATTTCTTATCTAGAGAAGCAAAATCTGCTAAGTGAAAAACAGTTTGGTTTTAGAAAAAATAGATCATGTGCGTTACAACTTGTTGAGTGCAAAAATCAGTGGTAATATAGATTATATATTAAAAAATTTGCAGTCAACTGCAGGTAATATAGCACACAATGTAAAATTATATGCAGTCAAAAACCAGCGGCCTAGACTGCAGGCAATATAGCACACAATGTAAAATTATATGCAGTCAAAAACCAGCGGCCTAGACTGCAGGCAATATAACACACAATGTAAAATTATATGCAGTCAAAAACCAGCGGCCTTGACTGCAGGCAATATAGCACACAATGTAAAATTATATGCAGTCAAAAACCAGTGGCCTAGACTGCAGGCAATATAGCACACAATGTGATATTATATGCAGTCAAGTGGAATGCTAATCGATATGGGAAGCTGGCGCTTTGCTCGCATTTCAACCTGTAGTAGATGGTTTTAGAAAGCACTTTTATTTGAGATGGTCTGGCAGATTTGCTTCCTCATTAAAAATATTTTTTTGCGCTGCATGCGTAGCACACTCAATAGCTGCTCAGTCACCCATTAGCGCATGTTGATGGGCCAGCTTAAGCTCTTGGGCATACATACATACACACATATTTGATCAATCCGGAATAAATTTATAACTACATACATACACTAGTGATCGACCGGGGCGACTTTTTTGGCCGGGGCCGGGGCGGTACCGGGGCTGGAAACAAATCCCCGGCTCCGGCCCCGGCCCGGGGCCGGGGCCGGGGCTGGCCGGGGTCAGACAAGGCAAATATTATTGCATGACACATACTTGGGGTGGGGGCATAGGAAGGAAATAATGAGCGATTGCTCCATTCAGTAGTAAATGGCTTTTCATATCAAGTTTTATTACTATTTATGTCACAAGAAACAAATTTAGTCTAGTGTTTCATTGTCTTGATCATCAATAAGGTCTATGTCGCTGCTATTAGCACACTCCGTATCATTCGATTCTTAGCTACGGCTACTGCTGCTGTAGCAATTGGATGCAATAGGTATTGGATGTAATAAATGAGACATCACACATTCCCATATGGGGGAGGGTATTACCCCCTCAGGGTCCAAGACACAAGTCGCTGTCAGACGATTTTGGTGAAAACCTTTTGAATTTTTTGAACTTAATTTTTTAGTATGGCTAAAGTGTACCTAACTATTAGAATTTCACGAAGTGATACATTATTTTATTATGTGAGCTAGAGTAAATAGATAAACTATCACTATAAAACATGCATGTAATCGCTTAAAATTTTATGAGGTTCCCTCAGTATACCTACATGTAACGGCTGGAAATCTAGGGTAGGGGTCCCGCGCCATTTTTAGAAGGAGGGGGTTAGCGACTAGATCAAAAATGGTAAAAACACATAAAAATAGCCAAAAAGCACAGGCTTTCGCCAAAAAATGGGGGAGGGTGGTTAAATATTTTCTGACTTTCAAGGAAGTTCGGGGCTTCAAAGCGGAGATGGGGGATGGCTCAAATCCTCTGTCACATGTATATTCCTCGGCTATTTTCAGGGGAAGGGGGTAAGCGGCTCCATTTTTGCAGCCACTTTCACCCCTTGAAAATCTTTAAAATGGTAGAATTTTCAATAAGGAATTCTACACCTTTTACAGTTTTTGTTCTTCAAAAAATCTTTGTACATGTACAAAGACGGTCCTGAAACGTCTATGTACATCAGCAAAAATCTTCCCCGAATACAAAAAGACTGTGCTTCTAAATGTGATAATTCGGCCTGAATTTAGTTGATAGTTCGGCGCGAAGTGCCGAAATTTTTATGAGCTTCTGATGGAATTCACACATAAAACTCGACTGAGAAAGCTTAAACAACTTGTACTACAAAAATGAGAAATATTACAAAAATTGTAATATGCGAATTAAATCTTGTAATAAGCAACACTGCGCTTAGTATGGAAAAATGGAAAAATGTCAAATATTCAGGAACCCAAAAATTAGCCAAATACACTACTAAAGGTCGAAAAACTATGTTCTACTACCACACTGAAATTGTTACTGTACCATATTAAAGTATACAAAAATTTGCATGTACAAAAAAATGTTTTTTGTATTCGCCAAAGATTTTTCCCGATGTACAAAGACCAGGACTATCTTTGTACATGTACAAAGATTTCTGGGAAGATAAAAACTGTAAAAAGGTATAAAATTCCAAAAATTTTTTGGCATTTCCCTCCGATATGAAAAATTGTCTGTCCTATACATCTTTTAAATGGCAAAATTTAAATTTAGAATGCAGAAATGTCAAATTTTTAGGCGCTTCGCGCCGTTTTGAGACAATTTTAGTAATTCTTGGCGTTAGAAACTCAGAAATTAGCTAAAATATACAATTAAAAGTTAAAAGACCCTGTTTTGCCACTAATTTTCTGGTCCTCCAATTTGGGATTTCACCCCTCCCTCAACTCTGGACCCTAGGAAACTATTTGAGACATATTTAGTTTATCGGATCGGACGCAATTCTGCAGCGTAGTTTATATTCGCCTATAATTAACCTCGGTCCTAATAACTATTACACAGGAAACGCATTTTAAAGCACACGGTTCCCATTCAAATGAATGTAAAAGTGTTTTTTGTAGAAATAGTTTGTTAAAAACGTACAATTTCTAACTAGAAATAGAACGTATTTGTCAACTCTAAATCTTTTAGCCATAGCTATGAATGAATGAGTTAAAAGTAGCATTTAGTTTAAATAAGTTAAGTGGAGGAATCGAAAATATGCAGATTTTCCTGAACATTCATTCATTAAAAGCTCATTTATACACAGTAGAAAACTTATGACAAGGACTAAGTAAGTATACATATGGTCTAATCAGTACAGTTCTCAAAATTAACACTTGCTCATTGATAAATAAGTGCCAGTATCACAGCCTGTACAAAATACGAATTACACTAAATTTTTCCCGGCCCCGGCCATTTTTTGACCTTGCCCCGGCCGGGGCGGGGATGCTGAAAAATGGCCGGGGATTGCCAGAAGCCAGGGCCGGGGCCCTCGGCCGATCACTAACATACACAGACTAGCACTATCACAGCCAATTAATCTTATGATGTCAGTTGTATACCGTGTCTCCCAAGGGAGCAAAGCTATAACATCGCCTATGTTACAGCATAGGCGGAGGGGCCTCAGAATCTGCTCCCTGGCTTTTCTCAGGGAGCAATGCTGCAGCATAGGTTGTGTTGTAGCATACAGGCCTGCCCGGACCTGCCCGAGGAGGGCGCATGCAAGCCCAGGGCCAAGCGAGGGAAAATTTCCAGGGGGGATTTCCCTGGGGGAAAAATTGAAAGAGCTATAATTCAAGAACCAGCAGCCAGATCTGGATTAAAAATTACAGACTGTTATATGTTAGGTATACGCATAAAAATTTTTTAGCGCAACCCATACAGTATACCAGCATTACTTTACACTTGCATAATTCAAGAACCAATGGCCGGATTTGACCAAATTATTTTATTTACGATATATAGGCGAGTCAGCGCGCGCACGGAAATTTCAGTGCGGCCTACAGTATATCAGTTTACTCTACACTCTTCATTTGGTACTATAACTTCTAAAATCAGAGGGCGGATTTGGTTAAAATTTTCATAGTAGGCGGGCTTGTGTATGTATCATCTTATTGTTATCAGCATGTGATTCGCTAGTGCTGCGGATTTTGCTGCACTCTTCATATAGCACCATTTAAAGAACCAATGCTGTGATTTTGTTCAAATTGTTGGGATATGATGTATATAGGCAGTGCATGCCATATGAAATTTCAGCAGTTTATAGCATTTCACACTGATTCTTTTACTTTTTACACTTTGCTATAGCACTATATTTCAAGAAGGAGGGTAGATTTACCAAATTTTCAGTATGTTAGGTTTACTTAGGTATGTTATGCAATAAATTTTAGCGCACAATTTGGGCTATGTGCTGATTTTTACACTTCTTCCCTACAATGCTTAATTTAGTACTTTGCCCAATGATGCCATTAGGAGTTGTTTTGGTCTAAAAATAAGCAACTGTGTATGGGGTGAACATTGCTTCAAATTTGACTATTCATGACATTCTTGAGTTTCTCAGCATATCAGAAATACGTAGGTGATCTTTGCCATGTGTTATCTCTGCAGTTCTTTAGTTCTGAAGCTGCTCTACTTTTTCACAAAATTATTGACGAAAACAGGGTTTTCGTCCATGTCATTGAGGTTGATCTGTGTTCTGTGTTTTGGAATATTTTGCTGTTTTCTTGAACATTTTTTGTAAAATTTGAATAATTTTCTTGTAAAATTTCTGGGAATATTTTTTAGAAGTTTGGAAATTTTTTGTAAAATTCTGGAATTACCTGTTGATGCTTGCCATTAGTACTTTTAAAGTTTGACATTTTTGTAGAGTTTTAAATATTTTTATAAAATTGAATATTTCTTGTAAAATTTGAATATTTTGTACCTGAAGCCAGTAAAGTTGAAATATATAGAGTAATTGCATTTCAGCATTGTTGAAATTGTTATGCTTCTGTAGAATCATGCTCCTGTTTTGCATTTGGGTGATCAATTTTCCTAGAAGAGCAAAATACAGTATTTCTGAATTTGTATATAGCCAGAAACAGTTCTATTTTCATATTTATTTTCTTCACCAGCTCATAAAAATTTGGCAAAGATTAATGCGAACCTGCCTGTTAAACCTGCAACACAGGCTCACCAAACCATCACTTCGGCATTAATCGGCCTACAGCGTTTATATACTTCACCATCTTTCACGTTTTAGTTCAACATACAATTTTACCTGATTTGAAAATCAATTAATGTTGCCTGAGCTAGTCATAATACAATTCCTGGAAATCTCAAATAATTGTATTGTGCAGTCTTTGGTAATTTCTGGTAGATTTCTTTGAGGTTAAGCGTATTGGGTAGTGCTGTAGTCATAAAATATTTTGTATAGTTACCATTTTCTATAAATAATTTTGATAATTTATATTTATACTCTAAGACCATAATATTCCAACATCCTTTACCTGCCTTATTTCAGGACCAACAAAAGTCAGGCAAAACAACATTTGTCAAGCAATTAATTGAGAATAGAGCATGCCTGATTGATACTAAAAATCAAAAGACGGTGGTGCTTCACGGAAAATCAGCCTCTTTATAAAAATGAATGATGTTTTATTCATAGAATTGTTTCCGATAATTACCTAAAAACAATTCTATCATATCTAACTTGACTCGACTACGTACCGCATAGCAATGCCTAGATTGCAACTTTTTACAAAATGGTTGTCATCATTGAAACATTACATATAATAATAATTGCTCAAAACGTTTTTGATGGTTCGAGAATTAATGCATCAACTTCTGGATATATAGTTTTATTAATCAAATGCCTACTGTTTATCTCAATATATAATATTTTTCCATTGCTTATTTTGATTCTACTTCAGCCACATATTGATCTTAACTAAAATGCTAGAGAGATGAGCTTCAGGCTTGAAACAAATATTTTTAGCAGGTATCCAACTGTTTATATGCAGAGTCTATAAATACTAGTATATTGTGATAAAAGGGAAAATGGGTAAAGAACGATTAACACATTAATATTGGCTTGTTTACATTCCTAAGTCAAGCAAAACCTCAAAGAACCGCTATTATAAATACTGCTAGCAAGCGACTAAATCCTTTGTCTCTGTGATTGTGACTTGGGAGATGTAAACAACCAATTATGTGCTAACTGTTCTTTACCCATTTTTCCCTTTTTTGTCACAATATCTCTACTACATTATAACTTTCTGCATATAAACAGTTGGATGTATGCTAAATATATTTGTTTTAAGCCTGATCTCTCATCTCTACATTTTGATAGATCAATTAAAAGATAACTATGTGACTGAGGAGTAGCATCAGAATAAGCCAGGAAAATATTTAGCGTTGGCAGGATAGAGCTGTCTGGAAAGCATTTGTGCCTGTAGCTGATCAGCAGGTGTTTGAATAAAACTATGTAATCAGAGTTGATGTGAAGTTCTCAGACCATCAAAGAAACGTTGGAACAATGTGTATAATGCTAATGTTTCAATGATGACAACTCTTGTAAAAAGCTGCACACCTGGGCATACCCTTGCTCTGTTGCATAAGACCATCGAGAATCAAAAGTTGAGGCATATGACCAAACTATTAGGTAATTAAAATCAGGAAGCCTTCATGAATAAAACATCATTAATTTTTATAAAGAGGCTGGTTTTCCATGAAGCACCACCAAATCTTTTTGATTTAGTACTGCGTCAGGCAGTTCTTATTCCTCACTAATCGTTTGACAAATGTTGTTTTGCCTGACTTTGTGTGGTTGGTCCTGAAACAAACAAAAAATAAATGCAAAATACAATACAATAAAAATAATAAAAATAAAAATAAAATACATAAAGACAAGCAAAGCAAAGACTGCACAATACAATTATTTAAGATTTCCAGAACTGTATTTGACTACCTCAGGCAACATTAAAGGATTTTCGAATCAGGTAAAAATTCTATGTTGGAGCTAAAACAGTGAAAGATGGTGAAAAGTATAAAAGCAGCTGTAGATGCATTAAATGCTAGAAGTGATGATTTAAAGGTGAAACCCTATATACTAGCAGGTTCGGCAAGTCTAGGTTCCGCATTAATTTTGCAAATTTTATGAGCTGGTGAAAAGAAATGCATGAAGCAGAACTGTTTCCTGGCTTAATATACAAATTGTGAAATAGTAAAATAAATATTTTTGCTGTTCACCAGCGGAAATGATCCTTAAAGGTGCAAAATCAAGATGAGTTGCACAGAGCATATGAAATAGTTTCAATGCTTGAGAAATGCAGATTATATACATAATATTTTCAACTTACAAAAATTTTCCAAATTTTACAAAAAATATTCCACGTATACAGTACCCAAATTTTACAAAAAATATTCCTAACTCTACAAAAATATTCCAAACTTGCAAGTACTATGCTAAAGCATGTAAATTAATTCCAAATTTTACAAAAAAATTTCCAAACTTTACAAAATATTCCAAACTTTACAAAAATATTCATAAGTTTACAAAAAAAATTTTTAAGCTTTACAAAAAATATTCCAAACTTTGCAAATTTTTAGATCAATACTGATGACATGGATGAAGTTATGTTTTCATTAATGAATAGGTGGAAGTTTGTAAAGTAAACCTAGCCTCAGACTTAAAATTTTCACAAGTGGAACAGCAGGCAAAGACCTACCCTTTTTCAGGTATTTTCTGATAAACTTTGAGAAGCTGAAAATTGCATGATAATAAAATTCTTGAGCAATGTTTGCCTATACTGGTTGCTTATTTTTAGGCAAAAATAACTCCTAATGGCATCATTAGACAAGTACTAGTAAAAAATTAAGCATTGTAAAGACAGTGTAAAAAAATCAGCATACTGTAGGTTGTGCGCTAAAATTTTGTACATAGCATACCTACGTAAACCTAACGTACTTTAAAAATTTGAGCTATCACCTCTAGTTCTTGAAAAATAGTGCTATATGCGAAAGTGTTAAGTAAATTGGTACTGTAGGCTATACATGAAATCTTGGTATATAGCATGCTCTGCCTATATACATCATATCCTAACAATTTGAACAAAATCACAGCATTGGTTCTTTAAATATGGTGTTTCTATGGCGAAGCGTTAAGTAAATCCACATACTGAAGATCGTATGCTGTTAACAATAAGATGATACATGCAACATAAACCCACCCTACTATGAAAAATTTTATTCCAATCCGCCCTCTACTTCTAAGGTTATAGTACTATTTGAGCAAGTGTAAAGTAAATTGGTATACTGTAGGCTGCACGCTAAAATTTTATGCATAGCATGCCTCGCCTCTATACATCATATCCTGGAAATCTCAACAAAATTCAGCATTTGTTCTTGAAATATAGTGCTATGTGATAAAGTGTGTCCAAAATCGGCATACTGTGATTACATGCTGATAAATAATTGGATAACATATAAATATGAACCCACCCTACTATGAAAATTTTAACCTAATCCGCCTCTGTTTCTAAAGTTATATCACTATTTGAGCAAGTGTAAAAACTAAATTGGTATACTGTAGTCTTGCACCCTAAATTCTATGCATAGCTTGCCTCGCCTATATACATCATGTCCTGGAAATCTGAACAAAATCCAGCCACTGGTTCTTGATTTATGTTTTTATATGAGGATAAAATTGAAATACTGTAGATTACATGTTGATAACAATAAGATAACACATGCAACATAAACCCATCCTACTATGAAAATTTCAGCCCAATCCGGCCCCTCTTTTTCTAAAGTTATAGTACCAAATGAGAAAGTGTAAAGTAAACTGATTTACTGTAGGCTGTGCACTGAAATTCTGTGCATAGTATGACTTGCCTATATACATCATGTCATGAAAATTTGAACAAAATCCGGCCATTGGTTCTTGAATTATGCAAAAGTGTAAAGTAAATTTTGTACGTAGCATACCTAACATATACTTAACAGAATCGAAATTTTAGTCCGATCTGGCTGCTGGTTCTTGAATTATAGCTCTTCAATTTTTCCCCAGGGAATTCCCCCCTGGAAATTTGCTCCTCCCTTGGCCCTGGGCTGGCGTGCGCCCTCTCCCCGGGCAGGTCCGGGTTCTCATGCTACAACACAACCTATGCTGCAGCATTGCTCCCTGAGAAAGCCAGGAGCAGATTCTGAGCTCCTCTGCCTATGCTATAACATAGGCGATGTTATAGCTTTGTATACAAATGACATCATAAGATTAATTGGTTGTGATAGTGCTAGTCTGTGTATGTATGTAATGATATATTCTGATTGATCAAATATGTGTGTATGTATGTAGTGCCCCAGAGCCAAGCTGGCCATCAACATGCGCTTAATGGTGACTGGGCAGTGCTGAGGTGCTACCTATGCAGCAAAAAAATATTTTCTAATGAGGAAGCAAATCTGCCAGACCATCTCGAATAAAAGTGCCTTCAAAACTATCTATTACATGTTGAAATGCGAGCAAAGCGCCAGCCTCATATCGATAAGCATTCCACTTGACTGCATATAATATCACATTGTGTGCTAAATTGCCTGCAGTCTAGGCTGCTTGTTTTGACTGCATATAATTTTACGTTGTGTGCTGTGTATTATTCGCAGTCTAGGCCACTGGTTTTTGACTGCATATAATTTTACATTGTGTGCTATATTGCCTGCAGTCTGAGCCACTGGTTTTTGACTGCATATAATTTTACATTGCAGTTGTTGCCTGCAGTCTAGGCCGCTGGTTTTTGACTTCATATAATTTTACATTGTGTGTTATATTGCCTGCTGTCTAGTCAGCTGGTTTTTTGCATATACTTTACATTGTGTTATATTACCTGCAGTTGACTGCAAATAGATGAGAATTCCGTTGACATTGTCTACATTGACTTTTGTAAGGCTTTTGATACCGTGTCACACAAAACTACAATTGCTGGCATCTTATGGACTGAACAAACTTTTCTTTAATTGACTGAAAATTTCTGACTAACAGATCTCAAGTCGTTAAAATTAAAAAATTCTTTATCTGATTCTATTCTGTTACCAGTGGCGTGCCCCAGGTAGTATACTAGGTCCCACACTTTTAATCTTCATTAACGACTTATGTGAAATGCGCCAAAAACAGTAATTTTACTTTGTTCGCTGACGATATCAAACTTTGGAATCTATCATCCAATTTCATGACACTTCAAGCTGACATAAATTATGTGCATGAGTGGGCCAATACATGGCAATTAAAAATATCAGTTAATAAATGTTTAGTTCTATATCTGGGTAGTCCAAACCCTAGGCATTCTTATCACATAAATGATTTCTATCTTTCTACTGACACACTTTGTGTAAAAGATTTGGGTGTTTTTCTAAATTCTAATTTATCGTCCAGATCTCATTGTGAATATATTGTGAAAAAAGGCATGCAGTTAAGCAATCTGATATTGCGTAGTTTTATTTCTAAAGACAGATTATTACATGTTAAGGCCTTCATTACTTACGTTTGACCAGTGCTTGAATATTGCTGTGTTTCGAGGAGTCCTTACCTGCTGTGTGATATCACCTCCGTCGAACGGGTTCAAAGAAGGTTTACGAAACGAATTTTTAGTGATAAAAATTTGACATATGCTGCAAGATTACACGAACTTGGTCTGGACACTCTTGAACTAAGACGCCTCCATAACGACCTAACATTAGCCTTTTCTATTATCAAATGTCAAGCTCTTCCTTTCAAGGATTTCTTCACAATTAATTTAAATTCTAATCGAGCAGCAAATTCTTGTAAACTTCTTGTCAATCATGTAAATAAAAATTGCAGAAAATTCGATTTTTGCAATCGAATAATTCCTATCTGGAACTCTCTACCTGAACAGATTATAAGTGCTCCAAATAGACACGTTTTTCTGACTAAACTTGAAAGATCAAACCTTTCTAAATTTCTTAAAGGGGCGTAAATAAGAGCAGTTCTTCCTATTGCCTTTACGTTTACCCTGCTTCGTCATACTTAATTTGTTTTGTCTTTCATGTATTTTCATTTTCGTTCATTCATCTTATCCAGGTATGTTAATATTTTCTTTCGACTTAGCGAATAAATTGTTGTTGTTGTTGTTGTTGTTGTTAAGTTAGGGGAAGAGACTACAAAATCAGGTAGGTGATTCCAAACAGAGATATACTTATAGAAAAAGTCAAATTTTTGTAAATTAGAACGGACAAGAGGAACAACTACTTGAAACGATTTGTGCAGCGAGTAGTATTTTGATTAAGCACAAAAAAATCTGTCATAACAGACAAGATTTTTGACTAATAATTTGATACATCAGACATAAGCAAATATGAAGGCGGCGTTATTCTAATCGACACAAGTTAAGTTGGTTAAGGCGTTCGTTGTAAGGAAGGGGGCTATGATATCCAACTATGTATTTAGTAAATTTACGCTGAAGAGCCTCCAGCCTGTTGATATCACTAATATAAGAGGGGTTCCATAAAGCACAGGAATATTCAAGGATCGGTCTGACGTAAACATTATTGTCGGTGGAAGTTACAAATCTCTAATTAAAATTAAGTTGTCGTCGATCGCCAGAATGATCACCGACCGTTTTTCCCTAGCTTTTTGTTTCACAATCTGGACCATACCCAGTATTGTTTCCACATTTCAAATTTTGGTTCTCATTGGGGGGGTATCTGAAAACGTTCAAAAATTGAGCGCTAACGTTGAAGATTGGTGTTTTTTCAGAAAGTCCATCCTACAACCGAACTGAACTAAACTGCAGTGAAATAATTTATTTATTGCTGAAAACGCGACAATTACGAAGGATGCACGAGAGTGATGAATTGTACGGTCAATAAAGTACAAGCGTACAGCAAAAGGTGACGAGCGAGTCATGAAAATCGCGATTCAAGCTCGCCCTCTAAAAAAATTTGGATTAGTACACATCAATAAATCTAGATTTGAATACATTCAAATTAGGGAAGAAACTGAAAATTAAGGCAGGTGATTGTAAACATAGATTTACTCATAAAAAATTGAATTTTCATCAATTAGAACTAACAAGAAAAAAAGCGATCTGTGCAACGAGTAGTATTTTTATTAAGCACAAAAATATGTCATGGAGAGATAAAATAATTTGATACATCATACATAAGCAAATATGCAGGCGACGTAATTCTTATCGACACAAGTTAAGTTGGTTAAGGCGTTCGTCGTAAGGAAGAGGGCTATCATGTCCAACTGTGTATTTAGTAAATTTACGCTGAAGAACATTAAGCCTGTTAGTATCACTAATATAAGAGGGCTTCCATAAAGCACAAGAATACTGGAGGACCGGTCTGACGTAAACAATGAAGGTCTTAACGAGATTATTTTCATCACGCGGAAAGAAGGATTTTCTAATTAAGATAGATCTCAAGAAAGCTTTTTTGATTATACTGCTGTAATGCTCTTTAAATTTTAGGTTTTGCGAAATTAGAGCACCTCAATCGCGAACAAAGACAGAATCATCAGTAATAACTTGTGTATTGAGTGTGTATGACAATTTAGGATTATTTTTCCTTTTGTTCCTCTTATTTTTGCTTTTGTTCCTAAAGTCAAAGCAAAGCCTTCCAAATTTTCATACCCTGAAGTTTTACGAAAATAATTTGTCAATAAACGGCTTTTATGGAAAAAATGCAAAAATATCGTACAATTATATGTAAACAAACTGGAGATGTGCCAGGCCCCGGGCCGAGGCCTGTAAAAGCGATGAAAAATTAATGAAAATCGAACAAAATTAATCTTTTTTGCCGAATTACGCAACATAATATTTATTTATTCGCAAAAATAAGCTGAATTTCGTTAAAATTAAGCTTAGGCTACTGTTGTGTTTCGCTTCAGGTAATCTAATAATCAATATTTGAGTGAGCATTGAAACAATTCGATACATTCTTGAATAGCTTAGCTCATTTAACAATTTTTATTGCGAAAATAAGCGCGTTTGACCGATAACTCTTAGACAATAAAGTTTAAAATGCAAGGGACTTTCACCAGTGTCTGTAAAATTGTTTTATAAATCGATGTATGTACTTATGTACCTTAAAAAATGCTAGGGTACGGCAACTTATTTTATCATCCAGATAGAATTTGTTTGCTTCAATATATACGATTTTTCACTAATTTCGGGCGCTGTGCGCCAAATAATAGAGCAAATGTCTTCATTTTTGTGTGGTTTTCAATTAATTTTTTAAATATTATTTTAATTTGATTATGCATGTTCCCTAATCTTGGTAAATGATTTTTAGTCGTACAAGCATTTTTCGCCCCTATGATTTTGTTGATATTCTAGAGATAAGTTTTTCAAGCGTGTAGTTAATCTCTGGGTTACTTATTTCTTGTGCAATGTAATCGTAATCTTTTGTATTGTACTGTTTTGCTCGTCCATTTCTTTCATCGAATCAGCATAAATACTATAGAAAAGTCATATTCTGTTCAGCTTAGCTTATTGTTTTCTATGCCTAACAGCTATATTCACAATTAATTATTAATTTTTTGTCAATTTCTCTTTTATCTGCTTATTTTTAAGTCTTTAATTCATTAAAGCAATATGTAATTGCTTACAATAGTAATACTTAGATGTTAGGTCAGTAAAGGAATAATGTGGATGCTTGGTATAGCTTAGTAAGTATAGGGTATATGTTTTGTACAGGCCCCGGCCCTGGCAAAAAGAGCGGCCCCGGCACATCTCTAAAACAAACGTATCGTAATCACTGTAAAATTTCACACAAAGAAATCCATGATCGTTTCTGTGTACAGGAAAGTAATTTATCGCAACATAGCGATCTGAAATCCTTTTTTTGGATTTGTAAATAATCGTTTAAATAATGATCGAAGCATTCTACGTCTTACTTCCACCGGCAATAATGTAGTGACTGATCTTTTTTGTAAAACTAACACGTTTAATTATTACTCTCTTCTGTATTTACCAATGACGATATCAATGATTCTTTTGTTTTTCAGAAGTGGTGCGATTTTTCTATTTTAAACATAGTTTTTGACAAAAATAACGTCTCATGGGCTATTGCTAATATGAAAAATTTGCGTCTAATGGATTTTGTAACTTTTGTGTCAAAAAATTATCTTCTCAAACCCCTCATCAGTATTTTCACTATTTCTTTTTTATCAGGTGATATTCCAGAAATTTAGATGGAGATTTACGTTGTACCTATAATCAAAAAGGGTCAGCCCCTCATTACCTAATTATCGTCCTGTTTCTTTATAATGCTCAACTTGTAAGATAATGGAAAGTTTTATTAATACTCAACTATCAATTTATCTGTCTACTAATAATTTAATACCACCTCTCCAATATGGTTTCCAAAAAATAAATCTTGCGAATTGCAATTATTAAATTGTAAATATTCTTGGGTTCAATCACTGGAATGTAAACAAGCCGTTGATATTATTCGAATATATTTATTTTATATTTATATTTATTTATATATTATTCATATGAGCATTTGATAAAGTCAATATATCTAAAGTTCTTATTGAATTAACTAGTTACGGTATTAAACAACACCTGTTTAATTGGCTAAAGGCTTTTCTATCTAGTTGTATTCAGTGTGTACGCGTTAATCAGTGTTTTTCAGATTATGCCACTGTTACGAGTGAAGTTAATCAAGCGTCTATTCTTGGACCTACGTTGTTTTTGATTTTTATAAATGATATCTTTGACAACTTGTCAAGTTCGACTTTTATGTTCGCTCGCGGATGACCTTAAAATATTTATATAATCCTTCCTGTAATCATCAAATACTTTAGACCGATTCCAGTGCCCGCTAACTCTTCACTATTTACTAACTGCTTATCAAAATGAAACGACGACAGGGTGCATTACATACGTCTGCATAATCACCACCTTATTTTTTCAATGTATCCCCTGAACCTTACTTAATGTCGCACATTTTAGTATAGTTGGAATTTAGTCTGATTAGTCGCTCACGTTACTTTCTTTATTACTCACTTTTTTATCAATGGCTGCCTGTATCGCTGCCTTACAGGATCAAGGCTGGTGAGTTTTAGTTTAATAATCTTTCCATGTATTTGTATACCTGATACAAACGTATACTTGAAACTCAGCTTTGGCTACTAAAGTAAAGTACAGTAGAAGGTATGAAAAAATAACCAAGATAATTGAAAAAGGTTAAAGAAACTAATAAATTGAGATTTATTTTTATCTTGTGCCGGGCATTGTCTAGAATTTAGGCTAAAGTCCAGAATTCAGCAGTTCCGAAATTTGTTTCCGTTTTTTTCGCCGTTTTTCAACTATAAAAAAGAATGAAGTAGGCAAAGAGACTTGCAACATAAGTAGGGCGAGCAAATTTGTAATTAGCTTTAAACTTATTCGGGCATAAAATATCGCTGACGTTTTTTTGATAGGAAACGCAATAACATTATTGTCTAAAGCTCAAATTTTACTTGTTAATGATAGCAGTGGTAAAACTGTCTCAAAACGCACTTTTTTGCCTAAAAGTTGTGAGCGTTGATTTAAAAGATTTCCACTTCTGGGTTTTCACATAAATTATCATCAGTCAACTGCTATTCCTTCTTCGGATTTAAAATTATTTCCTAATTCTGTGTGCAAGCAGTCATCTGATGATTTCTGTGAAAATCGATTAGTACCTGTGACATATGGGCATAGGGGAGTCATACTTGTATATCGGCTCATTGTTTTGGTGGGGAATCTCGACCATTTTAGGGTGGGAGAGAGACCCCCAATTTTAGGCCAAAAAACGCCTAAAAACGACCAAAAAATTCGATTTTTTTTCCCAAAAATCGGGGATGGGGGTCAAAATTTTCTGGCTCAAGGGATGGGGGACGACCGACTTTGAACGGGGGTTCCCCCATCCCCCGTCTTACATGTATAGCGGGGTGGGGTATTACCCCTAATTAAGCTTTTGGAAGATCAGGCACTGTCAGGCCATTTTCAGAAAACGAAAAGTGCTGGCAACTGACCACAGTTTACTGTACGGCCATTTCCGGATTTAGCCCCTGTATGGTACCCAGCGTTTTTTTGTACAAGTTCCATTGTACATGTGCAAAGAGTGTCTCCAAAAGTCTTTATACATGTCGTACATGCAAATTTTTGTGTACTCTAATATAGTACAGTAGCGATTTTAGTGTGGTAAAACAGGGTTCCGATCTTTGGTAGTGTATTTTAGCTAATTTATGGGTGTCTGACGCCAAAAATTACTAAAAATTGTCTCACAACGATGCGAAGCGCCGAAAAATTTGTCATTTTTACATTTTGAATGCAAATTCTGCCATTTTGAAGATATATAGGACAAATAATACTCATTTCGACGCGAAGCGCCGACAATTTTTTGGAATTTCACACCTTTTTGCAGTTTTTGTCTTCCCGAAAATCTTTGTACATGTTGTACACACAAATTTTGGAGTAGGTACTTTAATATGGTACAGCCGCGATTTCAGTGTGGTAAAAACAGAGTTGTTCGACTTTTGGTAGTGTATTTAGCTAATTTCTGGGTATCTAAGGACAAAAATCACTTAGAATCGTCTTAAAACGGCGCGAAGCGCCGAAAAAATTGAAATTTTTCCTTATGGAATGCAATTTCTGCCATTATAAAGATATATAGAATGCACAATTACTCATTTCGGCGCGAAGCGCCGAAAATATCAGCGAATTTCATACCTTTTTTGCAATGTTTGTCTTCCCAAAAATCTTTGTACATGTGCAAAGACGGTCCCGAAAAGTCTTTGTACATCGGGAAAAATCTTTGCCGAATACAAAAAAACGATGCTGGTGTACCTATCATAAATATTATAAATACGTAATAAATATTAACACGTGCAAAACGTTCAGGGTAGTGTCAGCGGCTGAACTACAAGAAATTTTCGATGATCTAACTGTTGACGAATATGGTAATCCATTGTCGTTAAAACCCGCCGATCTTTGCGCACTTTTGCTGAATGTGAGCCTGATTGCTTTATTTGAGGGCGCTTTTTGGCGTCTATATGCCCAAAATGTTTCGCGTTATAAAACGTATCTTATTTTGATATTTTTAAGTATGTAAATGCCGGCATACCTGTGTAAGATTCTCAAGAGACATTGGAAAGTTGATAATTCTTAAGCGAATGTTAACGATTAATTTTCCCAATTTTCTCGTAAAAAGCGCAAAAAATCTTGTTTGCGGAGAACAGTACTGGATTATATCCACTGATGATTTAAATTGACTCTTTAGATGAGAAATAAACGTATTATACAATTTCTTTGATGAAAGGAATCCTGGTTTCTAGATTCCAAACATACGTGATCGTAATGGGTAGGTTTCACCCTCCTGAAAAATTTTCACTCCTCCCCGAAGATTTTTCACCCCCGCCCCAGAATTCGCGATTTTTCGGAAGTTTCCAGAAATTTTCCGAAAATTCGCAGAAAAAGTGCTTTTATAAGCGTTTTTGGCCATTTATTTGTTCAAAAGTGTCAGATTTACGGCGCTTCGCGCCATATGCTCATGTTTTGACTATATTTAGTTCAGTTTGTTCGACTTTTCCGATTTTATATGAATTTTTATGTTTTTATGCTTTAGAAAGATAGAGCATGGTCAGAAACACCGAAAAACGATGTCGATTAAGCGTACCAATTATTTTCTGGCCCAAAAGGGCACATAAAATTTCACCCTCCCCCGAAATAACCATGCTGTGCATGTCGGGTTCCTAAATGGAAAAATCTAATTTTATCACAGAAAAAATATATATGACACTTTTACAATCACAAACTCTTTTTCTTTAAAATTATGTCCGTATCCTATTTTATTGTTGTTTGGGTCAAAGTTATGTTTATGTATTCTGGGACTTTATGTAATGCGATCGAGCACGGTTCAGATAAGTTACGTCGAGATTTCGCACTTATCGTTTTTTCTTATTAAAATTCTTCAGAATTAAACGTGTTGAAAAATGTGGCTTGTATCAGATTTTGGTTTTTTGACTATCTTTACAAAAATTCTAATATTTTTAGGTTGCAAAGACTTTTTGGATTTTGCTAAACGAAGATTATTTCGTTCCAGATTAAGCATGATGCTAGAATTTTTTCACGATTGTTTCGCCAGAGAGAATTTTTTATAAGATTCGTGCTTTTTGCTGCAAATTGCGTCAAATCAGTTTTGCGGAAAAAATGTTGAAAAATTTGGCAATTCGAATTAGTATCTTAGGTTGATGAATCTGAATTTAGACTTTTTCCAGGGCTTCTTGCCAGGCTGATGCATTTTAAATGACATCATATGTAGCGCCTAAGCGCGTACCTATAATTTACTCGAGTACCCCAACATGTGAGCCCCTACAGCTACAACAGGACACATCTGGGAGGTGCGGTTTTTTTAATCGATAGATAAAAAAGATTATGCATCTTTTTTATATGTGTCTACACACAATGCCGGCTGTGTAAAGATGGTGTAAAGTTTTGGCGTAACGTTGTAACAAATGGCGAATTTTGATGGCTTTTTCCAGTGCTTGTAATTAACTCAATGTCAAAGCCTTAAACAATTTAATGCTTTCGAATTATATTGGAAGGAGTTTTCCAGATGACACTTTTTTGTTTTTTTGAATATAGCAATAATGCTTGAGGCGCGGTGTTAAGAGTGTAAAAATCTGCGCGTGTATAGACAGATTTTGGTTGCGCTTTTGTCTTATTGATCTCTGTCAACAACTCCAGTCAGAATTCCCAAGAGTATTTTTTTGGAAATGTAATACGGCTTAAGGGCTACTTTCTGCTTACAAGCAAAGCTTTGTACACTCAATACATAGTTAGATCTAGGGTCTTAAACTTTACACCGTAGTGAATGATGTAAAAAACAGGTTTTCTATAAGATTTCTCCGGTTATAAGTCGGGATCAAGTGAAAAGAATAAAACTGAAGTACGTTTTAAGGACTTCACGTCGCAGCAAACTGCGTTTAAAAAACTGAATATCGAGTTACTTAAGGAGGTGTGAAGTTGCAAATCAGGGGGTTGTAATATGGTGCCAAAAATACCTTTTCTTTACATTTTTCATTGGTCAATATCTCAAATATTGTGTGGAACAGAAGTTTTCCACTTATACAAACGTACTACGATTTAAAAGCTACAAACTGGCCCAAACCGACTTTCTTTACACTCAATCGCACATGGACAAATCGTGCAACTTCATTCAACCCGGTATCAATGGGAACCGGGTCGGTATCAATGTGAAGAGCTGCCGGTATCAATGAAAAATTTAGAAAATTTTGAATTTATAGAAGAAAAATGATGGAAATTCACAAAATGACTCTAAAATCGGTCAATCAACTAGAAAATGGAATACGAATCCAGGAAAATACGTGAAATTCATTTGAAAATCAGCTAATCAACCAATCAATCAATTACTTATTAACCATTAATCAGTCAAACAATCAATAATTAGCCAACTAACCACTAAGCAACCAATCAACCAACCAAGCAACCCTTTAGTACAAGGACAACCAACCAAATAATTGGGCAGCCGGTATCAATGGGAAGACCGGCTTTTGTCCATGTATGCACTCAATGGGAAGTTAAGTTAAGATTTTTAAAGTTTACACTGTGGTGGATGGTAGAGAAATACCACTTTCTCTGTTTAGAAGTCGGGATAAGTAGAATAAAATTAAAATAAAGTACCTTTTTAGGGGTACACGTCACAGCAAATCGCGTTTATTCACATCAATATTCAGCTTTTTTGGGAGGTGTAAAGTCTAGGGATGTTCCGGGCGGTGATCGGACCGAGAGTACTATTTGAACCCTCGGCCGAGGCCGAGGGTAATGCCGAGGGTCAAGCTTATATACCTGTACCCATAAATAGTACTCCTATAATTTTTTGTAGGCACCTGAGCTAGAGAATAATCGTAATATTAAACACTTTATCAAATCAATACGAATGTTTATTGCTGTTAGCCAGAATTCTTATTTCAATCTGATGAAGCAGATAATTCATCATCAAAATCTAGATCATCTGAATCAGAGTTAGCCTCATCTATTTCACCTTGTTGTGCTAGCGCGTCATCGTCGTCATCATCCTTTATCAGATTCTTCAAAGTCACACTATTATAACTAACTGCTTTGAGATTGTGCTTTACAAAGAGGAGTTTTACATTTGATACAATCGACATTATGAAATACGAGCGGGGGCGTAACCAGCCGGGGGCGCCCCCTGAAATGAAAAAATATTTTTATTTTTCACAATCCCCAAAATAAAAAATTAAAAATTCTCAAAGTCAACTAAAAGGACAAGCAAAATGCGTTTTTAGCACACTTTTAGCCTCTAAACTCAAAATTTTCCGGCGGTTTTCTTATTTTCTATTTTTTTCTTACTTTAGATGCACAGATTTGACTTAAAAATGGCGAATATGTCAAAAATTTTCGGCGCTTTGCGCCGATTTATTCTTTTCTCCATTATTTCTCTTTGCAAAAGCGCAAAATTAAATGCAAAGAAAAGAATTTCGAAATATTTTGGAGTCAAGCTTTAACTTGGTATTGAGAAATCAGTCAAATCATAGATTTTTCGATATCCAAGTTTGAAATCAAGCAAGAAAATTTTTGAATTTTTTTTTTAATTTTCCACTTCACCATGGCATAGATCTCGTCGAGAAAGCTGAAAAATGCCGCTATTTTCGCGTATCTCCCAATGGTTCCCGAATTATAGGACTTCAAAAATTTTGGGCTTACCACGTTATAAAATCCTGGTTACGCCCCTGAATACGAGTATAGTAAAATCGAATTGCTGAAGTAAAGAACAATGACTGAGAGAACGCTACTTCAGAGAACAAAAATTTCATGCGGAGTCGATTTACATACAAGTATTTTAATGAAAGTGAAATCGAAACGCACAATCTGTCTTAATTCTTATTTTAAATAATAGTAGATTAAATGATTTATTGCATAAAGTCAGCAGCATGAAAGCATCTTAAATTTAACAAGTTGCCGTTGAAGGCTTGGAAAAGTTAATAAAAAATATGGCTGAACAAGCAGTTAAAAAGTTTTTTTACTATAATTGAGAAAACAGAATACATGATCTTGGGGGTTTGAGGGGGGGTTTTCACCCCCCGCAGAATCATTTTTCACCCCCCCGCAAAAAATTTTTCACCCCCCAGAATCGGTGATTTTTCAAAAAATTTCCTAAACCTACCTGAAAATTGGTAGAAAAAGTGTCTTTTTAAGAGTTTTTGGCTATCTATTTGCTCAAAATCGCCAAATTTTCGGCGCTTCGCACCATATATTCATGTTTTAAGCGATATATGTATTGGTCAATTTATTCGACTTTTTTCGAAATTTTTTCATGATTTTATGCTCTAGAAGGATAGAGTATCGTCAGAAACGCCAAAAAACGATGTTTTTTAACGCGTATCGGCCATTTTTGGGCCCAAAAAAGACACTTTAGGTTTTCACCCCCCCTCACAGATTTCTCATGCTGAGCATGTATGGAAAACAGTGTTGAGGAAATGAATGAACAAACGAATTAAGCTATGTAAAGACAGAACTGCAGCAATAGTTTTACTCGCTTTTGCGGTAATGCATCTTTGAACACGCTTTTTCAGTCATCCACAGTGGCGGATGTAGGATTTTCCTAAGGGGGGGGGCGGAATCCCAACTTTTCCTAAAAGAGTCAAAAAATAGGTCTGAAAATTTGCCCTTGACGCGCGAAATAGCGTTATTTTCGGTGTTTTACATTGTATACTTTTACATAAAATCACTTTTGACGCAATATTTTTTCTACAAATTTTAAAATTTTCGAAAATTTTGTGCGAAAAAATCATTAAATTTCTTTGACTTTAATAAAAATCTGGCGCGAAGCGCCGGAAAATTTGTGAAAAATAAGGCAATTAGACGTCTAGAAGCATGATTAACTGCGTGATTTACTGTATTTATAGCATCTGATGCGAAACTATGAAATGTTTAATTGAAAATAGAAGAAAACTGTGCAAAATTAGCTGTTTCTGCCGTTAATCTGGCAAATTTCTGAATATAAGCAATGCAGTAATTAAAGCTGGGACAAAGCAACAGAAATTTTCATTCTTTTAAGCTCAATTTTGCATTCTTCTGAAATTAATTAATGGAAATTATATCCGGCGCGAAGCGCCGGAGATTTCTAATATTTTTATTCTTTTAACCTCACCTTTGCAGTTGTTCAGAGATAAGCAAAGCAGGAATTACATCTGGCGCGAAGCGTCGGAAAGTTTGGACGTTTTTTTGTTCTTTTTACTCAATTTTGCGCCCTGCTGAAGAAATGCAGAAAATTTGATGCTGCGAAGAGTTATGGGAAAATAACTTTAAATAGGTATTTATTAAACAGTAATTTTCATTGAATTGATGGCGCGAAGCGCCAAAAATTTGAGCATTTTAACGCGGGGGAACGCCTGAAACTATTTGGTTTTGCAGCTAAAAATTGTTAAAAAAAGATTTATATTAAAATAAAAAACTCCTTCATCCCCTTTCTCGCCTAAGTACGGATCTGTAATGAGTAAGGCCGCTAAGCGTCTCAGTAGCAAAGTAACAAATTGAATGCAACAGTGCACAGTCGATCAAAAGGAGTTTCAAAATCAGGAGGGAATCAAAAATCCATTCAAGAACAATTTTGTTTGAGCTAAGAGAATCTAAAACACTGATGCTTCCGAGTTTTATCAAGACGAAAACAATGACGAAGATACATGTATTTGTGAGCAAGTAATGATCAGCTTCCAAACATTTCAATCCCATGAGGATTATGCCAAATTCCATTGTGGTTTAAATCTAACTTTAGGAACAATAAGTCGTTAGGTACCTAATTCGATTGCTATTAAAGTTTCCATGATTGTCATGATATTTAAAAATTTCTACATTGATTTTTTCTTCTTGGGTGCTCAGCTACCCGTCGGGTCCCTGGTGTGCAGCTATAGTCATCAGACCGTTGTGGAGTGCCAATTTTTTCATAAATTTTGATCATTATATCAGAGTAATGTCAGAATAACGAATCCAACTGAAATCTTCTTTACACTCATTGGTTGTGTAAAGTTTAAATTGAAAATAAAGTTTACTTCTAGAGCATTGCGGGAGCTTAATTATTCTGAAATGTTCTATGTAGCGTCAAAATTACGAATAGGACTGTAAGTTTTCTCTAAACCCAGTAATTGTCTGAAGTTTACACTATTCATGTACTGCTTATGTGTAAAGTTTACATCACTAATTTATTTTTTTCCAGCGCGTTAAAATAAGTGATAGTTTTTTTTAAATATATGCCGTAAGGTCAGGATTACGAATCTGACTGTATACTTTTTACACCCAGTAGTTATGTAAAATTTGCTCTGAAAATTAGCTTCACTTCTAGAGCTTTGCCGGAGCTTGATTTATTTTCAAAATGTTTATTGTAACGTCAACTTTGCAAAAGCTTATTTTCCCAAAATGTTCCGTGTAACGTCAAGATTACGAATCCGAGTTTTAGTGTTCTTTACACACAGTACAGTAGTCGCCATGAAAGATGACGCGCCATCACCCTCAGAATTATAATGGATGGAGCGTCGCGAGCGCCGCGTTATGTCCATAATGCGCATCATCTCTTTTTCTATTCAGCGCCATTAACCTCCATCATCCCAGCACTGGCGAGCGGACGGCGCAATTTAGCTATTAATAGCGCCAACAAGGAAGCGCGCACGTGAATGCTGGCGCGCTCTTCTTGTTGGTGCTATTAATAGCTAAATTGCGCCGTCCGCATCGCCAGATTAACGGGATGATGGAGGTTAATGGCGCTGAATAGAAAAAGAGATGATGGCGCATGATGGACGTAACGCGGCGCTCGCGACGCACCATCCATTATAATTCTGAGGGTGATGGCGCGTCATCTTTCATGGCGACCACTGTAGTTTCGTGAAGTTTGCACTGAAATCGTTTGATATGCTCAAATAACTTAAGGTAGTGTCGTTCAAACAAGATAATGCTGATCTTCAAAACAATATTGTTTTTCGTTGGACTGCTGTCATTATTGAAGCATGTTACACTATGTGCTCACTGACTGATTCACTCAAATCATGCTAATTAAAAGCTCCGATGGAAGAGAAAGGGACGAATATACTCGGAATTACGCATCATTAAGGACATAAAAGAAGGGAATTGGGAAAAATTACCTATGCGCACAACAAATCATAAAATCTTCTAAACATGACTTTCTTCAAGCAACACAAAAGTCGAAGTATATTCTGCGGTCTCCGAAAAAGAGGTGTCTTCTTAAAAGACAAGATTTCTCACTTGTTTGCTGAAGAGCTTAAAAGGAAACTTTGGCATATGCCAGATAGCCGATTCAGTTGGATATCAGTATCGCATTTTCATGACAATACTTAACCAATATTAGCGGTCGTTCAGACTCGCATTCAGTTAAGCTTAATTAAAAAAGATTTGTCGTTTTCTTTGACTACAGTTCTTTAAAGAATAAACTGTCGTTTTATTCATTTCTCAGACTGATGTCACAGCCACGGTTTTTTTTGTATGCGGCAAAGATTGTTCCCGTTGTATAGAGACTTTTGGAACTGTCTTTGTACATGTACAAAGATGTTTGGGAAGACAAAAACTGCAAAATAGGTCTGAAATTTGCAAAAAATCTTGGCGCTTCGCGCCGGAATGAGTAATTGTGTGTCCTATATATCCTTATAATAGCAGGAATCGTATTTCATAGAGGAAAAATGTCGAATTTTTCAGCGCTTTGTGCCGTTTTAATAGACGATTCTTAATGGTTTTTGCCATCAGAAACCCAGAAATTAGCTGAAATACATTTACAGGTCGAACAACTCTGTTTTTACTACAATAAAGTCGCTTCTTTGCTATATTATAGCACCCAAAAATTTTTGTGTATAAAATGTATAAAAACTTAGGCACTATCTTTGTACATGTACAAACGGACCTTGTACAAAAACAAACACTGGTCACAACAACATTCTTCTGCAGGCTGCATAATATACTTCGATTTTTGCGTAGCTTAGTGAAAGTCTAATTTTTGGCAGATTCTTATGATTTCTTGCAGTGGCGGATCCAGGATTTTCCTGAGGGGGGGGGGTGGGGGTGGTACCCCTATGGAGGGCGGAACTCTGACTTGCTCGGAAAAATTAGCTGTTTTAACCCAAAAATCGCTCAAAAATTCTTAATTTTGCGCACTATTTTGGACCATTGAGTGGGAGCGGCCGCCCCCCCCCCGCCCCCCTAAATCCGACCCTGATTTGCTGTGCTCACAGGTAACTTTTTTCTAAATCTCTCCTTTTATATATGTCCTCAATGATGTGAAATTTTAAGTATATTCGTCCTTTTTGTTCCATCGGAGCATTTTTCTTTGCTAGTACCGTAAATATTTGTGTTTTTAAATTTTTTGCCTGTTTGTATACCGCTGAATCTTAGCTGAAAATTACGTTTTCCTCATTTTGCTTTTCTTATTTTCTAGCTTGGTTCAGACAAAGTGTTGCCGGAGCATGTCTTTAATTTATGTCTTCATTACTTGCAGCACTAAAAGATTCAGAATGACGAGTATCATCGGGTCTTTATGCTTAGAAAAATCAGAAAACAGTATCAATAAGCTACAGCTTTGGTTTAATGAATCGTTTTATAGTTTTTCGTTGCAGAATTAATTTTTTTCTCTTAAAATCTAGGTCGATCTGCATTTATTCGGCGAATCATGTTTAAAAGGCGAATTATCGAGTCGCGACAAATTGATTCTTCAAATCGATAAAATTCGTAACGTCGCTAAGCCTAAAATTTCGGAAGATTCGGGCAAAGAAAGCGAACGACTGCTCAGATTGACCTTGACCGATGGTCAATCTACTGTAAACGCGTTGGAAATGTCCAGAATAAATGGACTAAGGTCATGATTGGATTAGGGATTTGTTTAGATATAAATTTTCCTTCATACTGGCTTCTTAGCTTTGATTGACGGCTTACATGTAACGGCTCGAAATTTTGGGAGGGGGATCGCCGGCCATTTCTAGGGGGGGTAAATGACTTCCAATTTTGGGCCAAAAACGGCCGAAAAATTCGATTTGTTCCAAAACTTGAGGGGGCACTCAAAGTTTTTCTGGCTTTGCGGGGATGAGGAAGGACGTCCGACTTTGGGTGGGGATTATTATTCACCCTCTTACATGCATGATAGACTGGGTTCGATTCCCATGCCGATCGTTTTTTCCAAATTTTTTTGGTTTTTTGCATTTCCTGTTAATACTACTTTGTTATTATGTTTTTGTTTTCAATTCAAGTATTATCAGCCAGAATCTTTTATTTAAATTATTCTTATTCACAAAATCTTTATTGCATGTATTTAATTTCGATTTAGGGAACTATCGTAAATCGTACTTACTACTTAACGTTGTTGCCGACCGATTATCATTTCTACCATTTATGTACAGCACTAGGAATTCGGGGGGGTCAAACACCAAAGAAGACATTCGGTCACTGATCTCTGCTGTAGGTGGGCGTCGGGGTTAGGCACCCCATAAATCCAACAGGCGGATATGGGGGATCCGTCATCCAAAGTTGGTCGTCGCCCTCATCACCCGAAGCCGGAGTATTTTTCAACCCCTTTCCCCGGTATTTAGACGAAATTCAATTTTTTAGGCCAAGGTGTTTTTTGGCCGCCGAGATTTCGAGCCGTTGCTTGCATGGGCACTCCCGGAATACCCCCACCTTCAAGATCCGGCAGACCTCCTGAATTTGATTTTTATCTTCCGATTTTCACGATTTGGTCTCATGAAATCACCACACGCCCTGAAATTTAGTCGTCCTGCATATATTACTCGTCGGACGTGGTGAAAGATTGGACGTCTCTCCCTACCGAAACATTCAGATATTGTACTGCTACCGTTTCTTGACCGAATACTCCGTAATTTTACGCTTTTTGGTACCAATTAGTCGTTCATGACCAAAAAATGTTAATTATTGAAAACGGATAGCTCGCAAAATTACGAGCCGTAACATGTTTGTAATTATCTGTGCAGAAATATGTCGATCCTTGCCGTTTTGTCAATTTTTGTTTTTCCTTGCTTCAAAGTAATATAGTGAAAGGTTTGTCGTTTATTAGCCCAACGGGCCAGCACCAGTGATGGGACCGAGAGTACTTTTTGGACCCTCGGCCGGGGCCGAGGCGACTTCAACTTCTTGCTGAGGCCGAGGCCGAGGGTAATGCCGTGGGTCAAGCTTACAAATGTTTATATACGCTTTAATAAGCTTCTAGAGCTTGTTAGGGTTATATCTTTAACACGTCGGTTATATTTCCGCCCACGCACGACCGACGTGTTAAACATATAAGCTCTAACAAGCTCTATCATCCTATGGAGCATATTAAATCGTAAACATTCATGGCGAGCAACTGTAGTACTCTTAGAATATTTTGTATGCACATGAGCTAGAGAATAATCGTAATATTAAACACTCTATCGAATGTCAAACAATTCATTCTTATTTTCAATAATAGAAGATTCCATGTGTGATGGATTAATTCAATAAAGTTAGCAGCATGAAAGCATCTTTAATTTAACAAGTTGTCACTGAATTCTTGGAAAAGTTAATAAAAAATATGGCTGAACAAGCAGTTAAAAAAGTTTTATTACTATAAATAAGAAAGCAGTGTCGAAGAAATAAACGAACAAACGAAATAAGCTGAGTAAAGACAGAACTGCAGCCATTGTTGTGCTCGCTTTTGCAGTAATGAATGCTTAAACACGCTCATTCAGTCATCCGATTCCGGTGTGGTAGGTAATATGACGGAAACTGCACTGTACTTTCCGATCATTGATTCCCAAGGTCCAGAGTTGAGGGGGGAGAGAAATCCCAAAATGAGGGACCAGTAAATTGAGTAGTGTATTATTATTAGCCGACACTATTTTTCGTACGGGCTTCTTTGTGCATGCGCAAAGATCTCCGAGAAGGTCTTTGTATGAGCGAACAAATTTTCCTAGATATATCATATAAATATATCTCTAAAGATACACATTTTTACATGCTGCTAGTGTGTGACCTGCAACCGGCATGCAGTCCTAAAAAGTGTTTTTTGTACAAGATACCTTTGTACATGTACAAAGATGGTATCCAAAGGTCTTTGTACATTTTGTACATGCGAATTTTTGTGTACTATAATATGGTACAATAGCGATCTTAGTGTGGTAAAACAGGGTTTTTCGACCTTTGGTAGTGTAAGTTCTGGGTCCCTGAATATTTGACATTTTTCTGTTCTAAATGCAAATTCTACCATTTTTAAGATATATAGGACAGACAATTAGTGATTAGGCGCGTAGCGCTGAAAATTTTCGGAAATTTTACACCTTTTACAGTTGTTGCTACCCCAAAAATCTTTGTAAATGTACAAAGACGGTCCTGAAAAGTCTTTGTACATCGGCGAAAATCTTTGCCGAATACAAAAAACAGAATTTAGTTGATAATATTACTTCGGCGCTAAGCGCGGAAATTTTTATGAGCTTTTGATGGAATTTACGCATAAAACTCGACTGAGAAAGCTAAAACGACTTGTACTACGAAATCTGAAATAATGCAGACATTGTAATATGCCAATTAAATCTTGTAATAAGCACCACTGCGCTTATAAATCCAATGCAACATCAGGATAAATTAGTAAATTTTATCTTTAAACGTCAAAAGAAGTAAAGATAATAAATAGTACTTATTTTTGCATAAAATTTTTAAAAACAGTAGAAATAGATGCAAAAGATATTTCAATCTGCATAAAGATGCCTAGATTACACAAAAATTGATTTTGGAGTGTTTAATGTCCCTGCTTCAATCTAAATACAGTCAGGCACTTAGTTGGCCGTCCTATTTTGGGGGATTAACACCAATTTTGGGAAAACTAAGCCCAAAAAGGTCAAAAATAGCACAAAATAAGGTTTAAAAAGTCAGATTCTTTCTGAATTTGGGGGGTCCGGCCGACCCTCCCCAATTCCCCCAGAGCTATGTGCCTAAATACAGTATATTAGCGACATTTTGCGCGAAGGGCCGAAACTTTTCTGAAATTTCCTAAAAAAATACAAAAAACGATAAAATTAACATCACTTTGTCCCAGAAAGTATTTTAACATGGTAAAAAAATGGCTCCAAAATTAAATGCACAAGCCGAAATCGATTTTTGACGAAAACCTGTATTTTTTTTGTCATTTTTAAGTGCGTCTTTGCGATTTTCATCCAAGAATTAGTGGTCATTTCCCCCTGAAAATAGTCGAAAACCATACGTGTAACAGGAGGCTTTAAGGGATTCTCCAAAGGAATTCTCCACCCGCCCAGGGTTGGATGACCTCCCCACATCCCCCAACGTCAGAAATTTTTGACCCATCCTCCCAATTTTCGGCGAAAACTTCCGCTGTTTGGCTATTTTTAGGTGTTTTTGGCACTTTTGGTCATGAATCGGAGCCGCTTACCCCCCCCTAAAAATGGCCGAGAAATATACATGTAACAGGGGTTCGGGCCATCCCCCACTCGCGCTTTTAATTCCAGAACCCTTTCCAAAGTCAGGAAATTTTTGACTACCCTCCCCCATTTTTGGCGAAAACTTGCGCTTTTTTTGGCTATCTTTACGTGTTTTTGCCATTTTTGACCTAGAATCGGAGTTGCTAACCCTCTCCTCTTAAAATTGCCAGAAACCCCAACCCGTAATTTTTGAGCCATCGCATGTATGCCGGGGACCCCCTCTCCCAAAATTTTGAGCTGTTACATGCATGTTTTATTGTGATAGTTTGTCTATTTATTCTTGCTTACATTCAAAAATACTGTTTCACTTCGTGAAATTCTTATAGTCAGGTGCACTTTTGCCATACTAAACAATAAGTTCAAAAATATTCGGAAGGTTTTCACCAAAAATCGTCTGACAGCGACTTGAGTCTTGTACCCTGAGGGGGTAATATGTACCCTCCTCACCCCTATGGAGATGCATGTTTCCGATCCATTTAGCGAGCATGAGAATTAAAACTTAGTTATCATATGAATATCGATTGGCATCTTGCTGTATGTAACTTGGTGTAACTGGGTACGCGCCTAAAAACGTAGGAAAGGCTTATAGGTAAAAACAGCCCTCGGCGCCGAGACCCAGACTCCAAAAAACGCCGAGCCTTGCCGAGGCCGAGGCCTCGGTCCGATCACTGGTTGGTCCCCCCACACGTGGGTGTGGGAGGGGGGGTTTGGAGGTATGCACCCGCAGAAGTTGAAATACCCCTCCCAGAAATCAAAATACCCCCCCCCAGAATTCAAATTTTGAAAATTGTGTCTGCTCTTTTAGCGATGTTTTGATGCCATTGGATAGTGCACGATGAGAAACGTCGAAAAATTGTGTTTTTTTTGCCGTACGACCACTTTTAAGACCATTTATTGACCTTTGAAACTTTTTTCACCTCCAGAGTTTCGGTGCTGCCCACCTATGGTCCCCCCAAAATGGACGGTCAGCCACGCGCCCGTCGAAAATAAGTCCAAAAATTTGCCCTTCACGTGCTAAATGACGTTTTTTCGACGTTTTGCATTTTCTACTTTAATTTAAAATCGCCTTTGGCGCAACATTTTCTCTAAAAAATTTTAAAATTTTAAATTATTTCGCTCCAAAAAATCGGTAAAATTTGTTTGATTTTTGCGAAAAATCCGGCGCGAAGCTTTGGGAAATTTGTTAAATTAAAGCGGAAGAACGTTTAGGAGCCTGAATTACTGCTCTATCTTACTCATTTTAGCATTTAACGCGGAACTTCGAAAATTTTGGAAAGTTTTGCTTGAAATTAGAAGAAAACTACGCTGAAAAAGATGATTCTGTTCTCAAATTCATTTTACAACCTATTTACTGAGCAAAAATATGACATCCGGGCCGTCAAGAATGTAAATAAATGTCATTCAATGGAAAATTTTGAGAAATTACGATCAATGGCGCCCAAAAATCATTTCATATTATATAAAACCATACATGATCTTGGGGGTGGTTTTCACCCCCCGCAGAATCATTTTTCACCCCCCCCCCCCGCAAAAAATTTTTCACCTTCCCCCCAGAATTGGCGATTTTTCAAAAGTCTCCTAAACTTAGCTGAAAATTGGTAGAAAAAGTGTCCTTTTAAGGGTTTTTGGCTATTTATTTGCTCAAAATCGCCAAATTTTCGGCGCTTCGCGCCATATATTCATGTTTTAAGCGATATATTGGTCAATTTATTCGATTTTTTTCGAAATTTGGTTCATGATTTTATGCTCTAGAAGGATAGAGTGTCGTCAGAAACGCCAAAAAACGATGTTTTTTAACGCGTATTGGCCATTTTTGGGCCCAAAAAAGGCAATTTAGGTTTTCACTCCCTCCCAGAATTCCCATGCTGTGCATGTATGTACAAAAATCACCACTCTTTATCTCGCCAATTATTTTTGGCCAATTGGAGTAGGGAGGCGACCGCCCGACCCATAAATTCGCCCATGCATTTACGATTCGTGCTATACCATTGAGGTTTGGCATAAGCTTTTGTCGGGCACGTAGCTGGCCGTCCTATTTTTGGTTGGACCAACACCAATTTTGGGGGACTAAGCCCAAAAAGGCCCAAAAATAGCACAAAATAACGTTTAAAAAGTCCGATTTTTCTGATTTTTGGGGGATCCGGACCCCCCCCTATTCCCCCTGAGCTACGTGCCTGCTTTTGATATAAAATTGAAAAGTCGGTTGGTCGTTCCTCACCCATAATAGTTTGAGTTACCGACTGATTTTTTGGGCGAAATTGGCTTTTTCGCGTTTTTCGCCGGTTATCCCCAAAGACGGGGGATTTTATTTTTTCCCCGGAAAATTTATGCCCGGGCTAATCCTGCCGGGGCCCATTCTAATGCAAATGGGATAGATTTTAGCTCTAATAACGTTTTTTCAGCACAAAGACGCCACCTGGCACAAAAATACTAATATTTCCTCGAAAAATTAATATCGAACGCAATTTCTTGATTCTGACTGACGCCAATTGTCAAATCGTCGGTGGCCAAGTGAAGGAGATGATTGAAAAATGGCGGGCTAACGAGGTATACATGTTAACTTAGCTCTGCTACTCAACAGGCACGCATCTCTGGGGGGAAATGGGGGTTCGGACCCCCAAAATTCAGAAAAATCTGAAAAATATGACTTTTTAAACGTTATTTTGTGCTATTTTTGGCTTTTTTGGGCTTGGTTTCCCCCCCCCGAAAATTGATTTTGGTTCCCCCAAAAATAGGATGGCCATAGGATGGCCGGCTACGTGCCTGCCATTCAATCGTTACAATTGTTTTTTTGGTTCAACCCGTACTATCACGTTTTAATCTTATATATAAGACGTCCAGATTATAATCAATTTAATCCACCATCGGCGTTGGAAAATAATCGGAAACATAAATAATATAATTGCAACGGAACATCTTCAAATTGCATGAAATCCTTGATAGCGAACTTTTCCGAAAATATTTCGTGTGACAATATTTCTTCAAAATTTCCAGATATTAGCCTGCATTAGATTTTACGTAATAATTTTCTCAAATTTTCTCACTCTTCCTTAATCTCTTATTAACACAATAATTTATTCCCGTTTTGGGAAAAACAATTTAATTACATTTTGCTGTAAATTATTAACATAGAATAGCCTAAAAAATAGTAAAAAAAAGATTAACACAATTAATAGGCAAAAAAAATTTTCCCATTGATATTGTTTGCTAAATTAATATTAATAATTTATATAAAATGCCCGTTTATATATTTTTTATATATTTTATATATAGTTTATAAATATTCCGTGCCTGTTTTTTTAAATTACCTTCGTTTTTTTACTTCGTTATTTTTTTGTTGTTTTTTCAGGTTTGAAATATTACTGTACTTCTTTATTGTGGAAAAGTATTCAACATGGCAAAAAAAACTTTTTTTCTCTCACTCATCTCGAATTTCAATTCATGGTTCATTTTTGCTAATAAGAGTATAAGTTAAATTTTGTTCTAATTAATCATCGAGCTGAAACTGAGTATTCCTAAAGTTTCGAAAAATATGAACCTCTGTAAAAATTGTTAAAGCGATACAAAAAAAATATAAAATACAAAAAAATGTTTTGGTTTCTTCTATTCATTTCTATATCATCCATGCTTTACATGTCATCATACCTGGGCGTGAGGGGTTCTATGGGGTATGCACCCCCCTCCCCCGAGAAACCAAAATACCCCCAGAAATCAAAATACCCCCCCAGAATCCAATTTTTTGAACATTGTTTTGTTTTTTCGAAATTTTTTGATGCCAATGGATAGTGCTGGCTGAGAAACGTTGAAAAATGGTGTTTTTTCCGCTGTTCCACCATTTTTAGGGCTTTTTTTACCTTTTGAAAAATCTTGCACTCGCCTCAGAACTTTGGAACCGCCCACCTATGCATAACATGCGTTCATTCATTATTCTCGTTCGACAATGTAATTGTGGGCGATAAGCCCAAGCGCGAGTGTTAGTAACAAAATTCCCCCTCAAAAAAAAGAATGAAATGCTTTTTGCTTCCAATTTCCTAAATCGCCTAATTAATTTAATCACTGTATTTAGGTATATGCAATTGGCAAAATCATAGACACCGCTCACTAATGGTAGCAAAACGAGAAAAACGGGCCATTTTTGACTTAATTTAACTAAATGTATTCTGTCTTTCTTAACGACGTTTTAGTTTTGTATTTATTTAAAAAAAGTATTATTATTATTGTTAGGTATTATTATTTTCTTTATTATTAAAAAAATATATATATATGAATGATTGTTATAAGACAGTTCTTTATTTAGGGGCTCTCTACGTGTTCTATGTACAGGGTGTTGCGTAATGATTAGCACTAACCCTGCAATCATACGAATTGATACAGTGCTCGCCATGAAACATGACGCACAATAATTGTCAGATTTATATTAGATGATGCGTCGCAAGCGCCGCGTTTCGTTTATAATGCGCTATCATCTCTTTTTATTATTATAGGATATTTGTCTATATCATGCCGTTAATCTGGCAATGCGGACAGCGCAATTTAGCTATTAATAGCGTCAACAAGAAGGAAGCGCGCATGTGAATGCCGGAAGCGTGCACGTGCCTGAATATAGAACGGCATTCACGTGTGCGCACTCGCCTGAATATAGAACGGCATTCACGTGCGCTCTTCCGGCATTCACGTGCGCTCTTCCGGCATTCACGTGCGCGCTTCCCTCTTGTTGGCGCTCTTAATAGCTAAATTGCGCTGTCCGCATCGCCAGATTAACGGCATGATACAGATAAATATCCTATAATAATAAAAAAGAGATGATAGCGCATTATAGACGAAACGCGGCGCTCGCAACGCATCATCTAATATAAATCTGATGATTATAGTGCGTCATGTTTCATGACGAGCACTTACTACAACAAATTGCAGTGCCATCCTGTAAAGAATTTAATTCTGCGTTAGGCACTTTACACTATGGCATTTAAGGTTTGCATTTACTGCTTGCACTCAAGCCAAAATATAGCTTATCAGAAAATTTGGCCAATATTTCAATTTTCAACTCGAGCTTCACTTTTAACTAAGAAACTGCTCGCCTTATTTATCGAATTCAGGCGTCTGCATTTTATCAAGTAAAATTGAGACAAGTGACTGGGCAATAGCCCAAACATGAATTCTACCCAAAATCTGGGCGAAATTGTTAAATATTGAGCTGAGCCCTTGATGCACTTGGAAAAAGATCCTGGGTGTTTAGGCGCCTAGTTGTGGGGGGTAGGGGAGGACCAGCACCCCCTCCCCAATTTCGAAAGTAGGAGTATATTTTGCAAGGCTCCTCCAAGGGAAAAACGAATATTCTTGAAGCGCGTTTGATATACCGCCAGAATAGACTTTAAGCACACCTTTGAGCTAAAAAACACCCGATTTATTGCTTTCGTATAAATTTTGCCTTTCAAAGAGCCAAAATTTGAGTAATAACATGCTAAATAAGACGAATTTTCTCGCGCTCCGGGCTAAATTAAAAAAAAAGCAAGCTAAAAGTTTTTACCAGGGTCAAGCATGGATATAATGTTTATATATTATTTCTGCGGCGATTTTATGCAACGTTATTTTCGAGTATGATTGAAATCAAAATGAATTTATTTAAAATTAGAAATTAAGATAAAGTTTTTTGAATTAAAAAAATTTATCTTCAGTGTGTAGAACTAGATTGGAATCGCTCAAAAACACCAATATTTTTGCTTGCCTACAAGTTGTTGTTGAGAAATACGGCTTTAAAATTTTCGCCTTCCCCCCTAAATCCAGATGGTCAGCTATGTGCATGCAGATCTTGCTTAAAGCGGGTACGGAGAAAAATATTTGGAAAAGTTTTTGGTTTATTTTAAATTAGGCATTGTTTTGGCCTATAAAGGACTGGATTAATATTGTTATTTGAAAAACAGCTCACTAAACTCAAAATTGAATTCTGTACAAATTTGTATATCATACTTTGTTGTAGCAGCATCCTCCTATATTATTGAAGTTGTGGTGCCAATGATTATGCTACAGCCTGCACATACCTGTACATACCTACTATTATTAGCTAAGTTCACTAATAAGCCGATACGTTATTTTTTGGGTGTTTAGGGGTTTTGACCCGTAGGTTTAGTTACTGATTTTCAATTTTTCAATGTTTTTTTTGCCTTTTTCAATGGATCTGCAAAATGTTTTCAATTTTCTGAAAATTCTCTTGGGAAAACTTTTTTCTGCACTTTTACGGATTTTGTGCTCACGAAAGTATAGTAATGGCCTCTAAAAAAAACCCATTTTTGTTTTTTTCGCCAATATCTCTCTATAGAAGCATCTTTATTCCAGTTTTTTGCGCTATTTTATTGAGGCTTCATCTTACCTAGAAGCTCCAGCTATTGCATTGATTCACTGTTTCTTCTGTGGTTAGTAATTTAAAAAAAAATAAGACTTTAAAAAAACCCACTGTTCCTAAAAAAAACCCTTGTACCCTAAAAAAAACCCATTTTTCTAAAGTGTTTTTTTATGAGTTAAAGTGATTATTTGAGGGTTTTAGCTGTATTTTCTTGATAATTTGCAAGTATGTGAATAGAAACTAAACATTTTAAATGATCTGAACACATCATGAACATTTTATTCATAAAAATCAATCATTTATCATGCTTACGACATTTTCAACTGCTAACGACCGTATGCTTCACAGAATTGCTTCCAGATCTGTGTGATTTCCTTGAAGATGTAATCTTCAATCAATATTGCATTAGAAGCTGCAAGTTCGCTTGATATTGGGCCATAGAAAATGTCCTTTGCTGGGACAAATTCCATAGGAGCGCCTGGCTTGTTCACAAATCTGCCTTCTCCTCTGAAGTCTAGAAACTTGAATGATGCCTGATTTACTGGTTCACCTTCATCTTTGCAAAATACCTTGTTCAAGCGGCCAATGTAAAACTTTCTAGGCTTGTCAAAGTGTACAGCAAAAAGCTTGCCGCCCACATTTTCTTCCCAGTCGTCATCATTCAAGAGTTTTTGAATCGTAGACAACTTTTCATTCAATTCATCATCATTGTCCGAGCCAATGCTGGCTTCTTCACTTTCAATGCTTGCTAAGCTGCCTAATTCGTCGATTTCACTTTCAGAAGAGCTGCTAGATGAGATTCTGCGCTTCGATTTAGCTGCAGGACGTTTCGGTGTGCTTTGTATTGCCCTTTCAATTTCTTCATGCGTTATGATAGATGCGTTCATATTAACTCTTGGTCTTTTCTTTTTAGCTCCAACCTGTTGAGCTGGACCTTGATTGAAGCGGGAAGCTACTACACCTAGGAAGCTGTTGGGCGATGAAGTCGAATGTGAAGCTGGGCTATTTGGAGCACTTTCCTCGACCCAAATCCATTTGCCTTTTCTTGGATTTCCATCTTCGTCCAATGGAGGAGGTGGCTTCGGCAAATCAATCGATAGCTCCAATCGCTGCTCTGGAACTTCCGTTTCTTCTTCGTCCATCTCATCTGGACAACCCTGCTCCAACCACTTGTCATATTTTTGAACCAGTTTGGGGTCAAATGCAGATTTGTCATACTTTTCTGGATTATATGGGTAAATGCCGACTGAAGCAAAGCCACTTTTGATGTTTTCAGGAGAAAGTCCTTTTTCCCATATTGCTGATAAGTTATTCACGAATTGCTTTTTGGTCATGGCCCTTATTGGAAAACCTGTTGAAAATAGCCAGTTATTCATCTGGTCAGCCCAATATCTTTTAAGTGGACCAAATACAGCAATATCTAAGGGTTGTAGCTTTGAAGTAGTGTGAGACGGTAACTTCATGATTGTTATTTGTTCATTCGTAGCTTTTCGTCGTGTTTGCATACTGAGATGAGAAATATGGCCATCTAGAATCAGCAAAAGCGGCCGTTGTTTTATTTTTTCAGCAAAATCGTTGAACCAGCTCTGGAAAACTTCAGTTGTCATCCAACCTTTGCTGCTTAAGCCGTACCACGTGCCAGGAATTGTGAATTGCTGGTCGCCAGCCCATTCTGGAGGTATCGACGAAAGGCTAGCAGCTTTTGAAGAGTAAACAATCAATGGAGGCAAAGCTACTCCAGCTGCATTACAGGCCGCAAGAACAGTGATATTTTCTCTTCCAGTTCCAGCAATAACTTTAACAACTTTCTGGCCTTGACGTGATACAGTTTCTATGTTGTTGGGATCTGTTGGAAAACCAGATTCGTCAAGATTCCAGATACACTCTGGCCGACCTGCCAAATTGAGCTTCTCTATTTGGCTACCTAGCAACTCATAGAAACCGTTGATAAGGAATGGATTCTTTATGTTATTGAATCTTCCAATGTGCATGCCCTTGGTGCGTTTTTTTGACAGCTTATTGCGATCCATGAAACGCCTGAGCCAGCGCCGAGTTGGGCGCCAGATTGGGTTCTTCTGATGTCTTTTTGATGGAGAAATTCTTGGATTGAAGCCAGGATTTTGTATTTCATTGACCTCGGCATATTCCACAGCGATGCTAAGCACTTGCTTAGGTGTTGGGGCAAAGCCAGCATCTGCCATATCCTTGATCACTGTTGCAAGTTCGGCTTCTTTCTCGGCATCGAGCATGTTCTTGCGCCCTAAAATTATTACTAACTCAATTATTATTATTACGCTTTGCATCAATGTAGTTATGGAAAGAGGTCTATTTCTATAAAATACCAAGTTATTTGAATATAAAAAATCTTGATAAATAGTCTATTTCTAGTCATTCTTGGAACCTTTATTTATGTACACCACCCGTCCAAATCCACAGCATCCACCAATATATATATATATATATATATATATATATATATGTATACATGCATGTTTCTGATCATTCTGCTTTATTTAAAATGGAAATTTGAGATAACTGAAGTGAATAGAATTAAAGAAAAATCTCAAATATGAACACTATTATTTTACTAATATATAAAAGCTGCCTTTTGAATCTGTGGGCTGTTATATTTGTGAATTTACCTTGCTTTTTTAGTTGCTGATCGCCTTTGAGATCCATAATTTTTCGCCGAATAACCTGCCGTCCAATCCCGGTATCCTTTGATATTTTTCGATCGGAAATTTCCTTGCTTATAACACGCTCAGCAGCTCTAGTCACATCATCCTCGGTGTAGCGCCTTGCTTTTTTCGTATAATTAGACATAACTAGAATAGCTTTAATCAGCTAAGTAATAAGTAAGTGGCTAAAAATACAAAAAAATCATTGTTAATAGCATAGCATACATATAAAATACTCAAATACGATTATATATGCGCATGAAACATATGAAACATAGTAGATATATGAGCAATAATACGCAGGATGGTCAAATAATGCAGGTAAAGATGACATAAGATGAAGCTATGAGAGGTAAAATAGATCACCAGCACAATAGACAGGTAGAATGTTGACGAATTATTCAGTTTTTAGCGTGGGTTTTTTTTAGGGCCCAATGGGTTTTTTTTAGGTACACACATTTCAGGTTCATTTATTTTAGAAACCAATTAAGATTCTGAAAAATTAATGACATAGACATGTAGTTTGATCTCTATTCTTCACTCTGTGAAGTTTTGAACAAATTTGGAGGTGGGTTTTTTTTAGAGGACATGTGGGTTTTTTTTTAGGTTAGACTTCAGTGGATTACTGTAGGTCAGGGGTCATGGCTGTGACCATGACACTTGTTTTCCAAGCAGAGTAAGATAAGGCCTAAAATGTAGACATGTTGAAAATGGATGCGAATCTTCCCTTCCGGCGTCAAATTGACTCAAAATCCTGCAAAAAACAAACAATTTTGACGCATTTCTAGAGAAAGTTTCAACAAAATTATCCTCATTGTTGGAACTTGCTCAATTTTTTTTGCCGATGTATTTTGTGTATATATAGAGTGCTTATGATGCATGCAAAAAATTAGCTCTTGATTGTCAATACAAGCTGAGATATGAGGTGGGTTTTTTTATGTACCACTTTCGAGTGGGTTTTTTTAGAGGCCATGACTATATAAATTATTTGGCCTATTGCACCAAATTGTCTTTTTTGACAACTTGTCGTTCGTGTGTTTTTCGTCAATTTTTCGATTTTATGATAAACGAGCATTTGTAAGAATTATCGATTAATATGTTTTTGACTGCATATAACCGTCATAAACCAAAAAGATTTGGTGTTACCATAAGGCACGTATCTCGGGGAATGGGGGTCGGTTCGGACGCCCCCCTCAATTCAGAAAAATCGGAAAAAATAGGACTTTTTAAAACTTTTTTTGTGCCATATTTGGCCTTTTTGGGCTTAGTCCCCCCAAAAAATGGTTTTGGTCCCCCAACGGCCGGTTACGTGCCTGGTTACCATGCCGTAGGTTTTTGTTTCTATTGCTTTAGCCCTACAAAAGGTCAGTATTAGAGTATTATCCTTAATCATCCGTGGACTGGTCACAGTTTTTCAGCCCCCTCTCCCGCAATACTTTTCTCGCCCTCCTGAAATTTTTTGTTTTTAACGTTTTAGCGATCTTTCGGCTCAAAAGTGTCCGATTTTCGGCGCTTTGCACCAAATTATCATTTTTTGACTTTATTTTGTTGAATTGATTCTAAATTTTTTAATGTTTTTTAAAACTTTTTTTACGTTCTCAGATCTAGAAAGAAGGAGCATTGTCAGAAACTACGCATATCTATTGTTTTTGAGCCGAATAAGGCACATTAGAGAAAATTTTTTGATTCTTATGCCAGAACATAGAAATTCTGGGCGATGTTTAATTCGAAGGTGCCTTATACATACGTCAAAAACATCATTTTTAGCCATTTCTGACGATGCTCAATCTTTCCAGAGCGTAAAAACAATGGGAAATCACGAAAAAATATGCGAAAAATTCGATTAAATTGTGCGACATATAGTCAAAAATGAGTCCACGGCGCGAAGCCCTCGAAATTTGATAATTCTAAGCAAGCAGATGGCTGAAAACGTTTAAAACGGCATTTTTTCTATGGACTATTGAATTTTTTCTCGAAAAATCGCAAATTCTGGGGGGGGGTGAAAAAATTTCTGCGGAGTGATAACTTTCCTAAGGTCCCCGATCCCTCAAGATTATGTATGGCCTCTTCTTACCCTTTTCTCCAATTCAAGGACGCCCGCTATAAGCCTCGGACCGCGGGAGGGAGCTGCGCCCCGCCCTGGGTTCCGTTTGGTTCCAAAGTGGACACGTCTTATTTGACCAAGGGTTTTGCCGCAATGGCCATAACGCAGCAGTCCACTTCCAATGCGCCCGTTTCCGAGGAATTTGAACAGGCCCGCAAAGCGGTTATAGCTCAAGCTCAAAGTTCTGGGGAGCATAAGACTTTTGGCAGTGCGCCAGTCACCGTAAGCTGAACTTTCAGATGGGACCGTCAGGCACGTATCTCTGGGAGAATGGGAGAGGAATTCGGACCCTCCCAAACTTCAGAAAAATCTGGAAAATATGACTTTTTCAACATTATTTTGTGCTATTTTTGGCCTTTTTTGGCTTAGTCCCCCCCAAAAGTTAGTGTTGCCCCCCCCGAATAGGACAGCCATGTACGTGCATGGGAAGCGTAGCGTATATGTCACGCTCGAAATTTTGGGTTAGGGTCCCCGATAATTTGTGGGGGGCTTAAGGATCTCCAAATTTCAGCCTAAAACTGCCAAAAAAGGCAAAATCATCTTAAAATCGGTGGGTCGAAAATTTCCTGGCTTTTATGGGAATGGGACACGGCCGTAGGTGGGCAGCATCAAGATTCTGGGGGCAGTGCATGATTTTCAAAGGTCAAAAAATGGTCCTGAAAATTGTGGTACGCATAGGTGGGCAGCACCATAATTTTGGAGGGTGCAAGATTTAACAAGGTCAAAAATGGTCTTAAAAATTTTGGTATGGCGAAAAAATACTATTTTTCAACGTTTTTCATCGAGCAATATCCATTGGCATCAAAACATTATAGAAAGAAGAAAATATTTTCAAAAAATTCAATTCTGGGGGTATTAGGCCTTCTGGGGGTGGGAGAGGTGTTCAACCTTATGGGTGGGAGGGTGCACACCCCGAAACCCCCACGTCCACGTGTGGGTAAGGCGAAAAAGCACCATTTTTTAACGTTCCTCGTTGAGCACTACCTATTGCCATAAAAAAAAATCGGTAACAAAAATTAAATTGCATCCTGACGAGGGTATTTGGCCTTGTGGGAAGGGGTGCTCACTCCACTCTCCCAAACTCCCGCCCCCACCTCCACGTGAGGACACGACCAACTTGTGGCTTGTGGTGGGGACCTCTGATCCCGCTGTTATATGCGTGACCTTAGTATTTTATTATTGCCACAATTGAGGTATGGCTAAAACTTGGTGGGGTTGCGGCTGCATTTATTTGTTTATTTATTTTTATTTTTTTATTTATTTGTTTTTTTTTTCATTTATTCATTTATTTGCATTCATCAAAGATTTTCCCGATGTACAAAGACTTTTCAGGACCTTCTTTGCACACATGTTCAATGATTTTTGGGAAGATAAAAACTGTAAAGTAGTGTAAAATTCTTTAAAATGTACGGCGCTTTGCGCTGAATTAGTAATTGTTTGTCCTATATATCTTTATAATGCCAGAATTTGCATTTATAATGGGAAAATGTAAAATTTTTCGGCGATCCGCGCTGTTTTAAGACAATTTTTACTTGTTTTTGGCGTCAGAAACCTAGAAATTAGCTAAAATACACTACCGAAGGTCGAAAAACCCTGTTTTACCACACTTAAATCGCCACTGTACCATATTATAGTACACAAAAATTTGTACGTATAAAATGTACCAAGACTTTTATGGACCATCTTTGTACATGTGCAAACGGACCTTGTACAAAAAAAAACACCGGGCTAAAGTAATAATAAGAACGTCGAGACTGAACACTAATTAATTTACAACTAAAAATGGGCTGTAAAACGCGTTGAACATAGGTGGGCGGCACCAAAGCTCTGGTGGGGTAGGGTGCAAGATTTTTCAAAGGCCCAAAAATGGCCTTAAAATGGTGGTATGGCGAAAAACACCATTTTTCCAACGTTTCCATGGCATCAAAAAGTTATGAAAAAATTCAAATGAAATTGGGGAGGAGGGGGGTATTTTGGTTTCTGGGGAGTATTATGATTTCTTGGAGGTGCGTACCCTCCCAAAACCCCCATGCTAGGTATGGTGTTGAATCTCTCCCATCTTATTGTTGGTGATTCCGAATGGACAACTGTTAGGTATTTCCAGTGGTGTTTGGGCCGCCGCACCAACTTCCCCCTCCCTCCACCTCATTGGCCCTGCATAGCTGACAAGATTAAGACTGTTTATGTGCTTTGCTAAATTAAAAGAAACGTAGGCTTTTTCAATCATAATTGCCAAATCGTGAAATTTTCTGAAAATCTTATACACGAGAAATTATTTTGAATAATACAAAAGACATAAAACGGTGAAAAAGCACTACTTTTCACGAATAACGAATTTTCGGACCTATTTTCGACTGTGCCGAAAAAATTTTGGGTTTACCGCAACACGTGGGCGTGAGGGGGAGGGGGTTGGGAGTATGCACACCTCTGAAAATGGAATACCCCCCAGAAATCGAAATGACCCCCAGAAATCAATTTTAGAAATTTTTTTGCTTTTTAGCGATTTTTTGATGCCATTGGATAGCGCTCGATGATAAACGTCGAAAAATGGTGTTTTTTGCCATACGACCACTTTTAAGACCATTTTTACCTTTGAAAATTTTTTCAACCCCCCTCCCCCCTGAATTTCGGTGCTGCCGACCTATGGTTACCGCCCGACCTCTAGCTGCGAAAACGTTGTATCCGTCACTGTTACTTCCATTAATGTATAATTTTAGCCAAATGTACACCCCCCAGAATTCTATTTTTAGTAACATTTTTGGCAATTTAACCCATCCTGACACCCCTCCCAGAATTTTCTTGCTGCCCACGTAGGTGGTAATCATACATGCACAGTATGGGAATTCTGGGGGGTGAAAACCTGAAGTGCCTTTTTTGGGCCCAAAATGGCCGGTACGCATAAAAAAACATCGTTTTTTGGCGTTTCTGACGATACTCTATCCTTCTAGAGCATAAAATCATTGAAAAAATTTCGAAAAGAGTCGAATAAATTGACCAATATATCGCTTAAAACATGAATATATGGCGCGAAGCGCCGAAAATTTGGCGATTTTGAGCAAATAGATAGCCAAAAACCCTTAAAAAGACACTTTTTCTTACCAATTTTCAGGTAAGTTCAGGAAACTTTTGAAAAATCGCCAATTCCGGGGTGGGGGTGAAAAATTTTTTTGCGGGGGTGAAAAATGATTCTGCAGGTTGGTGAAACCCCCCAAACCTCACCCAAGATCATGGTGGTGGTAATCATGCGCGTGCAGCAAGAAAATTCCGGGGGGGGGCGCAAGATTTTTTGAAAGAGGCGATAAAAACACCATTTTTCGACGTTTCTCATCAGCGACTATTCATTGGCATCTAAAAATTGCGAAAAAAACGGAAAAAATTTCAAAAATTGAATTCTGGGGGCTGCATACCCTCAAACCCCCCACGCCCAGGTGTGGTGGTAATAACTCCTAGCAAAAACGAGTGGCTATCACACCTGGGCGTGGGGGGCTTGGGGGGAGGCACTCTCGAAACCAAAATACCCCCCCCAGAAATCAAAATACCCCCAGAATTCAATTTTTGGAAATTTTTTTCGTTTTTTTCGCAATTTTTTGATGCCAATGGATAGTGTTTGATGAAACGTCGAAAAATGGTGTTTTTATCGCCATACCACCATTTTTAAGGCCATTTTTCGACTTTCGAAAATCTTGCACCCCCCCCCCAGAATTTTCTTGCTGCCCACGTATGGAGGCTATCCCACGAAAAATTAGAGCCTTACATCATATGCCATCACACGCGTTTCCTGTTTCAGAATCAGAAAAATTCGTCTATTTCGCCCCGGGAGTCAGGCAGTGGCGGATCTAGGATTTTCCTAAGGGGGGCGGTACCCCTAAAGGGGGGCGGAACCCTGACTTGGGCGGAAAAATTAGCCGTTTTAACCCAAAAATCTCTCAAAAATGCTTAATTTTTCGCTTTTTTTTAACCAATGGGGGGGGGGCGGCCGCCCCTCTTCCCCCCCTAAATCCGCCCCTGAGTCAGGCAAACTAGACCCGCGAGTCTGTGTTTTTTAAAATTTGTCAATTTCTATAATAGAATTCGTAGTTTCTGCGTTTCCTTGATTTCAGTGTCCACTGACTCCTTTTAATTATTGATTTTAAGTTGCTTGATTCTTTTTCTTTCATCTTCAAACAATTGATTTCTTTTATTAATTTTTCTGCTAAGAATTTTAGTCCTTTTGTCAATGTTTAACAAAGCCTGTTTCACTTCCTATTTATTTTATAACACAAGTGGTAAACAAAAATCCATTTTTTCAATGGCTGCGATTGCCTGTTTAACAAATAAATTCGTTGTTTATTCAAGTCGTGTTTTGATGCCGAAAAAAGCTTTTGAACTGTTTTATCCCTAATACCTTAAAACTTCCTACCGTATACCCAGGGGTGGATTCAGGGGGAGGGCGGCGGGGCCTGCCGCCCCCCCCCCATTGGCCCAAAATAGTGCACAAAATTAGGGATTTTTGAGCGATTTTTAGCGATTTTCGGGTTAAACGGCTAATTTTTCCGCCCAAGTCAGGGTTCTGCCCCCTGCTTAAGGGTACTGCCCCACCCCCCCTTAGGATAATCCTGGATCCGCCACTGTTTATACAAATTTGTAAAACTCGAATTCATGAATTTTTTTGTATTCGGTAAAGATTCTTCCCGATGTACAAAATTTTTCGTCTATTTGCACGTACAAAGATTTTTGGTGCGGTATGAACTGTAAAAAGGTATAAAATTCATGAATTTTCGGCGCTTCGCGCCTATATGAATAATTGTGTGTTCTATATATCTTTATAATGGCAGAAACTGCGTTTAAAAAAGTAAAAATGTCAAATTTGTAAGCGCTTTGCGCCGTTTTGAGACCATTTCTAGTAATTTTTCTCGTCAGAAATCTAGAAATTAGCTAAAATACTCTACCAAAGGTCGAAATCCCCTGGTTTACCGCACTGAATGCGCTACTGTACTATATTTTATGTTGTACCCAAAAATTTTCATATACAAAATGTGCAAAAACTTTTGGGGACCATCTTTATACATGTACAAAGGGGCCTTGTGCAAAAAACACTAGAATTCATATCGATTTTCGCAAAAGTGCTTAAAATCGACGTGAAAAATCATTTTGATTATGTTTTAATGTTTATTCCAACTTTAAGGTCATTTTAGCCCAAAGAACGTCTATCTGACCATAGGTGGGCAGCACCGAAATTCTGGGGGGGGTGTGAAATAATTTTCAAAGATCAAAAAATGGTCTCAAAAGTGGTTGTATGGCGAAAAAATACCTTTTTTCGACGTTTCACATCGAGCACTATCCAAAGGCATCAAAAAGCCGCTAAAAAAGCAAAAAAAATTTCAAAATTTGAATTCTGGGTGGTATTTTAATTTCTGGGGGGGTATTTCAACTTCTGGGCGGTGCATACCCTCCAACCCCCCACGCCCATGTGTGTATCTGACCCCTAGTCCGGCCGGCCTAACGCATTTAGACCGGCCGTTCTATGCATTTATGGTGAAAAATTGTGTGGATCATTTAATGATGATGTAATTTAATTGGGTTGTATCGTATAACTTATTAAAAGTTTAATTTGATCACTTAGTCATGTAGTTTAGTTGAATCATTCGATGCGTGCATCGTGGGATATTCTTAGACATGCATAGCGTGGAAATGCTGGGGGAGTGAAATTTTAGAGCGCTTTTTCGGGCCCAAACATGATAGCTTCGCATTGAAAACATCGTTTTTCGGCGTTAATTACGGTGCTATATCCTTCTGGAGCATAAAACGCGAAACAAATTTAAAAAATTTGAGAAGCGCCAAAAATTTCACACTTTTGAGCAAATAAATAGCTAAAAACGCTAAAAAAATCACCTTTTTTCGATTTTTAGAAAATGTTTGGCAATTTTGGAATATCGCGAATTCTGGGGGTGAAAATTTTTCTGGGGGAAGATGAAACTGCCCAACTCCACCCCCCCCCCAGATTATGTATGCACACCTGGGCGTGGGGGGTTTGGGGTATGCACCCCTCAGAAAACCAAAATACCCCCTCCCCCAGAAATCAAAATACCCCCCAGAATTCAATTTTTGAAAATTTTTTTTCGCTTTTTTCGCAATTTTTTGATGCTAATGGATTGTGCTTGATGAGAAACGTCAAAAAATGGTGTTTTTATCACCATACCACCATTTTTAAGGCCATTTTTTGACCTTCAAAAAATTTGCACACCCCCAGAAATTTCTTGCTGCCCACGTATGCATGCATGGATATGCTCCTTCGATTTTATGTAGGTACCGCAAACTGTTGATCGTAATCCTGCGGTCAATGCAAGAAATTATTTTGCGGAATCAAATTCGCACGAAGGGGCTGCTGGTGCTTTCAGGGGAAGAGGGGGCGGACGAGGTCGTGGTTCTTACGGCCGGCCGGCGTTCAGGAGTCGAGGCAGAGGTGGCAGGCGATGAATGATTCGCAGATTTCTTTCCGATTATGACTCCGTTTATGCATGTTCGTGTATTTTTAGTTTTGGGAATTTAAGCAGCTTAAATTTCCTTAAAATATGAATAAAATCAGGCTGTTATATTTACGGCGAGGGAAAGATATGTAGCAAGGGGGTGAATTTAGCGGAGGGGCGCCCCTGTTGTCAAAAAGTAATGGGCGCAATGGAGCAAAGTTACGCATTTTTTTAATTTTCAAATTTCTTGAGACCTAAATTTTTTGATTTCTTAAACTTTTTCCTCACGAAGTCTGGCGATGAGACTTGAAATTTATGTGGCGGTGTAAATGATAATCAACTTATATCAAATAATAAGAAATTATAAGTCAAAGCGGTCCTTTTTTCAAAAATTCCTTGTGAACTGCGGCCCACATTTTTTAAAAAGTAATAAGAAAATATCTTGACATTGCCTGTCAAAATTTCGAGAATTTTATAATTTTTCAGAACGCCACGTTCTCATTAAAGGTCTGCTACATATGTACTTAAAAAGTGATCATTTTGTTGATAATCTTTTCAAGTACCTATGTTGAAGCCCATGATAGGAGCCAACGCTATGATGCAGTGTAAAAGATTGCCCAAATTTATTAGCAGTAAAATGTCGCGACATTCTGAGGCTGATTCGTCAAATTTCAACCATTTGTTAGCAAACCATCCCATTTCAAGCATCTGCTGCTCGAAAAGTATTTTTTAGTTTTTGCTATAAGAGCCTCTACTGATAAGCATAGGTGGGCAGCACCGAAATTCTGGGGGGGGTGAAAAAATTTCTGGAGGGAGTGAAAAAATTTTTTAAAGGTCAAAAATGGTCTTAAAAGTGGTCGTATGGCGAAAAAAACACCCTTTTTCGACGTTTCTCATCGAGCACTATCCAATGGCATCAAAAAATTGCTAAAAAAGCAAAAAAAATTCTAATGGGGGTATTTCAACTTATGAGTGGGTGCATACCCCCGCAAACCCCTCCACGCCCATGTGTGCTGATAAGCTGTAAAATATTGTGATATGAAAAAAGGCCTGCATGCTACTTCGGAAATTATCGAAAAAGTTGCAGTCGGAATTGTAAATATTCTATGTTTCTAATCATCCCAGAGAATATCAAAAAATGCTGTAATTTTAAAGTAATTTTACAAAATATAAAATTTATTCATTTTTTAAATAGAAAAAGAATAATCAAAGTTTCTCACATTGATTTTGAGTCAAAATAAAAAATGCTAGACCCTCTAAAATTTATAAAAAACAATAATTTTTTGATACTTTATACTCAATTTACACAACAAATATTCAATTTAAAAAAGTGGTTTGCATCATCATACTGAGCGTAAAAACTAAATAATGTATGCCGAAATCATTTTGACTTGTCCGATCTGACTCTTACAGGAAATAACTCTTAACAATTAGGTAAATTTCTGGTCACTATAATAACCTTTGCAGCCGTTTTTTGACGCGTTGTTTCGAGTGCCCACGCCAATTTAAGATAGTTTGGGCAGAAAAAACTTGCCCTTTCTAATGGTATCAAAAAAGTGGAAGGAGAAGTATTTTGAGAAAAATGCAGCTGAAAAATTGAAAAATTTGTATTATTTTAGGTTTTCTAAAAGTTTGATCGATTATATCTTTATACTGCGGATATCTTATAATCTGGTGAGCACGGTATATGCGTTTGACTAATGCAATAGCAGGATAAATGCTCTTCTCGTTTGGGAGTAATAAATGGCTAAAGTTTGAAATAATTTGGAAAAGTTTATTTTTCGCGGCATCTCTACCTGACTATAGCGACAGTAAAACGGACTGCAAAATAATGAATCTTAATGTAGTTTGAAAGAGGGCAAAAAGTTGTCTATGCTGACTATGTTTTAACGGACAAGTTGTTCAGGTTCGGCTAAAATGAAATTTTAAAGTTACGGGTTTTTAGGTTTTCTGAGCAATCAATATATGTAGAGTAGGGTTTAGGTTTTAGGCTCTATGTATGTACCTGCCTGAGTTTTCGAAGTTATGTGAAAAACTTTTGCAGAGGCCCGTTTGAGACCCTAGAGCATACGTGAGCAGCAGCAGAATTCTGGGGGAGGGGGGTGCAAGAATTTCCAAAGGTCAAAAAACGGCCTCAAAAATGGTGGTATGCATACATGGGCATGAAGGTGTTTGGGGGGAGTATGCACCCCCCTCCCGAGAAACCAAAATACTTCTTAGAAATCAAAATAACTCCAGAACTCAATGTTTGAATTTTTTGTTTTTTCGCAATTTTTTGATGCCAATGGAAAGTGCTCGATGAGAAACATTTAAAAATGGTGTTTTTCGCCTAACCACCATTTTTAAGGCCATTTCTTGACCTTTGAAAAAAATCTGGTGGTATGGCAAAAAAACATTATTTTTCAACAATTCTCATCGAGCACTATTTTGGCATCAAAAAATTGCTATAAAAACAAAAAATGTTCAAAAATTAAATTCTGGGGCGGTATTTCGGTTTCTGGGGGGTATTTTGGTTTCTCGAGGGATGCATACCCCAAACCCTCCCACGCCCAGGTGTACCCGAAAGTACGTATGTATACGCTTGATTTCATCAGAATCTTAGATAGTCGAGTCTACGACCACATGACACGGAGTGACCCATATTTATGTATGTTTATTGACTTACATTTTCGATTTTTGCGCGTTCGCCTGTTTTTCTCAATGTGCGGCATTCCGAGAATACCGGAGAAGGTCACTGACTTATAGTTTGCTTCATTTATCCAAGAGCTTTTTCATTCAATGTTTCCGGAGGCTACAGTAACTCCTTCTTCCTTATTTATTGTATGAAGGTCGTTAGAGCTCACTGTAGCTGCAGCGCTCTGTCCCGATTCTCCGACTTTCCTGATTCCCCGACCGTCCCGATTCTCCGCCTAATGCTAAGAGAGGTTATTTTAAGATTCGCAAAAATCTCGTTTCTCCGACCGTCCCAATTCTCCGCCCGTCCCGATTCTCCGACCATCCCGATTCTCCGACCGTCTCGATTCTCCGACCGTCCCGATTCTCCGTCCGTCCCGATCCTCCGACTTTTCCCGATTCTCCGACTACAGATTCAAATATGACAGGTGGCATAAACCACATGTCAATCAACTGCTGAATAGCGGTTGCACATAGTACATGTAATGACGTACTTATTTAGAGATTGAATTATTATGTAATTTAAAGGATTTTTTTCATAACGTATTATTTTTGTCATTCAGTAAAATTCAAAGTAATTTTTTTTGTCTGACATTACAATTATTCGTTTCATTTTAACTTTAAAAAGCGAGAATAAACAGAAGTTACATCAAAGTATATAAATAATGACTTTCGATTTGTTCACGACTTTCACATTTCAAAAGCGTTGAATTTCTTTGTTTCGTTTCCATGAAGATAGCTTCGCCAAAGTCTTCCTGTGCTTGAGCCATTTAAACAAAATAAGCGACTACATGCGACACGGTATCAACTGGGATTGTCTCCTTGCCTGCTCAAACTTTTAGTATTAATGCAGTTATATACCTTTGTATGTCAAATGTCATAAAAACGACGCTAAATATTTTTGTCTAATTTGCATTTTCCATTTTTTTGTTTAGATTTTTATAAGTCAGAGCAGAGTTTCATCGTATTCGTTACGCTGGTTAACCCTACTTCTACCAACGTCTAGATCCGAGATCTATAAGCCTGTTTTTTACAGTTTACTGTAAGACCAGAAGTCCTTATTTGGTGAACTTCTCATTACCCTCTTTTCTCATTGAAACACATATTTTTTGAAATAAAAGAAAAGTTACTAACCTGAATTCCTTAAGAAAAGCTTCATTTCTTGATTTACAACATGTATTACGTGTGTTGCAAATCGCATTTTGAACACTTTTTGAATGTTTGAATGCAAGTCTTTCAAAAGGTTTTTAGTTTCGAGCAAATTTTATAACATTTTTGAAATCCTCGTGTCCTCGGCTATCAAAAACATGTATTTTTATTGAAATTTGCTACCTCCCTGGAGACTAGATCTTCGATCTAGACGTTGGTAGTACTAGGGTGCGTTACCCCTTGGTAACAGGAGGGTTAATCGAATAAATAGGTATCCATGTACCTATATAAGTGGTCGATTGAATAGGTATATATGTATGTACATATCTGTGTAACTTAAAGGGCTTCGCCCACTTTCAAGTTGTTGGTGTATCTTAGCGCGCGCAAACGAGTTGGCTGATTTGGTACTTGAAGTATGTACGGATAACTGAACTGACAGCACGCCGTCAGAGAAGATACCCAACACACAACAACTACGAAAGCAACGAACCCCAGTAAGTACCTTCGTGGCTTACCTAAGTACCTATGCTACAATTAGCGCTGGTCAAGAAGCTGCGGTAAAAACCCGCACTCTTCGAAATGACCCTGAATACCTACTACCTAAAATCTCTACGGACGTAGTTGGTCCGGTACTTGTGGAGATTATGGGATGGAGATGCCGACCACAGATCTTAACCAGGAGTAATTAGATAACCTCGGTATTCGCCCTAGGTCCTTGGACCTTTTTAGACCAAAAGAATAATTTTTGCGAAAAGAATTGAAAAGGTTTCGCACCAGATTACCTATGGCGAAACTACTTATAAATTCCGGTTCCAATAGCACTCTGTACTTAAATCACAACAACAAAGAGCTCTATTCCGGGCTGTCATCTACTATAAAAATTATGTAATAATTTTTATAGATTTTTGGTTCGAAAAAGGAATTATGAATTTTGCACGAAATGATAAATAAAAGGTTTTACCCAACGAAATCCGGCAAGAATTAAAGTTATGGCCGGCCTAGTCCCAAATCCAAACTACCTGCGATATATTGCACCTCTAGGTAGTTGATTTTTGTGCTTTTACCGAATTAAAACAATGTACAAGCAATGGCGCTGATAGAGTCGGAAACAACATGCCAGTAATTATGTAGATAGTGTATCTACACGAGCCGTTACATGTACGGCCTTTGCGCACATTAGTGCGCCAATTCCGACCATCCGGTCATTTGGTTCCACTTTGGCGATCCAGCCATATTTTCAGATCGACGATATGACATGCGGAGGCATTCCGACCACGCAGTGTCAATTGGTTGGACTCTTGTCGCTAGGTGTCACGAGGGATACTATGATGCGACCTTTTTACTGTGGAACCCCCTACAAGTCCCCTATCACTTTTTACATTAAAAACATAGGCGACATGACCGCTATTCACGTTGAGCCTGTGCGGAGACCCGAAAATCTATGTGCAAGTAGCACACAATTTCTGTCATAAAAACATTTCTTTTTTCTTTTCTTCATATATTACTGTAGGCCAATCCCCCGGAGGATTATTAGTTAGTTTGGTGGCAGTTTTGGCCTTGCGTTTTTCGGCGTGTTGTTTCCGACTCTATCAGCGCCATTTCTTGTACATTGTTTTTGATTTGGTAAAGCACGAAAATTTAACTGTCTAGAGGTGCACTATACCGCAGGCAGTTAAGGATTGGGATTTGGCCGGCCATAAATTTATTCCTTGCCGGATTTTCGTTGGGTAAAGTCTTCATTTATCATTTTGTGCAAAATTTACAATTCCTCTTTCAAACCAAAAATCTATAAAAATTATTACATAATTTTTATAGTGGATGACAGCCCGGAGTAGAGCTCTTTGTTGTTGTGATTTAAGTACAGAGTGCTATCGGAACCGAAATTTGTAAGTTGTTTCGCCATAGGTAATCTAGTGCGAAACCTTTTCTATTCTTTTCGCGAAAAATATTTCTTTTGGTCTAAAGAGGTCCAAGGACCTAGGGCGAATTCCGGGGTTATCTAATTACTCCTGGTTAAGATCTGCGGTCGGCATCTCCAACCCATAATCTCCATAGGTACCGGACCAATTACGTCCGTGGAGATTTTAGGTAGCAGGTTTTCAGGGTCATTTTGGAAGAGTGCAGGTTTTTACCGCAGCTTCTTGACCAGCGCTAATTGTAGCATAGGTACTTAGGTAAGCCCCGAAGGTACTTCATTGGGGTTTGTTGCTTTCGTAGTTGTTGTGTGTTGGGTATCTGTCCTGACGGCGTGCTGTCAGTTTAGCTATCCATACATACTTCAAGTACTTAATCAGCCAACTCATTTGCGCGCGCTAAGATACTCCAACAACTTGAAAGCGGGCAAAGCCCCAGAAGTTACACTGGAGTTTCCCCCTTAAGGTTGCTCGCGACAACCAATCCGGTGTCTGTCATCATTTAAATTAATATATAATATTTTCTTTACCCAAAAATATTTATTTTGGCATTCTAAAAATGTGTATTGTTTCACCCGTATATTTTTATCGTATTGTCCGCGTCACAGCAGTGCGCAGATAAGTTAAGCGTTTGTGGCAAAGAAATTCTGTATTTGTGGTAAAGTCGCTGGTATTTTTTTCTATATACCTATTCGACTAAGCGAAATATTTTCGCTCTTCGCCACGCTCATAAATTCTTTTGTGCCTCTCTTTCGTACTCGTTGCTATTTTGGCATATAGAGGTACGTTTTCAGGAAAAACCCATACCTAGAGGGGTCCAATTCGAAAAATTTTTTCAGATTTTAGGATAGCCGATTTTTGGAGAAAAAATTTTCTTTTACCTAACGTTTATATTTCAAACGTTCCATTTTTTATAATGGGTGGTAAGAAAATTTTACGTACCCCTCCAGCTAAAAAGGTGCCGCCTCTAGCCCGTCCTGCGCGTCAATTACAGCCTGATCAAACCAGTTCTTTGGCGACTGATAACACTACTTTACCCCCTTTGGCAAATAATACCTCTGTTATCCCTTCTGATAACGAGTCTACTACCGGCAGTGTGCATTCCGGAATCGGTAATTCTGCTGATACACAAATTGAAGTAAATTATGACGCAATGATCTTTAATAATGATCTTAACTTGCGTCGCGAATAACAATGATAACCAGACGGAAAATGAAGCCGTTTTACCTGGTCAAACTTTTGACGTGGAAAGTAATGCATCTGAAAAACAAAATGAGGATGAAATTCGTCCTAATTCGTCAAATTCTGATCGAATTCTTTCGACTATTCTTGAGAGTAGGGATCGACCGGAGCTCCGGCTCCGGCTCCGGCCTCCGGCTCCTCCGGCCATTTTTCGGTCCTCCGGCCTCCGGCGGCCGGAGGGTACAAAAAGGGGCCGGAGGCCGGAGGTTTTATGAACCGAATCATTCAATGCTTTAACGCTCTTCTTTTCTTTTGGAGCTTAGCACTCAGATTGTCTATTTTGTGAATTTGTACAAACACAGGTTTAATAAGTGAAGCTGTGAATGTGAACACTAGGGGTGCAGCGGGTGCACATTTTTTGGAATAGCGGGTGCGGGTGCCAAAATTTTGCTTTAGCGGGTGCGGGTGTCGCACCTCAAAAATAGCGGGTACAGGTGGCGGGTGGCGGGTTTAGCAGTGAGATATAGCATAAAACAAATTGGGCTGAAAATGCACAATTTTTTTCGTCCACTTAATGCAGGTATTTACTGCGTGTAAAATTCATATTAATCGTCAAGCTGATTGTCTTTTTATTTGCAGACTAACTCTCAATGGATTAAATTTGCAGATTAAAAATAAGTAAATTGTCAATGATTGAAGCATTGACCAAAATGAGTAATATATTCGCACTTTGCAGAATAAAATGTTTAGCCACTTGTTGTTGTCATTCTCTTCTTAAAAGGGTCTACGACGTTTCGGCGCCAGCAACTTATAAATTATACTAATTAAAATAACTTTGGAGCAATTTCAAAGTAAATTATATATTCAGAAAGCAGGTTCTACAAGCTACAAAATAGCATATTGTACTTTTCGATTCGATGAGTATTCATTTGTGTACGACTGAAAAACCATAGAAAATCCAGTGTATTTTTAGATGCGTTAAATTATCTCACTAAATTCAGAAATATTCTAAAAGTGATTTGAACCATCACGTAGGGAATTGAATGGGCTTTCGGAATCTGTATTATACTTTATTCATAAATGAATGTAAATAATTAATAATATTACAAAGAGTGTGTCGCCTAAACGGCGGCGCCAAAGCGTCCCATTTCGTTTTAAAAAAGCAGTGTACAATATATTGCTGCAAAATATTTCTACACACGCTAGAGTGGTTAAACTGATGCACGTAAAGACTGGCACATAGACCCCTCTTTTTTAAAAAGCATAATTCGCATAATTGGAATTAACCATAAGAGAGCTTGAACACGTATCTGCAGTCTAGTGGGTACCTAAAAAAATAACTCATTACAAGTAGATGTTTGCTTTTCCCATTTGTACTGGTACATTAGATGTCACTGCTATACATTTTGGTTTTTTCATTAACGCGCCACTGCCTCAGAATCATTTTGTCTTTTTGTAAATTCTAAATATTATTATCCGCCACCCGCTGTTTTATCACAATATTTTTAGCGGGTGCGGGTGCGGGTAGCAAAATTTTGGAATAGCGGGTGCTGGTGCGGGTACCAAAAAGAAGCGGGTGATAGCGAGTGCGGGTGCAGGTATCCGCTGCATCCCTAGTGAACACTGATGTGGCATTGTGAATGCACCATTGGTGAAATATTATATCATATATTTTGAGCCTTACAAATCGGACAGTGACAGTGCTTCGTCTGATATGGAAATGGAAGATGAAGAAATCGCTGATGACAATTAATTGAAAAATAATTAATATGGTCGCAATATTTTAGTACATATAAATGCATGGCTAGATAATAAACATTCACTTCTACAGATCTTTTACTTATCCATGAGCAATGTATTTATACAAACCTATATACTGTACATCATATGAATTATATTTACGGCTTGTGAAAATTCTAGTTCACTGAAAATTCTAAGTTCACCTCCGGCCTTCGGCCTCCGGCCTCCGGCTCCGGCTCCGGCCGGAGCCGGAGGTGACGATGGCCGGAGCTCCGGCTCCGGCCCGGAGGAAAAAAATGGACCTCCGGTCGATCCCTACTTGAGAGTATTCAGAAAATGCAGTTTCAGCAGGAAAAAATGAATTTTCAGCATGCGCAAGAAATGCGTCAAATGCGTGAGGAATTTAATAACTGGCTTACGATTACGTTCTCTGCTCGCCCTGAGGCTAATCAGTCTCTGCGAGTACATAACAACGAAAACGTGATTAATGATGTGCCTATCGAGTTACCAAAATGGCGTGTCGAACAGACGGTAAATAACGAAACCGAGTTTGATAATTCATCACCTGTCATTTGGCCTCCGATTAATAATCCTAAGCCTAAGGATATACTGCTGTCCAAAAGGACATCTGTGCCTATTTTACCTATGAGTGATCGTATGCCTGTTGATTTTAGATCGTCGCATATGCGTGAGCAGCATGTGCAAAACCCTCTTTCTGCAGATGATTTATCTAATTCTGCACATTCTATGCAGCACGCGTTTAATCAGAAAAGTGTTGAAAACGCGCCTACTTTTTCAGAATTTTTGCAGCGGCCTTTAAATCAGCTAGCTCCTGAATTTGTGCCTAATGCTGTAAATAATACGCAACATCCTTCTTTAAATCCACCACCTTTGCATTATTTTCCCCCTAACACGGAAAGCGCGCCCATGCAGCACGCGTCACATTTCAGGAGCAATAATTTTTCAGCGCACGATAATTTAGCAAATCCTAACAACGACTCCATGCCGATCAGGGACAATATAGTCGCGCCGCCAGCCAGCCAGCCCCACGTCAGATTTTCAGATGAGGACTCTACTTCTTCGCAGCAGGAAGATTCGCATCGCTCGCGCCGCAGTGAAAGTTCGCGTCGCAGTTCTTGTCGCTCGCGCCATAATTCAGATTCTTCGTCTTCTTCCCGCGATAAATCATCTGTTGCTGAAGCTATTAATTGCGGTCCTTTCATACAGCAAATGCATATAGCTGTAGCTGCTAGGAAATCTTTTCAGGGTGAAAAAACTGATATTCGGAAATTTTTCAGTGAATTTGAAAGACTGGCAAAAATATATAAAATCGACAAAAAAGATAGAGCTGAATTTGTTTCATCATTTTTCGACGACTATGCGTTAAATTTGTATGAAGCGTTACCTCAAGAAGTGCGTAATTCTTATACTAAGACTAAATACGCTATGATCACAGAATTTCATCCTCTCAATCACGATACATTTATATGACCACTTTCTTGACCGTAAGCAACAGCCCAATGAATCTGTTCAAGCTTACTATCTTGCGCTTCACAAACATTTAAGACGCGCTAGACCTCATATTGAAACTGACTCTGAGCAATTTAACAAAATGCTTCGCCATCAATTAAAGCGCGGTATGTTACCTGAAATTTCAACAGCAGCCTATCAACGCGCGCCTGAAGCTGAGTTACATGAATTTTTGCATAATGCTAAATGCGCAGAGTATGCAGCTCGCCAACTTGTAATGAAAAAAGCGCCAACGCCTTATGTCTCGACCATCGCCAATCCTACTACTGGTGCAATTCCTAAGGAATCTGTTCGCCTTTCTTATAATGCCAATCCTGATTGTTTGTGTAATAAGACGTTTTCTCGATCAAAACGCCTTAAAAATGAGCAATCTACAGCGCGTAAATTTTGTGATTTTTGTAAGCGCACGGGTCATGTTGAAGAACAGTGTTTTAAAAAGATAAGACAGCGCAAATCCGACAAAAACGCACAGCAAGCAAAATTCGAGCCCGCCGCATGTCCGAGTAGTCAGTTGCGTTCTTGGAATAATAGAAATCGTTCATCGTCGCGCCCAAATTATAGTAATCGGCCTCAGTCTAAACCTAGATATCGCCATCAAAGCCAAAATCGTCAACCTACCTATTTCTCAAAGTTCTGGCGCACGTTTTGATTCTAGACGTTCGCGTCCAATTTTTAGGCAAAACTATAACAATTACGTGCCAAATTATCGCCAAAACTATCAAAATCAGCCTTACGATAATCGCATGCAATCTTATGACTATCGCCAAAATAATCCTTATGTGACTCATCCACTAGAACAGCGTAATACGTATTATAATTCCAATTATCGTTCTGCGCCGCGATATTATCCCCTAACGTCACATATGTAGCGGATTACCAACCCGCCGTAGATTATCCCCCGCTGCAACCGCCCTACTCGCCTAAGAAAAATGCAAACATGGTTACTTCTCATCAATCTGAAGAAATTAAGCGGGAAGAAAATTTCGCATCCCAAGCATTTTTGGAAGAATATGATAGATTGCAACGAAGATTAGCAGTTTATGAAAAAATGGCGTCATCCCCCACCTTAAATAAGGATTCTGAAATTCCGATAGTTAGTCATGCAGGTACAAATCTACCCACTATTTTGGCTGAAATTCATGGTGTAAAAATCCCGGCACTAATTGACACTGGCTCGCAAGTCACAATGATGACTACTGCAGCATTTTTAAGACTTGGTTTCAGGTTACCTCCAAAACAAACGTCTAAAGTCGTGCATGGTGTAGGTGACACAACAGTAGTTGTTCGCTCTAATTTTAATATGACTATAACTATCGCTGATCATTCTATACCTACATTAGTGTCTATTATCGATAAATTGCCAGAAGACATGCTTCTCGGTTTTGATTTTTGCCGTTCCGCATTACTCTGGGTAAATCCCATCGAAGATTGCGCGTTTATAAATGGTATAAAATTAAATCTCTTATCACCGAGTGAAAAATTGCAGTATCGCACCAATCCAAACGCTAAAATCGCATGTCCTATCTGCGTGCATGTTTCAATTTCAGAGCCTATCACGATTTTGCCACGCCACAAATTAATAACACCTGCTTATATAAGCCATGGTTCCTACGATGCTGATATTGCACTTTTCGAGCCCGATCCAGATTTTATGCGCAAAAGTTCACTTTTTGTCGCCCCTGCTATTGTCGACACCTCAGTTTCAGTTTTTCCTTTGCGGTTATGTAACATCTCGAAATCGCCCGTTCAAGTCGACACTGGAGAGCTAATTGGATCGCTAACGTCTGATGTTGAGGTCATATCTCATGTTTCTGTTTCAGACGATCGCTCGCCCAAACTTTTTTCCTCGATAAATAAGGCTTTACAAGGTTCCATCGCTAATTCTAAGGAACAGCAGCGAATTCGTGATCTTTGTCATAAATATAATTCGATATTCGCTTTAAAAGGAGAACCACTCGGTCGCACTCCGCTCGTTAAGCATCATATTGTCAAGTAAAACGACCATACACTACTACAGTAATTTTTTGACATCGACAAAAATCAGTTTAAAATTAAAGACGAGACAAATGAAATCGAAGAAACTACTTTTGAAGTAAACATCATTGGAATGGAACCAAATAATATAGAATATAAGACAGGAAATTTAGTCTTGGTCGAAAATGAAGCTATAAAACGAGGCTTTCCAAAAAAATTACAGGAAGTCTACAATGGTCCTTATAAAATTATTAGTGTAAGGTATCCGAATATTATAATTGACCATGGAAACGGACGACTACAAACTATTCATGTAAACCGCACAAAGCGATTTCACACACGTAATTATGACAACAAGTATCAAGAAAATCAAAAAGGATCCATTGACGAAAAATTGACCAATGAAACATTGCTACCATTACAACAGAAAAGACGGAAAGTGCTTTCATCAGAAAAACCACCAGCACACGGATATTTCTTACGAAGCCGTCAAAATCAAGTTCCAGTCGAGGACGCCTGGAGCTAAAGGGGAGATTGTCACATATGCCGTGAAACAAAGTGTCTAATTGTAAAATACGAATATTTAAATGCATATTTTAAACAACGTTTATCCTTTACTGTATGTTTCAAAGCAATACGAAAGCGATATTTTGACTTTATTTTTATATGGTAACATTCGTAAAATTTATGATGTAAATTAAATCGCAATGTTTGATAATGCTTAGCTAATATTTTGACGTAATGATAATGCACTATGTATATCGAAATCGCAATAATTTAATATAGCAGATTTTTGTGTTCCTGTAATTATATTTGAAAAGGCGAACTTGTAGACGGAAAGAGCAGTTCTATAGTAGAGCATGGTAAAAACCAGATAAAACCGGTTTTTGGAACCAGACAGAGCAGACAAATGTCAGACGGAAAAGACACTTTAAATTAATCGCTAAAATGTCAAAAATCTTGTTTACCAGATTTTATTCCAAATTAATTACTGGAAAAAGGACGAAATGACAATTGCAGAAGCAAAAAGTGGCCAAAGAAATGGACAAAAAAACGCCAAAAGTTGACCTAAAAATCAGCATAAAAACCGCAGAGCCACATAGAAAAGATAGTTCAACAACTGACTTGCTCTCTAAGCTTCGAGCATAGGGGTTAGCAAGGTCGCAGAAGGTTAAAGCATAAAACCAAAGTTACCGCTAAATGTGTAAACAAGGGCTCATACAAGCACATTAGCATGTAAAAAGATGCGACAACATCGGATGAACAAGTGCGAATAGATGAGTGGAAAATAGCCAAAAATAATTAATCAAAAAGGCGCCAAAAGCGCCGATGACCTATATAAGCAGCGTGACTCAAAGTCTAGGCTCTTTCCTCACTTTGTCTAGTTTCAGTTATCACGTCCCAAGAGTTTATTTTTCAAGTATAATATTCATTCCGTTTCTGACGCCCAAGCTCCTTGAGCCCGCGCAATTCCGGACCTACAAATTACGCCCCCAGATTCGCCGTGTTGCCTTGTAGTGCGTTTCCAATTGAAATATTGCAAATCGTGAGTTTTAGTTTTTGATTTTTCAATAAAATTATAAATTCTTAAGTTGTTGTTGTCTTTTTCTTCAATACATCAAGGAGAAGAATCAACCCCAACCCTAGCTTACGACAAATTGTGCGAACTTAAATAGATAAATTGAAGATAAGATGAGCAGGTTTGTGCTGCGAAAGTGAATAATAAGTGAGGCGAAATTTGGGCATGACATTTTTGGCGCATGCGCAGTTGTGAGCAAGAGCCCGAGTAGTCGATTAGTACTACACACGCGAATTAGAGCGGAAGATCCGGGAAACCGGTGCGGGTAAAATTTTGCTCACGTAACGGTGGGAGGCGGCGCCCCGTTACATATTGGAGGTCCCAGAGTACGTTCTGTGGAGTTGTTTGCGCTTACGCTTTCTCCTAGAGGGAGGAGTGTAGCAGGAGTGCTACTACACGGTTAGAAATGCCTACTTTGAAGTTTAACCCGTGACGTTGATGTTTCATTGTTTCTCAATATTATTTAATATGTCTAATATATTCTTCATGTTGTATATTATACATGCTCGTTATATAATTAATTGTTCAATCATATCTATAAGTTATTTATTGTCACATGTACAAGTGTTTTGCCTATTCACAGTTTGCAATATTTCAATTGGAAACGCACTACAAGGCAACACGGCAAATCTGGGGGCGTAATTTGAAGGTCCGGAATTGCGCGGGCTCAAGGAGCTTGCGCGTCGAAACGGAATGAATATTATACTTGAAAAATAAACTCTTGGGACGTGATAACTGAAACAAGACAAAGTGAGGAAAGAGCCTAGACTTTGAGTCGCGCCGCTTATATAGGTCATCGGCGCTTTTGGCGCCTTTTGATTAATTATTTTTGGCTTTTTTCCACTCATCTATTCGCACTTGTTCATCCGATGTTGTCGCATCTTTTTACATGCTAATGTGCTTGTATGAGCACTTGTTTACACGTTTAGCGGTAACTTTGGTTTTATGCTTTAACCTTCTGCGACCTTGCTAACCCCTATACTCGAAGCTTAGAGAGCAAGTCAGTTGTTGAACTATCTTTTCTATGTGGCTCTGCGGTTTTTACACTGATTTTTAGGTCAACTTTTGGCGTTTTTTTGTCCGTTTCTTTGGCCACTTTTTGCTTCTGCAATTTGTCATTTCGTCCTTTTTCCAGTAATTAATTTGGAATAAAATCTGGTAAACAAGATTTTTGACATTTTAGCGATTAATTTAAAGTGTCTTTTCCGTCTGACATTTGTCTGCTCTGTCTGGTTCCAAAAACCGGTTTTATCTGGTTTTTACCATGCTCTACTATAGAACTGCTCTATCCGTCTACAAATTCGCCTTTTCAAATATAATTACAGGGACACAAAAATCTGCTATATTAAATTATTGCGATTTGGATATACATAGTGCATTATCATTACGTCAAAATATTAGCTAAGCATTATCAAACATTGCGATTTAATTTACATCATAAATTTTACAAATGTTACCATATAAAAATAAAGTCAAAATATCGCTTTCGTATTGCTTTGAAACATACAGTAAAGGATAAACGTTGTTTAAAATATGAATTTAAATATTCGTATTTTACAAATAGACACTTTGTTTCACGGCATACATGACAATCTCCAAACCGGGCGTGACATATTTGGTGGCAGTGGTGGGATAGTCACATATCTTGTGGAGTCTGTAGCAGCTATTATTGATTGAGGACGATCAAAGCTAAGGAGGGAGGTGTCACGTAAAAACACCATATGTTACTACAGTAATCTATTGACACCTGATGCGCACGTTAGAACAGCAGGAATTCAACACATATATTGAAGGGACATAACAACTAAAGAGAACCGGTCCGAGCTTAGCATGTAATAACTGCTAAGTGAGGAGTCAGCGCTGATAAAGGCTATTGGGTTCGCCCAGTAGCACCGCTTTTATTAATGCGTGTGCGCATGACAATATATACAGCTGCACGGCTCGCATAAGACAGCTCAGTTCGAGCTGGTGACTATACAACGAACACATGGTCAGCCCGGTGAGTGGGTCAAATGTATATTGATCCGAAAGTATAGTAATTATTATTATAAAGGGCTCAACAGACGTGCAAATAGACATGCGGAGTAACCTAGTATGGAAAAGTATATTATATTATTATGATTATTATATATTGACCACTACCGGGCGTGACATATTTGCTGGCAGCGGTGAAATTCGAACCCACGGACTCTTAATCCCAGTGTCGCGGGTTTGAGCCCCGCGTCGGGCTCCAAGAGCCCAAGTAGTCGATTAGTACTACACACGCGAATCAGAGCGGAAGATCCGGGAAACCAGTGCGGGTAAAATTTTGCTCACGTAACGGTGGGAGGCGGCGCCCCCGTTACATATTGGAGGTCCCAAGGAGATTCGAACTCCGGTTGCTGGATTCAAAGTCCAGAGTGAGGACGGACATTGTTGCGTCCTTTACTGGGGATGCATTAAAGATATGGCCATGTAAACAAATAAATATAAGCAAGGTTTACACTGACCATAAAATCAACGATACTTGTTTTAAGTACCTACCAGTAGAATATGAAGGAAACATATGGTTTCAGCTCCCTGGAAGTAAAGACTTAGTCCATTTTTCAGAGACCGTTATTTGTGAGCATAAAAAAGTTGAAATTTATCGATATGGGAAATTGTGGACAACAGAAAACGGTTTAGTACACGTTTCAGAAGTTCCTTTAGAGTTAAATTGGAAAGAAAATCGTACATTTTTTCAATTTAATTCTCCAGCAGTTTTTCACGACCAGCTTGAAGCCGGAGAACCAACTTACGGATTGTTCAAAAATTATTTTTTAAAATCCAAAAATTAGAAAAGACTTTAAATTGATTATTGGATTATACGGCACATATGGCCCTTGAGCCAAATGTAATACGCGAAACTTTAGCAGGTGCAGGAATGGAAATTAGAACTGCTGCTATAGGGGCCGAAAATGCAGTCGAAAAATTAATTACGCAAACTCAAAATAATTTCTCGACAAACCTTGGAACATTGTTAAAAGGCCCAATACAACTTTTAATTAATTTATTATTAATTGCATTAATTTTTGGTGGATTAGGATACTTAATTTTTCTTTACATAATGCGAAAAAGACGATTGGCCGCCTTGTATCCTTTTAAATTGCCTAAGAAAATACATATAAAATCAATAAATCGTCGAGAAAATTCAGCACAACAATTTATGCGACTTTTAAAATTGAAACCGACACAGAGAACAGGACCGGAGAACAAAGAACGTCAAAATAAGTCTTACACGGGAAACTCATCAGAAAAAATGGGCCCGTCTAACACAATCTGCCTTGTTGGACAAAGCGGAATGTGTACTCCACACATAAAAGTCTTATTGAATGAACATATTGAAGTAAAGGCAATGATAGACACAGGTGCGGTTTATTCTCTCATAGATTTGACAGTCGCTCAAAAACTACCAAACTTTAATGTATTTCAAACAAACGTACCACCCATAGCCGCAAATGGCGGAGAAATTCAGGTTCTGCGATTAGGATTTGTCAAAATAAGAGTGGACGATGTAAAAGAAACCTTATTAGTGTATATACAAGAGAAATGCCCAGCTGAACTCATTTTGGGGATAAATTTTCTTGCTAGGTTCAAAAACATTCTATTTAATTGGCACAAATCAACAATAAAATTCAAGGAAGTTGAGATACCCACAATGGGAATGACTTATAATTCGCCAAAAAGTAGAAGCGCGGTAGTGCTAAACGAAATCGAAGAAATCGCACCGCGTACAGTCTGTATTACTTTAGCAAAAGCTTCAAAAAAATATTGGCCAAAAGGCGAGGTTTTCTTTAACCCAACCGTTCAAGATATCAAGGAAAATTTACTTTTAGCATACTCAGTTTGCACCATAAACGAAAGTAACCAGATTCCAGTGCAAATAATGAACCCAAATTCATACAAAGTACACTTACATAAAGGCACGCGTCTTGGCACAATTAATATCCATAACCAAAATAGGCCAATGAACGGCAAAATGGAAGGACAAATGGCGACCCGGAGGGCAATAAAAACCTAACAGAACCAACAAGGGAAAGCAAATGCAAAATGAATATTATTATGGGGCTCGACTGACATGCACAGAAAAACGCGGAGTATTAAATTACTGTGAATAATATATTACTTACTACCGGGCGTGACATATTTGGTGACAGAAGTACAGACGTGCAAATAGACATGCAGAGTAACCTAGTATGGAAAAGTATATTATATTATTATGATCATTATATATTGACCACTACCGGGCGTGACATATTTGGTGACAGAAGTCGGATAGTCACGTATCGTGTGTGAGTCTGTAGCAGCTATTATTGATCGAGGACGATCAAAACTTAGGAGGGAGGTGTCAGGTAAAAACGCGACACGCTACTACAGTAATCTATTGACACCTGATGCGCATGTTAGAACTACACATATTTAACGCATATAACGATGAGACATAACAATTGAAGGGAACCGGTCCGAGCTTAGCATGTAAAAACTGCTGAGTGAGGAGTCAGTGCTGATAAAGGCTATTGGGTTCGCCTAATAGCACCGGTTTTATTAATGCGTGTGCGCGCGACAATATATACAGCTGCACGGCTCGCATAAGACAGCTCAGTTCGAGCTGGTGACTATACAATGAACACATGGTCAGCCCGGTGAGTGGGTCAAATGTATATTGATCCGAAAGTATAGTAATTATTATTATAAAGGGCTCAACAGACATGCAAATAGACACGCGGAGTAACCTAGTATGGAAAAGTATATTATATTATTATGATTATTATATATTGACCACTACAGGGCGTGACATATTTGGTGGCAGCGGTGGTATTCGAACCCACGGACTCTTAATCCCAGTGTCGCGGGTTTGAGCCCCGTGTTGAGCTCCAAGAGCCCGAGTAGTCGATTAGTACTACACACGCGAATCAGAGCGGAAGATCCGGGAAACCGGTGTGGGTAAAATTTTGCTCACCTAACGGTGGGAGGCGGCGCCCCCGTTACATATTGGAGGTCCCAAGGAGATTCGAACTCCGGTTGCTGGATTCAAAGTCCAGAATGAGGACGGACATTGTTGCGTCCTTTACTGGGGATGCATTAACGATATGGCCATGTAAACAAATAAATATAAGCAAGGTTTACACTGACCATAAAATTAACGATTTTTGTTTTAAGTACCTACCAGTAGAATATGAAGGAAACATATGGTTTGAGCTCCCTGGAAGTAAAGACTTAGTCCATTTTTCAGAGACCGTTATTTGTGAGCATAAAAAAGTTGAAATTTATCGATATGGGAAATTGTGGACAACAGAAAACGGTTTAGTACACGTTTCAGAAGTTCCTTTAGAATTAAATTGGAAAGAAAATCGTACATTTTTTCAATTTAATTCTCCAGCAGTTTTTCACGACCAGCTTGAAGCCGGAGAACCAACTTACAGATTGTTCAAAAATTATTTTTTAAAACCCAAAAATTAGAAAAGACTTTAAATCGATTATTGGATTATACGGCACATATGGCCCTTGAGCCAAATGTAATACGCGAAACTTTAGCAGGTGCAGGAATGGAAATTAGAACTGCTGCTATAGGGGCCGAAAATGCAGTCGAAAAATTAATTACGCAAACTCAAAATAATTTCTCGACAAACCTTGGAACATTGTTAAAAGGCCCAATACAACTTTTAATTAATTTATTATTAATTGCATTAATTTTTGGTGGATTAGGATACTTAATTTTTCTTTACATAGTGCGAAAAAGACGATTGGCCGCCTTGTATCCTTTTCCATTGCCTAAGAAAATACATATAAAATCAATAAATCGTTGAGAAAATTCAGCACAACAATTTATGCGACTTTTAAAATTGAAACCGACACAGAGAACAGGACCGGAGAACAAAGAACGTCAAAATAAGTCTTACACGGGAAACTCATCAGAAAAAATGGGTCCGTCTAACACAATCTGCCTTGTTGGACAAAGCGGAATGCGTACTCCACACATAAAAGTCTTATTGAATGAACATATTGAAGTAAAGGCAATTATAGACACAGGTGCGGTTTATTCTCTCATAGATTTGACAGTCGCTCAAAAACTACCAAACTTTAATGTATTTCAAACAAACGTACGACCCATAGCCGCAAATGGCGGAGAAATTCAGCTTCTGGGATTAGGATTTGTCAAAATAAGAGTGGACGATGTAAAAGAAACCTTATTAGTGTATATACAAGAGAAATGCCCAGCTGAACTCATTTTGGGGATAAATTTTCTTGCTAGGTTCAAAAACATTCTATTTAATTGGCACAAATCAACAATAAAATTCAAGGAAGTTGAGATACCCACAATGGGAATGACTTATAATTCGCCAAAAAGTAGAAGCGCGGTAGTGCTAAACGAAAACGAAGAAATCGCACCGCGTACAGTCTGTGTTACTTTAGCAAAAGCGTCAAAAAAATATTGGCCAAAAGACGAGGTTTTCTTTAACCCAACCGTTCAAGATATCAAGGAAAATGTACTTTTAGCATACTCAGTTTGCACCATAAACGAAAGTAACCAGATTCCAGTGCAAATAATGAACCCAAATTCATATAAATTACACTTACATAAAGGCAAGCGTCTTGGCACAATTAATATCCATAAGAAAAATAGGCCAATGAACGGCAAAATGGAAGGACAAATGGCGACCCCGGAGGGCAATAAAAACCTAACAGAACCAACAAGTAAAAGCAAATGGAAAATGAATATTATTATGGGGCTCGACTGACGTGCACAGAAACACGCTGGAGTATTAAATTACTGTGAATAATATATTACTTACTACCGGGCGTGACATATTTGGTGACAGAAGTACAGACGTGCAAATAGACACGCAGAGTAACCTAGTATGGAAAAGTATATTATATTATTATGATTATTATATATTGACCACTACCGGGCGTGACTTATTTGGTGACAGAAGTGGGATAGTCACGTATTGTGTGTGAGTCTGTAGCAGCTATTATTGATCGAGGACGATCAAAACTTAGGAGGGAGGTGTCAGGTAAAAACGCGACACGCTACTACAGTAACCTATTGACACCTGATGCGCATGTTAGAACTACACATATTTAACGCATATAGTGAAGAGACATATCATATGAAGGGAACCGGTCCGAGCTTAGCATGTAAAAACTGCTGAGTGAGGAGTAAGCGCTGATAAAGGCTATTGGGTTCGCCCAATAGCACCGGTTTTATTAATGCGTGTGCGCGCGATAATATATACAGCTGCACAATCCGCAAGACAGCTCAGTCCGAGCTGGTGACTATAAACGAACATATAGTCAGCCTGGTAGGTGGTCAAAGTATGTTGACCTAAGAATTATTAATTGAACTCACCTGACGTGCACAGAGACCCGCGGAGTATTATGTTAACTATGGAATTATATTACTATTGTTATGGGGCTCGACAGACGTACAATACGCGCAGTGACCCATGTTATAATGAATATGTTGTGATTATAAGTTGACCAAAACCGGGCGTGACATATTTGGTGACAGAAGTGGGATAGTCACATATCTTGTGGAGTCTGTAGCAGCTATTATTGATCAAGGACGATCAAAGCTAAGGAGGGAGGTGTCAAGTTAAACAACCATACGCTACTACAGTAATCTATTGACATCTGATGCGCATGTTAGAACTACATAAATTTCACGCATATAACGAAGAGACAACATCTGAAGGGATCCGGTCCGAGCTTAGCACGTAATAACTGCTAATTGAGGAGTCAGCGCTGATAAAGGCTATTGGGTTCGCCCAATAGCACCGGTTTTATTATTGTGTGTGCGCGCGACAATATATACAGCTGCACGGTCTCGCATAAGACAGCTCAGTTCGAGCTGGTGACTATACAATGAACACATGGTCAGCCCAGTGAGTGGGTCAAATGTATATTGATCCGAAAGTATAGTAATTATTATTATAAAGGGCTCAACAGGCGTGCAAATAGACACGCAGAGTAACCTAGTATGGAAAAGTATATTATATTATTATGATTATTATATATTGACCACTAACGGGCGTGACAATATTGACACAGGGGACAATCCCCCTGTTGTAGGTAAAACTTATCGTGTCGAACACGCGCGCCGGTAAGTCATGCAAAGAATAATTAACGAAATGATCGCGGAAAAAGTTATCAGGCCAACAACAAGTCCCTGGGCCAGTCCTTTGTTTTTAATTGGGAAAAAAGATGGTTTCCTCCGCCCAGTTGTGGATTATCGCCGACTAAATGATGTGACAAAAACTCAGATTTATCCCCTACCTCAAATTGACGATTATTTTGATGCCCTAGGGTCTGCAGCTTACTTTAGTGTGCTAGACTTAAAATCTGGGTATTGGCAGATCCCCCTTGATGAAAAATCACGTGAAAAAACCGCTTTTATTTGTCCTGTAGGTCACTACGAATTCGAAGTGTTACCTTTTGGTTTAAAAAACGCCCCTACGGATTTTCAGCGCCTTATGGAGCTTGTTCTCGCTGGTTTAAATTGGAAAACCTGTCTCGTATATATCGACGATATAATTGTGTTTTCGCGCACGTTTTCAGAGCATCTTAAAGATCTAGAAGATGTCTTTCGCGCAGCTTCAAAACGCAAACTTAAGGGTTAAACCAGAAAAATGTCATCTAGCTCATGCAGAAGTCCAATTTTTGGGCCATCGCATAAGTTCGCTAGGTATTGCTCCTGACTTAACTAAAATTGCAGATTTGATCAATTTTCCAGTTCCAAAAACGGTGAAAGCTTTGCAGAAATTTCTTGGTCTCGTACAATGGTTCAAAAAATTTGTAAAAGATCTCGCGAAAATCGCAAAACCTCTTTTTCCTTTATTAGGGAAAGACACGGAATTTCTTTGGGCTGAAGAACATCTAAAAGCTTTTCAATCGTTAAAAGATGCCTTCACTTCACCACCGATTTTGCAGTTGCCTAAGTTCGATAATGACCATCAATTCATCCTGACAACCGACGCCAAGCAATTATGCGATAGGTGCCATTCTTACGCAGAAACATCTTCCATCTAAAAATCGTTTTATCCTTGGTTATGCTAGTCGTGTTTTAAACTCAGCCAAATGTAACTATGCCACTTCTGAGAAGGAGGCTTTAGCGGTTGTCTGGGCAATTAAGCATTATAGGCATTATCTTTATGGTAAAAAATTCATCGTAGAAACAGATCATCAGGTGCTTACTTGGCTCGTAAATGTAAAAGATCCTTCCAGTTGTTTAAGACACTGGGGTTTAAAATTGCAGGAAATCGAGTATGAGGTTGTTTATGTACCAGGCGCATATAACTGCGCTGCGGATTTACTATCACGTCATCCTAAGTACGATCGCGACGAACAACGTTATAAACTCGAACGTAAACCCGTTGCTAACGTCGCTAACCTCGAATCTGAAGCGTCTGAGTCTGACGACGACAACGAACCAACTGATATAAGACAACAAACCATCGCGCCAAAACAGCAAGCTGCACAAAAAGATCATCCACCAGTCTTTTATGAACGCATCACTTTATCTGAAGCTGAAAAAGCAGAAATTCTGTCGCCTGCTAAACTCCTTGCCGAACAACGTCAAGATGCAGAGTTAAACAAAATTCGTGAATCGCTCAATGACTTAACAACACGTAAATATCGCGACGAATTTTTCTTGCTAAATAAAATTCTCTATCGCAGATTTCAGCCTAATCAGCGCAGCTAATACCATTCATCAGCTTGTCATTCCAAAATCGCTTCATAGCTTCATCTTAACCGAATTTCACGATTCCATCTTTGGAGCCCATTTCTCCGCACAAAAAATCTTACCCGCCATTCAGCTTCATTACTGGTGGCCTCGAATGGAGAATGATGTGCTTCCATGGTGTAAGAATTGTGAGGTGTGTTTGCAGCGTAAGGTAGCGAATACACCCACCGCCATACCTCTGCAGCCCATCAAAGTTTCAGCACCGTTTGAGTTAATCACGTGTGATTGTCTCCATACGCCTCGTTTGATGTCCGGGAATGATCAAATTGTTGTCTTCATGGATTATTTTACTAAGTATGTTGAAGCGTTTGCAGTGTCTGATATAAAAGCAGTCACCATCGCAAATCTATTATTGCGCGAAGTAATTCCTAGACATGGCGTTCCAAAACGATTTTTAACTGATCAAGGCTCAAATTTTACATCAGCGCTAATTTCTGAAGTTTGCAAATTATTAAATGTCCAAAAAGTTTTCACAACACCATATCATCCGCAGTGCGATGGGTTAGTAGAACGATATAATCAAACACTCATCGATGGACTTTCCAAACTAAGCGCGAGAAATCAGTACGACTGGGAACAATTTTTGCCTTTTGCCTTATTTGCGTATCGCGCAACACCCCAGTCATCGACAAATATTTCGCCATTTGAAATGCTGTACGGTTGGGAACCTTCTTTTCCACTCGATATACAGCTTTTAAGCAATCTCGCATTGAATCCTAATTTGCCTAACGTCGCTGAAAAATATCTTGCCGATTTAAAACTCACACTTCTTAATTTGCACGATATTGCTAGCAAAAATCTTGCCAAAGCGCGTCACCATCAGAAAAAGCAGTATGACAAAACAGCGCGCGAAAGTAAATTTGCAGTTGACGACATTGTATATCTCAACAATAAAGCAGTAATTCAGCCCGAAATTGGAAAACTTTCACCTAAACAATTAGGTCCGTATCGCATCAAATCTTTGCCAACACCTGAAACGGCTCGCATCATCTATTTGCATAATCCTTTAATTGAACATGTAGTGCACCGTAATCGCCTCTTACCTGCCCCAAAGTTGCCCTATTCCGATCTCATTGCCGAAAAGTACGCATATGTACCCGGTGATTTTGTTTTAGTTAAGTTACCGCGCCGACCACTGTGTCCGGCGGTAGTTATAAGTTTTGAGGAATTAGCGGGCCGGGAAAGGAATTTAAGGGAGTGTGTGCCTGTTTGTTTGCTAATTGGTGCTAAATTGGCACATGCCATGTCCTTAACTAATGTTACACCTTTTGCGGAGCCATGGCTGAGCAGCGTGCTCCAACAGAAGAGGACATTGTGGACCGAGATTGTCCGACGTTCAGCCTCGGGAGCAACAACGACGCCGCCCACTACATCGTAGCGCTTGAAGCTATGGCTGCTGCAAAGCAGTACTGCGCTAGTGTGGTACCTTTTCAGATGCTTTATTTCAGAAAACAACGAACACGTAACTCCAAATCTACGCGAGCCTTCACATCACGAGACGCCTAACCACTACAATCGCATTTACGCCCAACGTAAGTGGTGGCTGGCAACAATGGACAGTATCCCGTTGTCAGCGCCCTACATGCCTGCCAATAATATCCGACATACCATAATGATCGAGACACACGAACAATCATACAACGCGATACATACACTTTTCAGGTCGTCGAATCGTTTTAACAGCCAGTATTTCTTTAGCTTCGATTCCGAGCATGTTAACGACCGTTTGTTCATGCCCTACCGCGTTTGGGAGCGATATTGGCAGCAGCTGGATCCTACCTACATGCAGGCCAATGGTCCTTTCATTTGATATATCCAGGTTGTCGATGTTCATGGCCATGTCTTTGTCTGGAATTTAGCTAGGTTTCCACAGCCCCCGTTTGGGTTGGCGGAATTGCTTGAGACACCTTTGAGGGACTTCCTTCTAGCTTGCCACAACCCCAGCAACAATAAAATCGCCTATTTTCACGTCTACGGCCCACATTGCGCAGATGTAGTGGCTTATTTTACAAAATTGTGGTGGGAGTCCTCCCTCACGTTCTGTTTTCAGGGCTAATATTTTAGATACGCTGGTGATGAGCCGCTTTTTCATGGTCGAAAATCGCATCGATGCCGGAAATCAAAAGCTGAAGCCACTTGCTTTATTTTTTATTTTTATTTTCTTTTTCTTTGATATGGACTATGATCCATTGCAGTACGCAACGCGTTTGCAAGCAACGTTTTTGCAAATTTATAAGCAAATTCGTCACATGATGTTAGCTGCATCTTGCAGTTCATCAGATACGCAAAGCCTATGCGTTGACTAAACGGCAAATGTCGTAGTCTGCAAGGCAGTCGCATTCTAAATCCGGAAACTATTTTTTCTCGTTTCAGGCATCCTCAAAGGCAAAAGCCGGGAACGACGTCACATTTGGCTGCAGTCAAACGGCCGCAACAGCGTTACGTGCCGTACTCAATGCCGCCGCAATTGCCGCCATGATTGAGCGATGTTTTTGAAGGTTTTCGCCGGTTGCCCACACCACTGCGCGTCATAATTGCGCCAACATGAGTATCAGACGGTCCTTTTGATCCTTTCATAAAGTTATTCTTTTTTTAGGGCTAGCCGACGAGATTGGAACAAATACGAACGCCGCGAGAGGCAAACGATGATATATCATCAGCTGGAACCATCAAATTTGCAGGCCGGACCCCCCTTTTACTTTTTGTCGTTTCAGATAGAATCTACCTCAAGTGCCGGCAACATTGCCATGGTCCAACAGTCGTTCAAGACGCGTTCAACATCAATCGTGCTCACCACCACGTTCTATCGAAAGTTTTGGAAGATTCGGCCGCTTTCCTTCGCCGCCGCGTTCTATCCAGGACGATTTCCGCCGTCCGGCTACTCCATATAGTCAGCCGTGAGTCTATTATGGGTTTGATGCACCATCGCCTGATGCCATTTCGTACGACAAACATCGCAGCTTGCGCGAACAGATGCAACCGCGCATCAATCTATTTGATGAGGATCGCCCGTCGCAACGCCGCCATATGGACTCTAGCGACTCGTCACGTCGCTCGATTCGCTCATCTCGTTTCTTTCCGACGACAAAACCCGACCACAAACGCCGCTAATAGCCACGTTTGGCTCGCATTCTACATTTATTTGGACTCTGCGTTTGTGCCAATGGCCAGCAGCATTCTATTCGTTGGATCAACGTCGTTTTATTCGCGTTTTGTTGTAAAGTGTCTTTATTATAAAACTACTAGTTCGCGATTCGTTATTCTATGTGCCTTTAAAATTTTCGTCTTTAAATTTTACGTAATCTTGTCATTTTTAGCTCGTTGATTCTCGACCTTGCTCAGAGCAAGGGTGGCCTTATTTTATCTTAATTTTATCCAAAATCTACTTAATTTTTCTTTTATCCAAATTTATTTTTCAGGTCTCTGCACTACTCGATAGAGGCTCGGTCATGGATTCAGCCGCCATACTTTTCAACTCAAAATTTTTCCCATCCACAGGGGGCCCAACCAAAAATTTCAATAAATTACTCAAAATTTTCCATTTGTTGGATCCCCAACAATTTTTCTCATATTTCTCTAATTATATTTTTCACTTTAAAAAATTCGGCCCGTGTTCCAAATTTTTTCCCGGTGAGGGGAGGAGTGTAGATAGTGTATCTACACGAGCCGTTACATGTACGGCCTTTGCGCACATTAGTGCGCCAATTCCGACCATCCGGTCATTTGGTTCCACTTTGGCGATCCAGCCATATTTTCAGATCGACGATATGACATGCGGAGGCATTCCGACCATGCAGTGTCAATTGGTTGGACTCTTGTCGCTAGGTGTCGCGAGGGATACTATGATGCGACCTTTTTACTGTGGAACACCCCTACAAGTCCCCTATCACTTTTCACATTTAAAACATAGGCGACATGACCGCTATTCACGTTGAGCCTGTGCGGAGACCCGAAAAATCTATGTGCAAGTAGCACACAATTTCTGTCATAAAAACATTTCTTTTTTCTTTTCTTCATATATTACTGTAGGCCAATCCCCCGGAGGATTATTAGTTAGTTTGGTGGCAGTTTTGGCCTTGCGTTTTTCGGCGTGTCGTTTCCGACTCTATCAGCGCCATTTCTTGTACATTGTTTTTGATTTGGTAAAGCACAAAAATTTAACTGTCTAGAGGTGCACTATACCGCAGGCAGTTAGGAATTGGGATTAGGCCGGCCATAAATTTATTCCTTGCCGGATTTCGTTGGGTAAAGTCTTTATTTATCATTTTGTGCAAAATTTACAATTCCTCTTTCAAACCAAAAATCTATAAAAATTATTACATAATTTTTATAGTGGATGACAGCCCGGAGTAAGAGCTCTTTGTTGTTGTGATTTAAGTACAGAGTGCTATCGGAACCGAAATTTGTAAGTTGTTTCGCCATAGGTAATCTAGTGCGAAACCTTTTCTATTCTTTTCGCGAAAAATATTTCTTTTGGTCTAAAGAGGTCCAAGGACCTAGGGCGAATTCCGGGGTTATCTAATTACTCCTGGTTAAGATCTGCGGTCGGCATCTCCAACCCATAATCTCCATAGGTACCGGACCAATTACGTCCGTGGAGATTTTAGGTAGCAGGTTTTCAGGGTCATTTTGGAAGAGTGCAGGTTTTTACCGCAGCTTCTTGACCAGCGCTAATTGTAGCATAGGTACTTAGGTAAGCCCCGAAGGTACTTCATTGGGGTTTGTTGCTTTCGTAGTTGTTGTGTGTTGGGTATCTGTCCTGACGGCGTGCTGTCAGTTTAGCTATCCGTACATACTTCAAGTACTTAATCAGCCAACTCATTTGCGCGCGCTAAGATACTCCAACAACTTGAAAGCGGGCAAAGCCCCAGAAGTTACAATTATAAAGGCAACTCTGCCACAAGCTAAACCTAATAATCGTAGGCAGTGTTGCCAACCCAAATTTTCGAAAACCTCAAATCACTGGCCAAAAAAACCTCAAAAATTAAGATAAAACCTCAAAATTTAGAAATGAATTCTATGCAGTGTACAATGAGGTTTACAGGCTTTGTAGCTATTTTCATTTAAGCTTAGCCCAAATTTATGTGGTTCTGCTTAAGTGGATCTAATTTTATAGCTTTTACTCAGTTCAGGGTGGCCACTGGTTTCCTAAAATAAAATTCCGGTTTTTCCGGGGTTTCTCGGGTGATTTATGGACAATTTCCCGGTTTTAAATCATGCTTTAAACGGAACATTTGTGGAATGAAGGCGGATAGACGTCTAGAAGCATAATTTACTGCTTGATTTCCTGTATTTATATCACTTGATGCGAAACATCGAAATTTTTGATTGAAAATAGAAGAAAACTATGCAAAAATAGCTGTTAAAATTGTTTTGAAATCTACATGAACAGAAAATGGCTTCAAGACAGTCGTTTTTTGTACAAGGTCCGTTTCTGCATATACAAAGATGGTCCCTAAAAGTCTCTGTACATTTTGTACACACAAATTTTAGGGTACTATGATATAGTACGGTAGCGACTTTAGTGTCGTAAAAACAGAGTTGTTCGACCTTTGGTAGTGTATTTTGGCTAATCCCTGGTTTTATGAGGGCAGAAATCATTAAGAATCGTCTTAAAACGGCGCGAAGCGCCAAAAAATTTGACATGTTTCCTTTCGAAATGCGATTTCTGCTATTATAAAAATATATAGGACACACAATGACTCATTTCGACGCGAAGCGCCGAAAATTTTGCGAATTTAATACCTTTTTTGCAGATTTTGTCTTCCCGAAAATCTTTGTACATCTACAAAGACGGTCCCAAAAAGTCTTTGTACATCAGGGAAAATGTTTGCCGAATACAAAAAACGTGCTTCCATGTCGCCAAGAAAGTAAATAAATGTCATTAATATGTATCATCCGACGCGTAGTGCCAGAAAAATAAGAGAAGTTATAATCACTGACGGCCAAAAATCATTGCAAATTGCTTCTCCATTCTTTATCTCGCCAAATATTTTTGGCCAATAGGGGAGTGTCAATATGACCACTAGAGCTGTGCAATTCGTAAATTTTGCTACCCATGTCTAAAACATGGTGAGAATCAAATAGACACCCTCTTAAATAAAGGCCATTTTCTGCATAAAACCTGTGCAGAACAGAAAAAATAGATGCAAAATACGGTTTAGGTTGTATAAAGACTAAAAATCGAGCGTTTAAACCGCGCGCTTGGGAATAAGTAGACTCTAATCATAATTTTGAAATTTTTAGCGATTTTGGCTACAAAAAAGCGAGGGGGAGTAAAGGGAAAAATCATTCTTATATTTCATTTCGGGGGTCACGTGTTCCCCCTATCCTCCAGGATACGGGCCTGATTACCCCTATAGATTATTGGGCAAACAAGTCTATACCTACCTAGTCAATGCAAACAATACTCCAGTGAAAGGAATTTATAGATTCTAAGCTGCGTACAATAAATGCTTTGTATGATTAGAAAATCGAAGATAAATTTGCTATTCATAATTAATTATAATTACGTTTGGCACACCGTTCCGTAGTCAGGTCAAGTGTTTTACCAAATGGGACAACGCAAAAAGAAATCCATTTTACTTAAGTATAGGCAGATGCACTTTTATTTATTTATTTTTTTCAAATCAAGTTTTACATTGCGAACATGGGCCTGACTAAAAAAGAAGCGCAACACATGTTTAGTAGATATAGATATGCGACGTAGGTAAGTATGCGGAATCAGAACGCATGCGTGTATGAACATTATTCAATTGGAAATAAAAGCTAATATTGACGTTAAAACAAATGACTAAATCCTACTCTGTGCACCTGCACAAGCCACAAAGTAAGCAAAAAAGGTTAATTCGAACTTCTTCAGTTTGGGGTTAGTAATGAAATTTCTTGTCGTTGTTGTGCTTTTCATACGTTTTATGCATGTGGTAGCTAGGGATCGACCGGAGGTCCATTTTTTTCCTCCGGGCCGGAGCCGGAGCTCCGGCCATCGTCACCTCCGGCTCGGCTGAGCCGGAGGCCGGAGGTGAACTTAGAATTTTCAGTGAACTAGAATTTTCACAAGCCGTAAATATAATTCATATGATGTACAGTATATAGGTTTGTATAAATACATTGCTCATGGATAAGTAAAAGATCTGTAGAAGTGAATGTTTATTATCTAGCCATTCTAAAATGGAAAAGAAATTAGTTCTGTGATCTGTTGCTAGTCAAGCCACTTCCGAAAATTGATAAACGTGCGAAATGCAGATATATCAGTGAATCAGGTTGGTTTTCAACGCAAACTACATAACGTATGAAATTTATTATTCATTCCATAATGTACCTATTTCATCGAGCTATGCGAAAATCAAGAAGACGAACATGCAATAACGTTCTACTAGTTCTCTCCTCACCTATTACCCATGTTCTCAAATGACTGGTCTGGCAGCGGCGGTTGGGTAATCGAAAAAATCATTTATATAGCATATTTATATTTTTAGCTCCAATCTCACCACTTTCTCGCTTGCCCTTATTGTCTGGATGCACTTATACTCGAAAAGTACCCAAATAAACATAGCATAAAGAGCTTAGCAATGTGTCTGTATGTACTTATATCTACAATCTGTAATAGCTCAAAAAGTAAGTGAGCAGACTACGTCGCACCTAAGTTTGTTATTATGTCACTCGAAAGAGATTTATATCCATTTGTGCGCTGAATTAACGCGGACTCGGCTCGCTTTGCAATCTGAAATATTCTCGTTCATTATTAAGCAAAATATATGATATAATATCTCACCAATGGTGCATTCACAATGCCACATTAGTGTTCACATTCACAACTTCACTTATTAAACCTGTGTTTGTACAAATTCACAAAGTAGACAATCTGAGTGCTAAGCTTCAAAAGAAAAGAAGAGCGTTAAAGCATTGAATGATTCGGTTCAAAAAACCTCCGGCCTCCGGCCCCTTTTTTGTACCTCCGGCTGCTGGAGGCCGGAGGACCAAAAAATACGAAGGAGCCGGAGGCCAGAGCCGGAGCTCCGGACGATCTCTAGTGGTAGCACTCCTGCTTAGGTAATTACTCCCATGTTAGTCGATTATTAAGTACTCCAGCTTACTTTGAGATTATAGGCGTTACCATGGAACTCACTAGCACGTTTTAGGCAGTTCACTTCAGTGTCAGTTCCCCCAATTCGATCAATTGAGTAACAGCAAAGCGAAGTTAAAATTAGCTACAGCAGTTAACACAATATTTTAACTGTAATCGATATCTAGCTTGCTTATTTTAGAAAATCTCGAATTTTCACCAAAAGCCCAAAAAACCTCAAAAATTTTCAAAAGCTTCAGCAAAAACCCCAAAAAATAAAAACCTCAAAAAAACCTCAAACGTAAAATAAAACCTCAAAATTTGAGGTAAAACCCCACGGTTGGCAACCCTGATCGTAGGGGGAATGGCCTACGGTAATATGAAAAGAAAAATATTGTATAATGTGTTTATAACAAAAATGGGTGCTGCTTGCACATAGATTTTTCGGGTCTCCGCACAGGCTCAACATGAATAGCGGTCATGTCGCCTATGTTTTAAATGTGAAAAGTGATAAAGGACTTGTAGGGGGTTCCACAGTAAAAGGTCGCATCTTTGTATCCCTCGCGACACATAGCGACAAGAGTCCAACCAATTGACACTGCGTGGTCGGAATGCCTCCGCATGTCATACTATCAACGATCTGAAAATATGGCTGGATCGCCACAGTGGAACCAAAAGACCGGATGGTCGGAATTGGCGCACTAAGGTGCGCAAAGGCCGTACAAGTAACGGCACATGTAGATACACTATCTACATCTGTACGCAAAACACATATATGCATGTTATGTACATGCGTGGGATGCGTTCGTAGGTACTGCATTATGAATCGTGCAATGCAGTCGTAGTCAAAACTTGTCAAATCTTACCATGGTCGGAGAATCGGGATGGTCGGAGAATGGGGACAGGTGGGGAATCGGGACGGTCGGAGAAACGAGATTCTCACGAATTTAAAAAAATTTCTTTCAGCATTAGGCGGAGAATCGGGACGGTCGGAGAATCGGGAAAGTCGGAGAATTGGGACGGTCGGAGAATCGGGACGGTCGGAGAATCGGGACACAATCAGCTGCAGAGCAAAGATGGGGTTTTCAATATGAATTTTCGTGGCATAATGTATTCTTGTCTTCCAACAGATCAACCAACTTGCAGAGAAAAGCCGCGCGTTAAGCTTATCTTAAGTTGACACTTTTAACACAATAGACTAAAAAGTTTAAGACGCCCCGCAAATTCCTGCATACCTCAATGGTAAAACGACTGCTTGACGTCGAATTAACTCGGGTTCGATTCCAGCCTCCAGGCTTTTATTTAGCGCACTTATGTACCTACTGTCACTGTTTAAATGCCCGAGTTGAATTTATGCATACGGTCTAGTGCATTAAAAATAGAAGCATACCAGCCGCTCGCCCTCACTGAGTATATATGTCGAGATATAGTAAATGATCTTTTCACGCTTACTCTAGAGTTCAAAGAAATTTATTGAAAAAAGCTCTCAAATAAATGAAACAGACTACTGACTTTCTATTCCTGTCCAGCGCTTTTCGTTTACTCGATAAGAATTGAATTATTTGATGGATTGGCCACTGACGAACAGGGGCGGTTTTAGATTTAGGTGGTGGGGGTGGGGGGCGCCCGCCTGCGCCTCCATTGGCCCAAAATAGTGCGCAAAATTAAGGATTTTGAGCGATTTTTAGCGATTTTTGGGTTTAAACAGCTAATTTTTCCGCCCAAGTCGAGGGTTCCGCCCCCCTTAGGGGTACCGCCCCCCTTAGGAAAATCCTGGATCCGCCACTGCTGACGAACAATAAAAATTTTTAAATACGCATTAAAGGCTTATAATCCAAAATTTTCTGACTCTAAATAAATTTGCGAAGTGCAAATATACAGGTCGTGTATATGAAATGATGCGAATGAACATGCATCACAGCTATGAATTCAAGCGAGCTAGCCAGAAGAACTGAATTTAAAGATAAATCAAAGCAAAATGTTGAATGCTTTTGTCTAGTTTTAAATATTCGGCAAACAAAATATCTGATCGATAAAAGACTGACTTTTGTATTCATAAAATGCAGTGTGCACCATTCGTGGGCAGCAAGAAAATTCTGGGGGTACAAGATTTTTCGAAGGTCAGAAACGCCTTAAAAATAGTGGTACTGGTATGGCATAAAATACCATTTTTCGACGTTTCTCATCAAGCACTATCCATTGGCATCGAAAAATCGCGAAAAAAACGAGACAAATTTTCAAAAATTGGATTTGATTTCTCGGGGGAGGGGGGGGGGGGTGGGGGGTATTTTGGTTTCTTTGAGAATTGCATACCCCCAAACCCCTAACGCCCAGGTGTGGTGTGCACGCACTTCAATTTTGATTACTTAAGCATATCACGCTTATCACAGGAATCAAAATCGAAATCGGCCTTTCTATTATTTAGAAACGAAATCGAATCGGAATCGGAGCTTCTGAGTTTTCCAGAAATAGCATCGGAATCGGAATCGGCATTTGTGAAATACAAAGAATCGAAATCGAATCGGAATCGGTCATTTTCAAAAAAGTGGTATCAGCAATATTATCATAGTATTTATGGGGCACATCGACGTAGATTTTCTACTCCTGTCTTGCTCTCGCTATTTATTTAATTATTGTATTTCCTCACGTGATTGAGCAGGCCAGGTACGGCAGCATTTCACGTGTAGATTTACAACGATTTTACGCTTTTTTTAATTCATTTATTTTTCATTGTATTTGTGTATTTATTTATTTGTTTATTCAATTATTTATATATTTTTTTATGAATGGTCATTTTACTAATAGAATTATTATTATTATTATTATTATTATTATGACATTTATGTAACTGCGAAGTTGCACGTGTGGCGAGCTTACCTTAGCAGTTCGCGGTAGCCACTCACATAGCCAGTACTAGTAGCTATCTATGATAGTGTACTGTGAGGTTATGCCTTCGGTCGGAATCCGGACAATTGGTAGGAAAACAATTCGTAGGAGGTCAACTGGTAGGATGACAATTCGTAGGAAGACAATTTGTTGTATAGGTCAATTGGTAGGATACCAACTAGTAGGTATCGTATGTATTTAATCGAAGGTAGCAATTAGGCAAAGAGAGTGCAGTATGGTAAACAAGAGGCAAAAATTGGTTAATTTCGGTCAACATGTTACAGTGGTGAAAATCATTTACGGTTAAATGCCCGGTTGTGGTCGCTATTTTTCATGATTTCGTTGACTTGTTGCTAAATGTCCGGATTTAACTCGACTGAGCATGGAAGAAAAGCTATTCTTTGACGGATATACCTGACGAAAATCAGTACTTTGAAACATATCTCACAAAGTAACTTGCTCTGAAAACAAACATATTTTAAGTACAAAGCACAGCAATGTTCTCAAGTAACGAAAGCTTGAACCACTTTGAAATCAATTAGCCATACATGTAACAAGGAGATGGGGGCATCGCCCCACCTAAGATGGGTCCGTCTCCCCAAACCGTTTGGACTCGTGAAAAAACATGAAAATTTTAGCGATTTTTCGCCATTTTTGAGCCAAATCGCACAATAAAAAAATATCCCTCAGAAGACCATTGCTCTGGTCGCATTGACCCTCTCCTTCATCTGAACATGCTTTTTGTGCTGTCGTATGATTACACTTCATATAATTTGATTTCATCTATCGTACTGCATCCTACGAATTGTTCTCCGACCAATTGTCCTATCCTACAAATTGTCATCCTACCAATTGTCCTCCTACCAGTTGTCGTTCTACGAATTGTCTTCCTACGAATTGTCCTAGACGCCCTTAGAGTCTTCCCTTTTCCCTAATTTTCAATATTAAAAAACAATTAGATACTTGTCCGGTAACATAGAAGTAAGTATATCATAATAGTAGTTATTTTATGCATAACCGCTTATCACAATCGAGAACATTCGATCTGATTTAAAAGAATTCCAGTATTATGTTATTTTGACGTTAATTCCATTTACCGTAATGGTCCTACGTGTAGTGTTGGCAAAAGTTCAGCCAAAAAGAAGTTTCGAACTTAGTTCTGAACTAAGTTCCTACTTCTTGGAACTTAGAACTAGAGGCGGGAACTAAGTTTTCGAAAAAGAACTTAGTTCGAACTAAGTTCTTGTTTTCAAAAAGAACTTAGTTTGAACTAAGTTCTTATCCAAAACATGTTAACTGAGAGTGAATTGTAATGTAAGCTAAAATGAGGGTGTGGAAAGCGCAAAGCATTCAATTTTATACAGGTGGGAGCATACGTGGGCAGCAAGCAAATTCTGGGGGGGTCCAAGATTTTTGAAGGTCAAAAAATGGCCTTAAAAATGGTGATATGGCGATAAAAACACCATTTTTCGACGTTTCTCATCAAGCACTATCCATTGGCATCAAAAAATTGCGAAAAAAAAGAAAAAATTTTTAAAAATTGATTTCTGGGGGGGTCTTTGAATTTCTAGAGGGGGTCTTTTGGTTTCTGGGGGGGGTCCAGACCCCCCCGCCCATGTGTGGGTGGGAGACTAAGGGTGGCACTCTCAAGCATCCAACGGGAAGGGGCATCGGAAAGAGTCAATACTTTAAAAAACAGCACTTTACTGTTAAATTTTAATGATAAATTTTTACAAAATTAGCCGAATGTTGGCAACCTGGAAACTGCGAAAATTTGTCAGTTCAACTCGGTGTATATACATCATTTTCATTATATTTTCATTAACAACTATGAACCATGGAACAAATTAAGGCAGTCTAATATATCATTACTAATTATTAATGATTTAGATATCACATTATCCTTCTTAAGAATATTATTTGAAGTTAAGCTAACTCATTCTTTTCGCGAAAGTCAACAGAGAAAATTTCTTCTATTCTGTTGCCATCACAGGCATCAAATGCTCGACGACTTTCATCACTTATGGAACGCCAGAACAGAAGAACTAAATTAAGAACTTAGTTCAACTAGTAATGAACTAAGTTCTTTTTCGAACTAAATTTCTGAAAAAGAACTAGAACTAGGAACTAAGAACTAAGAACTAGTAGTTCTAACTTAGTTCTTTCTTAGTTCTTAGTTAACTATGCCAACTATACCTGCGTGGCCATCTTAGTTAGTCTGGTTGGCAGTCGTACGCTTGTATAGTGGAGTACGTTTTTTTTTCGTTTTGCGTTATTTGTTGTCCGGCAGCTAGGCCGTGTATATAGTGATCGAAATAAATTAGAAAACCTACCCAGGGGTTTCAGTTATACCGAGGGTAAGGTCGGAGGTTCCCAACGTCGAGGATTTCGGGACTCTAAGTGGAAGGATAGGTAAATTTCGTATGATTACTTATTTCGTTCAAAAGTCTTAATTCTTTTCTCAATCCTAAAATTGGTCAAAAATATTATTTAATCTTTAATGATGATTGATCAGTCTAGAGCTCGTTGGTGTTGTTTTCAAATTTCATTGTGCTACGTACATTAGGAACCAAAAACATTTCTGATCGAATCGAACCTAGAAAATAAGTTAAATCATCAACTTGAGCTTTGAGATAGGTCAACTGACCTCCGCGGCAATTCCGAGATTTAGGTAGGTAGTCTTAGGGCTTAGGGCGTAGCTGCTGAGATCACCCGACGAGAAGCGGTCAGCAATATTAGGACCAAGGGGATCGAAGCCGTAAGGTCTGTAAGGGTCCAAAGACCGAAGTCGATCCCAGGCTAAGCGATCGGGACCAGCGCTGAGAGCAGATCTAAGTACCTAAGTACCTAAGTAAGTCTCGAAGGCAAATACACCCATGTCCTGTGTTGATTCTTTGTAGACATAGGGCGGCCTTGTATTTACACTGGATCGTCCCTCTTTTAGGCTGCTAGCTACAGCCGAACTGATCAATCATCGTAAATTTATTTTTCGATCCAAAAATCATTATTTTGGCCATCTAAATATGTGTAACGTTTCGTTCACCTTTGTTGTTGTATCGACCGCGATCGTGGCAGTGCGCATTTTAAGTAAGCGTCCGTGGTAAAGATTTTGTGTATCGTGGTAAAGTCATTGTTATTTTTTCTATTTCCGTCGGATCTCTATCGACGAAGGCAGCTATCACGCTCGCATTTTTCTATAAACGTCGACCCTCAGGCGACGATTTATCATTTTTCTCTCTTGACGACAAAATTTTGCCACCTAGGTATTTACCTACCTCTTTTTCTAACCACGTACATTTTCTTGCGCCTTAGGCTTAGTCCTACCTGTTTTCGATCATTTCACGTCAGGTATATCTTGCTTCACGTAAGCAAATACTATTCACGTGAAGAAACCTGTTTTTTGGAACGACAAAGGCCAAATTCGAAACATTTATTTTGGGCAAAATTTCGACGTACTGAAATTTCTTTTACCCAAGGTCATATTTTTCGACGTTTTTGATACCTAAAAATGGCAGGAAAAAAGGTTTTGCGGACACCGCCCGCTAAATTGAAAAAACCTTCTACGCCACCTACTTCATCTCGCCAATTACCCACCGCGCCTGTTGACTCTAATAGCGCGAGTAATACTGCGAGTAATGACACGAATAAGAAAAACGCAAATAGTAAGGCGAATAATGATCGATTACCCGCGTCACTAAATGCCGCGAGCAATACACAGTCTGATGATGAACTGTTATTGACTACTGTGCAATCACGCATTAATCAAACTTTGCTAACTAGATCGGACCCTAACATCGATAATTCATCAAATAATACGATGATTGATAATACGACTACACTTAACACGGCAAATCATCCTGAAACCAGTTCGGAGCGCGATAACGCCGATTCTGACGTAGAAAGTAATAATAGTCAAAGCAGAAATGCCGACGAAGATTGTGCTAGTGCTAATGTGACTAATGATCTTATCTTAAAAGCGCTACAAGCTATTCATTTGCAATTTTCGGACCTTTCTATGCGCGTAAATCAAGATAAAAAGGAAAATGCGGATGAAATGCGTAAACTGCGTCTGGAGCTAAGCACTATGCTTAAACCCCAACCAGTTTCGAATCGCATCAAAAATAATCCGTCTGAGCGCGTTAACCACTCTATCGATAGCGCAAATTTTTCTGAATTTAATGCGCAAAGTGCGAATCGTGCGGAAAGTACGCATCGTGCATCTTCATTGTTGTCCACCGGCAACACGCGCATCTAATTCACGCTCACCTTCGGAAACTGTTCCAGAAAATATGCGCTCAAAGTTGTACGAATCGCGCACCTGAGACATCTAATTTATCACAAAATCCTTCAAACACGGGTTTGCAACCAGTGCAAAACTCGGGTTTTTCGGAAAATATACCTACGATTTTGCAGCCGTCGGTACCGATTTTGCAGACGTTGCGATCTCGGCCGTTGCTGTCTTTAAATCGTAATGCGCCTTCTTTCGTACCTAATTCTTTGAATGCGAACTCGCAGCAGCAGTTAAATCCACCACCGCTGCAATATTTTCCACCTCAAGGCGAAATCTTTCCAAATAACTATGTACCTAATCCTGCGAATATGGAAATACCACCTAATAATCCTATTTTGCATTCTTCTAATATCGAAATGCAACCTGTAGAGATAAATTTATCTGGCATTAATAACGAACCTGCAAATTTGCAAAATGAATCTGCGCCTCTCCCTGAATCATCTAGTAGGAGACAGTCACGTAAAATTTTCTGATGAAAGCTCGTCAAATAGCTATGATTGCCCGCGCAGTCGTCGCTCGCGTCGCAGAAGTAGATCGCGCCAACGACGTCATCGTTATAGTTCGGATTCTTCATCCAAAGACTCAGCGTGGTAAATCGCATCTCGCTGATTCCTTGAATCGCGGACCATTTTTGACGCAAATGCAAATTGCAATCGCAAATAAAAAATTTTTTGATGGCGATAAAACGGATATAAGAGCATATTTTGCAGAATTTGAATCACTTGCCGATACCTATGATATCGACAAAGCTGATCGTTTGAAATTTATGACTGGATTTCTTGATCCCTATGCTTCACGTTTATACCGTTTGTTACCTGCTGATATAAAACAATCTTATTCAAAAACGAAACAAGCGCTAATAGCCGAATTTTGTCCAATGGACACCGGTGCGCTCTTTAATCGTTTTTTGACACATAAACAGCAGCCTAACAAATCGGTTAAAGCTTATTATCTCTTGCTTCGCGAAGAACTAATAAAATCTGACCCTTATCTTGAAGTTGACTCACACCATTTTAATAATTTGATGCGACATCAATTAAAACAAGGTTTATTACCGCACATTTCGAAAGAGGCATATCACAAAAAGCCTAGAGCATCATTAGCTGAATTTTTGGACAATGCGCTAAGCGCTGAATTTGCTAATAAGGAATTTGAGGAGAAAAAAGCAGTAACACCATACGTATCGGTAACAGCTGCTCCTGTAGGAAGCGCAATACCTAAAGATACTCCTCGCGCGTCTAACCAAAACGAGTCAGATCGTTTGCGTCATAAAACGTTTCATCGCTCGTCGCGTGCTGAAAAGCCAGAAAGTTCTTCTCGTAAATATTGTACCTTTTGCAAGCGCATAGGTCATATCTATGAGGAATGTTTTACGCGTCAGAGACAAGAAGCGTCTAATAATAGTAATTATAATACCCAATCTGATCGAAATAACAATTCTTTGGCTCACAATCGTAGCCAGTCGCGTTCTTTTTTGCGCCAAAATCGTTCGCCATCGCGTTCGAATTCGCAAAGTAGACATCGATCTCAATCACGATATCGTAACTCTAGTCAACATCGTTCATCTAATTATGCGAATAATGATAACCGCTTTGAACCTAAGCAAGCACGATCGAATTATAGGCAAAATCGTAATGATTATTACCAAAATTCGCGTGCTAATTATCAAAATTCGCATTACGATAATTGCTATAATAATCAACCGCGACAAAACGCACCTTTCGTGCAGTTCCCTAAACGAACAGCGTGGAATATACTTATAATTCCAATTATCGCAACGACAACGGTTTTAATCGCCCATACGTCACATATACCGCAGATAACCAACCCACCATGAATGCGCCCCCACCGCAGCCAACCCTTACATCTCCTCATGATGTAAACATGGTTACTGCGAAAGGGCCAGAGACTAGCGCGCGTTCTAACTTATTCGCGTCGCAAGAATTTCTCAAAGAGTACGAACGCCTACAGCGTCGTCTCGCGATTTATGAAAAAATAAATTTGCCTCCAGTTAAAACCATAGATCCTAATATTCCTATCGTAAGCCATGCTGGGACAAATTTGCCCACTATTCTTGTTAAAGTTCATGGCGTAGACGTACCTGCTCTCATAGATACGGGTTCACAGGTCACTATGATGACCACGTCTGCATTTTTACGTCTTGGTTTTAACTTACCACCTAAACAAGTCTCGCAAGTTGTGCATGGCGTAGGCAGAAATAACCGCAGTCGTTCGATATAAAGTAAATATGACTCTCACTATCGCGGAACAATCTATCTCTACCTCAGTAGCTATAATTGATCACTTGCCGGAAGACATGCTCTTAGGATACGATTTTTGTGAATCCGCACTCATGTGGGTTAATCCTATTGAGCGCTGTGCTTTTATAAACGGCATAAAGATTAATCTACTATCATCTCACGAAAAATTGCAATTTCGCACGAAACCCAACACGACTACCTCTGGTGTTGTGTGTGTGCATGTTTCGCTACCTGAGCCTGTTATAATACAACCTAGGCATGAATTAATTACACCTGGCTATATAAGTCACGGTTCTTGCAATTTTGATTTTGCATTATTTGAACCAAATCCTGATTTTATGGAAAAAACTTCACTTTTTGTTGCTCCGTCTATAGTCGATGCTTCACAACCTATAATACCTGTTCGCGTTTGTAACATCTCTAAAGCGCCAATTCGCATTGACTCTGGTGAAATAATAGGTTCTTTAACCTCTGATGCCGAAGTCGTGTCACATGTCTCAAATTTTGATGATAGGACACCTGAACTTTTTGCATCAATAAATAAAGCTTTAAACGGCTCCGCCGTTGATTCTCGGCAACAGCAACAAATTCGTGAACTTTGCTTAAAATACGACTCAATTTTTGCATTAAAAAATGAACCTCTCGGACGTACCCCCTTGATGAAACATCATATTGATACAGGGGATAATCCGCCCGTTGTTGGAAAAACTTATCGTGTTGAACATTCTAGAAGAGAATCTATGCAAAAAATCATAAATGAAATGCTTGCAGATAAAATTATTCGACCTACAACCAGCCCATGGGCAAGTCCACTATTTCTCATAGGAAAAAAGGACGGTTCCTAAGGCCGGTCGTCGATTATCGTCGTTTAAATGACGTAACTAAAACGCAAGTCTATCCTCTTCCTCAACTAGACAATTATTTCGATACTTTAGGCTCTGCCGCATATTTTAGCACGTTAGATCTAAAATCCGGTTACTGGCAAATTCCTCTCGATAATAAATCTCGCGAAAAAACTGCATTTATATGCCCTGTTGGCCATTACGAATTTGAAGTTTTACCTTTTGGTTTAAAAAATGCGCCCGCAGATTTCCAAAGGCTAATGGAGCTTGTGCTCGCAGGTCTAAATTGGAAATCTTGTCTCGTTTACATCGATGACATAATTATTTTTTCGCGCACTTTTAAAGAACATTTAAAAGATCTTGAAAATGTTTTTATTGCTCTTAAAAACGCAAACTTACGAGTAAAACCTGATAAATGCCATCTTGCTCATGCTGAAGTAAAATTTCTTGGCCATAGCATAAGTTCATTGGGCATCGCTCCTGACATGTCTAAAGTCGCAGACTTAATCGCGTTTCCCGTACCAAAAACCGTTAAATCTTTGCAGAAATTCCTTGGCTTAGTCCAATGGTTTAAGAAATTCGTTAAAGATCTTGCTAAAATCGCTAAACCGTTATTCCATCTTCTTCGCAAAGATGTCGAATTTTGCTGGAAGGCCGAACACCAAACCGCTTTTGAGCTTCTGAAAAAAGCATTTACGTCCCCACCTATTTTACAATTACCAAAATTCGACGATGAGCACCAATTTATCTTAACAACTGACGCAAGCAATTATGCGTTAGGTGCTATTTTGACTCAAAAACACTTACCATCCAAAAATCGTTTTATTCTTAGCTACGCTAGTCGCGTGCTAAATTCTGCCAAATGTAATTATGCTACTTCGGAAAAAGAAGCGCTAGCGGTAGTGTGGGCCATCAAGCATTATCGACACTATCTATATGGTAAAAAATTCATTGTCAAAACTGATCATCAAGCGCTAACTTGGCTAGTAAACGTTAAAGACCCATCGAGTCGTTTACGCCGTTGGGGTCTCAAATTACAAGAGTATGAATATGATATTGTTTACGTTCCTGGTGCATATAACTGCGCAGCTGATCTTCTTTCACGACACCCAAAATACGATCATGCAGAACGTAAATATAAACTCGAGCGCAAAAATGTCGTTAATATCGCAAATCTAGACTCGGAAGACTCTGAATCCGAAGATGAATCGGTTCCACCTGACCGATCGCGCGATAATGCGCCTAATGCACCGATTAATAACCCTAATGCGCAAAATAATAACCCTACTGCGCCAATTGACCCTATCAATTACTAAACCACCTACGTTTCGCAAACGCATGTTGCTTACTGATGCTGAAAAAGCTGAAATGCTAACACCTGCGCGCTTACTCGCAGAGCAACGTGCTGATGACGAATTACACAAAATTCGCATCGCGTTGAATGACTTAACAACGAAAAAATATCGTGACGAATTTTTTCTCGTAAACGATGTTCTTTTTCGTCGATTCCAACCTAAACGTTCGCCAACTATCGTTCATCAAATAGTTATACCAAAATCTTTGCGTCGTTTTATATTAACCAAATTTCATGACTCTATATTCGGAGCTCATTTTTCATCGCGCAAAATTTTGCCCGCCATCCAAATGCGTTATTGGTGGCCGCGCATGGAAAATGATGTGATCGCGTGGTGTAGGAATTGTGATGTGTGCTTACAACGTAAGGTCGCATTAAATTCCACATCTGTTCCTTTGCAACCAATCGAAGTTTCCGCGCCTTTTGAACTTATTGCGTGTGATTGCTTGCATATGCCGCGATCCCCCTCCGGAAATGACCAAATCGTAGTTTTTATGGACTATTTTACCAAATACGTGGAAGCTTTTGCTGTTTCTGATATAAAAGCAACAACTATTGCAAATTTGTTACTAAGAGAAATTATCCCACGTTATGGAGTTCCCAAAAAGTTTTTGACAGATCAGGGTTCAAATTTTACATCTACCCTAATTTCGGAAGTTTGTAAACTCTTAAACGTTCAAAAAATATTTACGACCCCATATCACCCTCAGTGTGATGGGTTGGTGGAACGCTACAATCGCACCTTAATTGATGGTTTGTCTAAGCTGAGCGCGCGATCCCAGTATGATTGGGAGCAATTTTTGCCATTCGCGTTATTTGCATATCGCGCGACTCCGCAATCATCAACTAATATATCTCCTTTTGAAATGCTATATGGTCGCGAACCAGCGTTTCCCCTTGACACTCTACTCATAAATGACTTTGTGATAAATCCGAATTTACCATCTGTTGCGGAAAAATATGTCATTGATTTAAAGCTGACTTTACAAGATCTACATGAAATCGCGTCTAAAAATTTAGCTCAAGCGCGTAAGCAGCAAAAATCTCAATATGACAAATCCGTAACTCAAACAAATTTTTCTCTCTCGGATATTGTTTATCTCAATAATACTTCAGTAATCCAACCTGAAATCGGTAAATTATCACCTAAACGTGTTGGTCCGTACCGAATTATTGACTTACCTACTCCTGAAACTGCGAAAATTGCTTATGTCTATAATCCCTTAATCACTCATCTTGTTCATCGGAATAGACTTTTACCTGAGCCTAAACTACCGTACTCGGATTTAATTGTCAAAAAGCACGCATATGTCCCTGGCGATTTTGTTTTGGTAAAATTACCACATCGCCCTCTTGCCCCGGCAGTAGTGATAAGTTTTGAGGACTTACCGGGCAGGGAGCAAAAAGCTAAGGACTGCGCGCCTGTACGTTTATTAAATGGCTCTAAAACAGCACATGCCGTACCATTATCTGACGTTTTCCCTTTTGCAGACCCATGGCTGATGAGGGTGCCCCAAGCAAAGAGGCGTTGCTGGAATCAGCTGGTCGCCGATTCAAATTTGAGGGGCGCGATCCCGCGTCCCTAGATGAGTTTCGTTCGGCTTTGACAGATATGGCTTTGGAACGGGGTTTGGATTTTCCAGACCCGTTACCACAAAATGATGACCGGCGTGTTGGCGGTCTAGACGCACTAAGTGCAAAAATGATTTCATATAAAAATTCAAATGAGGCAAAAAATCATCGTAAACGCATAAATGATCAAGAGCTCTGGTGGGACAACAGTTTTGGTAGATTCCCTTTGGCTACCCTTCGTGTGCCAAAGAAGAGAATCCTACCCACTGTTTTAGTCACCAACGACCAGCAGTCTTTTGGAGCTATTTTGGCTTTAATACAGCCATCAAACATGATAAATGGCACCTTATTTTTGGGCTATGACTCGGAATTTGTGAATGACCGAAAAAGTAGAAGTTATAAAACTTGGGATTTACGTTTCCAGCAGCTCTGTCCAACCTACCAGGACATCCACGGCCCATTCGTACGCTATGTCCAAGTTACTAGCGCGAACGGCCACGTGTTCTGTTGGGACATTGCTAAATTCCCAAAACCACCATTTGGGCTACACCAACTGCTTGAAACGCGTCTCCCAGACGTGCGAATGGTGTGCTATGATCCAACGCAAGACAGAATTGCTTATTTTCATGTTTTCTGGGTCCTACTTTCGAAGAAATCTTGGCAATCCCTGATGTTGAGCCTTCGAAATAAACTGAATTGGAAAGATCCATTTATGGCAAATTTTATAGACATACAGCCTTTAGCGAGAACGTTTACTCGCCGCCACCATATTACAGCGCTTTTGCTACACGCTAAAGCGCTTGGCCGAATTTTTCTTTGACATGTTTATTGATCCAAACGCACCGGATAATTTTGGCCAGGCGTGGAGTTTACGCGTTAACACGCGATATGCAGGTTTATTTGGCGTTGGATGCCTTGATTACTATCAATGTTTTCATATTGATAGAAGGCTGCTCACAAAATAACCACATTACCACAGATAAAAAGCCGTTACCATTCTCGTTTAAAGGCGACAAAATGCACGTTAAATCTGGCGGACCAAAAACCAGACGGCGTATGCCGTTGTCTCGCACACCTTCACGGGGCCAGTTGACCAGCTCGGCGACTGCAGTCACCGTTGATTCGGACGGCAGTGAGTTGCTCACGCCAGATGAGTTCTATGGGCCAGCTCCCCAAATACAAGCGGCTATAGCCGTGGCCACCGCCATTGCCTCTGTAACGGATGCATTGGCCCATGTCAACGTCTTCAATAAACTTGATTTAAAAGCTCAAGGTTTGCAGGCCATTGCCGTTACAGAACCGGCCCCGGCCATAGCACCTGGTACCAAGCCTACACCTACAAGCGTTAGTACGCCAGCCTCTGCGACTACTTTGCAAGCCAATATCCTAGTTGAATCACCTATGGTTGGAGTTAGAACCATCCATATCCACAGATGATTCAGATCTGTTGCCTAAACGTTTAGTAATCGCGCTTTTGGACTCTGAGGCCGAAAGACAAGCTAATTTGTCGCCACCGCGTACCACACGCGTTGCATTGGCACAAAAAGGGGCCACCACCGTTTTGCAACCAATTGCTCCACAATTGTTTGCGGCAGCGCAGCAGGCACCCGTGGGTTCTGGGTCATTATTGCCTTTACCGACTTCACAGCCGGATTGGACAGATTGTCACCTCGGCCCTGATGTCATCATGTTGGATATTATAGGCTTACCCTTGCCGGCACAATGCACGCTACCACCACAAGAATTGCAGCAAGCGGCGTTGTCTACGCAAATTGTGTTGCAAACCGCGCCACAAGGCATGTTGAATGTATCGACACCTGAAACTAGTTTCACGGCACCTATAACTATGACGGGTGTGTCAGATACTGTAGCTATACCGTTGAATGCACAGGCTGCAGTCCCTCAGTACGTACAAGATATACGCAAACGCGTAACCGCCAAGGCGAACGCGAGAGGCAAAATCGCTCACGTTATGTCCAACATTTCTTCAATACGATGGAAACTATGACGCGCAAAGCGCCGTGCTATATTGTCCCTGACATTTTGCACAATCTGCGCACTTACTTAGGTGAAGTTGAAGGAACGCGTTTGTACGACCAGTTAATCGAAATTGCCCAAGTGCATTTCGATAGGGTGTACACAGGCGCACTTGAGTTATACGTCCAAGACTGACACACCTGCGCGTCCTCTAGTTTGGACTACCATTGCACAACCTATGACGGATGTCAATCGTGGGCCATTGCCTCGATTCATTAGCCAAATGAGCGTTTTTAACCGTCTTTATTACCCTGACCAATTTTTGTGCGCAGCCCGGTTCTTTATAACCACCGGAATGATGATTTATGAAGTTCCATTACAATACCTGGTAATTCATCAACACCTCAAACCACCAAGTGTGGTGACTGATGGAATAGCTCACCAAATTCGATTAGAATTTTTGCCGCACCATGTGCCCGGCTCCCAATCATTTAGCACCAATATTATTATTGACGCGCCAAATGGTCGATATTTTTGATACCTTCCGAGAGTTTCAAGCTGAATACAATTCGGAGTATCGATTTTTGACTATCTTTTCAACAATTGATGTAATGCGTGCAAAAGCACTCTTGGAATTTCTGGACCAAAAGTTCCACTTTTATGCGTATGCCTACAGCAATGCTGCTATAGGTTGGCGCATGGTGGAACAGTTACGTCACATATTGCGCGTAGCTTTCCTTGGCAAATCGTTCACACCCTCGCCAAGTGAGGCCTTTCCGAATTCCCGGAAGTGACTATGCGGATCAAAAATCAAGCCGCATTACACACTATGATTCAAAACATTTGGTTAGCAACTGACCCACCACTTGAGGTTCCGGTTCAGTTTGACCGATTTTGAGGTTGTCAAAAATCGGCCTTTTACCTTAAAGACCGTTTGGAAGGTGATTTGGAAAAAATTCGTAAAGAGAGACAACAGGCCATCTCGCAAAACTCTCGTGGGTCCTCAGCAAGCCTTGCTAGGCCCAAAGTCGATCTATCTCTTGAGGCTCAAATCGAAATACAAAAAGCTGCGCATGACTATCGAGCAGCGCGATGAGAAAACCTTGCTTCTGAGCTGCCAAGGCATGTGACAAAACTGCACCGCGCCGGCTCGCTCACGGAAACTTCAGACATTTGTCAGATGTCGGAAGAGGAGCATCGCGAAAAAGTAAACAGATTTTATGACTTGAAATCCGAGCATACATTGCATTGGTTGAAAAATCTGGAAAAAGAACGAGTCAAAAGACTGGTTTACGCAGATGTCGCAGCAAAATTGAAAGCTCATGCAAGCCAAAGTGGCCCTGGGCGACAAGATCCGCAGTCGTCCCAGCAAAGATATGCACAAATGCATCAGCGTTCACAATCACATGCACAATCACAAACACAAGTAAAACCCTACACACAGATTCACACATGACCGCAGACCCAACCACGGCAAGCACCATATACCGGAATTGCTGTGTGTTCCGAGGCATATTCACAGGCAGACGCTGGTCACCTGTCGCATGCGCAACAGCAGCAGTCTCATGAATATTGCCGACTGCCTCAGTCGAACCGCAGAACTCATCAGGGTCGGTCAGCAATCGCATCAAAGGCAGCAATGGAATCAATCGTATCATTCACTGTTGGAGCAAGATGAATCAGTCATCGGGGTCCATGCCCATCCACAACCTTTACAAGAACCGTTACTGCCAAAACCGTGGCCGGCTGCGCAATAAAAACAGCGGTCACGCAAAACTTCACGCAAAGAATCGTTTGGTTTTCACCCGGAACAATACTCGACACCAGTGCCTACAACTCCGTGTTGTTATGCGGTTGACTACGATGAGGAGGACAAAGATGAGGACGATAGTCGACCAATCAACCCCCGCATCAATGCCTACGTCAACATATGTATGGACATAGGCACTCGCCATATCAATATCATGAGCGTTCGAATATGCGTCGTGAAACCGATTTGGATCGCAAATATTTCCAATGCCATCGCGGCAAGCCTTGCGGCCTGAAACCAAATGATCAGGATCGCTATTAATTTTGCAAGTCCGACGTACTGAACTTTTTGAACTCTGCGACAGGCGTCAAATCGACCAGTAGCTTTTGTCTTTTCGTTTTTTTCGTCCTGATGTGGATTCCAGGACATTGCGTTTTGTTTATTTTCCTGTGTAATTTTTTCTTGTCATTTTATTGCTGTAATTTTTGATTGACGGTGCTTATGCTTAATTTTTCTCCTCATCTCGCATAATTTGCTATTCCTCCTTTTATTGTGACCTCGTGTTTTAAATTGTCAGTGTCTTTAATTTCTGCTCAGCATAATCTTGCCTCATTATTACGTGTCTTAAATTTTTGCTCAACAGTGGTGTTACTATTATGGTATCTTAATTCTCTAATGGACGAGGGGTTTTCTTTATACCCAATCTAAAAATATTATTTCAATTCAAAATTCTTTCAATACCCGGGGACTGAAGGAGGCTGAGTAGACAGCATGATCGAATATTATGCTATGCTGTCCAAGACTGGAGTTCATCATTACTCGAGCAACAATATACTTTTGCCTAGCGCCATTGAGAGTGTTGCTCAGAGAGTTCCTGAGTGCGAACCAGGTCATGCGTTGACCGTTATTTGTTATTATTATCATTTGTTTTATTTTTGTTTTTCACGTTTTCTCAGGATGAGGCATTGTGGACGCCAGAGTAGAGGCGTTGCAAACGCCAGAGTATCGATCAGTAGAGGCGTTGCGGACGCTAGTTGTTATGGTTAACCCCCGAAAAAAATTCTCCACTTCGTTTCAAATTTTTTTCCTATACGTGAGGAGTGTTACTGCAGAGAGTTACGTGTGGCAAACCTGCCTTAGCGGTTCGCGGTAGCCACTCACATAGTCAATACTAGTAGCTATCTATGATAGTGTACAGTGGGCTATGCCTTTGGTCTTCCCACTTTTTCCCTAATTTTCAATATTAAAAAACAATTAGATACTTGTCCGGTAACATAGAACTAAGTATATCATAATAGTAATTATTTTATGCATAACCGCTTATCACAATCGAGAACATTCGATCTGATTTAAAGAATTCCAGTATTATGTTATTTTGACGTTAATTCCATTTACTGTAATGTTCCTACGTGGCCATCTTACTTACTCTGGTGGGCAGTCGTACGTTTGTACAGCAAAGTACGTTTCTTTTTCTTTTTACGTTATTTGTTGTCCGGCAGTTAGGCCGTGTATATAGTGATTGAAGTAAATTAGAAAACCTACCCAGGGGTTTCAGTTATACCGAGGGTAAGGTCGCAGTTTCCCGTTCATCGAGGATTTCTTGGAATTTAGTTGGAGGACTAGGTAAATTCCGTGTGATCGTTTATTTCGTTCAAAAGTCTATAATCTTTTCTCACTCTCAAAAATTGGTCAAAAATATTATTTAATCTTTAATGATGATTGATCAGCTTAGAGCTCGTTGGTGTTGTTTTTCGAATTTCATTGTGCTACGTACACTAGGAACCAAAAACATTTATGTTTCACTCAGATTGGGAAAACAAGCTAATTCATCAACTTGAGCAGTGAGATAGGTCAATTGACCTTTGCAGCAATTCCGGGAGTTAGGTAGGTAGCCTTAGGACTTAGTGTGTAGCCGCTGAGATCACCCGACGAGAACCGGTCTGCATTATTAGGACCGAGGGAGGGGATCGACGCTGTAAGGTTTATAAGGGTCCAAAGACCGAAGTCATCCCAGACTAAGCGGTCGGGACCAGCGCTGAGTGCAGTTCTAAGTACCTACGTAACTAAGTTAATCTCAAAGGCAAATACACCCCGTGTCCTATGTTGCTTCTGCATACATAGGGCACCCTTGTATTTACATATGCAATTTGTTTGCCTCGCTCGACCAACTGCCCGCCAATGCCACAAGCTTTCAGTCGCTTATCATCGAACTCATAGTCACACGCCAATTTATGCAATTCATGATTCGCCAAAATTTTCAGGTTCGCCCGACCACATATTTTCATCGATTTTTCTAATGGTCAATGCGTAGAAGCGCACGTCAATTCCGGTTCTACTGTCAAAGTTATCCGATTGCTCAGCATATAAACGTGACGTTCCAAGAGATACCCCTGAATCCCTATTTTTTGCGACCATCCCACCATTTTCTGTCACCGAGTCATTCTGATGAAATCGTTCGGATACATTGTTTTGCATACTTGGATTGGACAGCAAACGCTGCCAATCATGTTTATAGTTATGTTAAACAGCCTTATTCTATTCTTTTAGGGTATGACAATATATTTAAACTTTGTGGCAACAAACTATGTGTTATTACTGATCATGTGCAACACTTTATTCGTTTTGGCAATAATTTGTCAGTTTCTTTGTTTAATATAACAAATACTGTAAATTCACATGCAAATTTAAGTGTAAATTTGTGTGTACCAGCAGTTTTAGCAATAGTTAAAGAAAGTAATTTTACCACCTATGACCATTTACGTATTACCAATTACTGCCGATATAACATATCATTAGCTAATCAGTGGCTTCGGAATCACAAGTGTAGCAAGCTCAGAATTTAGATGAAGTGAATGCTTTATATGTACCTAATATGCGTTTATGTACGGATTTTAACAATATCGATGCAATACCTACTTAGCAAGTTATTCAAAACAATCTATTTGTTTTTATAAAAACACATATTGCAGCCATCTCTTCCGTTCCTCAAACTCCTTTACACTTAAAGAGGAAGGAGGAGGATGGCGGCGTAATAAAAAATTTCCAGAAAATGGTCAAAGAAAAGTTATCTCATATTAGAAATCCTCAAATTCGTCAACAATTGGTGGCATTTTTGAACATTAACGCCAAAGTTTTTGGCATGGATCACCAATTAAGTTGAACAGCCATTGTCGGGCATGGAATTTAAAATCACTGATCATAGACCTATTTCTTAACCCCCTTATCCAGCATACCGTATGCCAAGAGATAGATAATTGAGGAGCATATCTAACAAATGTTAGATTCCACGATTATTCGACCTTCCCAAAGTCCCTGGGCAGCTCCCATTATTATGGTTGATAAAAAAGATGGGACTTAACGATTTTGTGTAGATTATCGTAAACTAGCGATTGTACATTTAAGGATGCGTACCCCCTTCCTGTTATTGATGATATTTTTAGTCAGTTACGGTTCAACTATTATCTCGACTTTAGATCTTGAGCAAGGTTATCATCAGATTGAGGTAGCTGAAGAAGATAAACATAAAACCGCGCTTAATTCGTTTGTAGGTATTTTTGAATTTAATGTTATGCCGTTTGGGCTGACAAACAGGCCAGCCAGTTTTCAGTGAAGCATGTAACAAGTGCTATGCGACCTAAATTGGCGTCATTGTTTCGTCTACTTGGACGATATTTTGATTTGAGGAACAGACTCAAATCGCATATCAGTCAACTGCAACAACTTTTGACGATTGATGTGTGCAGGATTGACGTTGAAACTCAAGAAGTGCGAGTTTGCGTTAGACGAGGTTAACTATTTCGGTCATATCATCGATTGCCGTGGTCTCAGAGTTAATCCAGCCAAAGTCGAGGCATTGGCTAAAATGCCAGTGCCTCAGTCAATTACCGAATTACGTAGTTTTATAGGTTTAGCTAATTATTATAGAAGATTTCTTAATAATTTTGCAGATAAAACCTCTATTAACATAAAACGTCTCTTTTATGTGTACCCCTTTTGTCAGCAAAGTTTTCAGAAAATTAAAAATGATTTAACTTGTGCTGTTACTTTAGCTTTTCCTGATTTTAGAGCCCGTTTTTAGTCCAAACCAATGCCAGCAGATATGCTGTAGGAGGTGTTTTGGCACAGAAATTCGCTGGAGAGGAGCTTCTGATCGCTTTTGTTCCGCGAATGCTGACTAAAGCCAAACAAAACTATTCATCAATCGAAAAGGAAGTGCTGGCCACTGTTTGGTCGATTAAACAGTTTTGACCATATCTCCATGGTCACCAATTTATGATAGTCACCAATTACGCCCGGACTCGATTTTTGAAAATCCAAGATGCTTCGCCATCGCGCTTGGTGCGATGGGTTGTTGCTCCAAGAGTGCAATTACAACTTTATTTACTGAAAAGGACACAAAAACGCGAACACAGACACATTATCGCGTTTGCCAATTGAAAACCCAGACTTGGTTAATAACTTGTGCTAAAATCGATTCTGATATAAATTGTGTAAAATATACAGTTATTTATGTAGGTACGCGTGTTAAAGTGTAAATTTGTGATCTTAAATATGTATGTGCAGTGAAAATGATAGATGCTACGTTAACAGTGATAAATACAGTGATAGTAGTGTCATGCAAAATGATAAAATCACAAGATAGCAGGTTTTCAATGAATTATCAGATACTTGTAATTTTTCTTAAGTAAGGTTATTGATTTTTTCGTCTGCGTTTTCAAACATTTTGTAAGCATAGTCGAATTTGCCCTCGCAACCCCCGACCTTGGCATATCACACGCAACAGACAAAAGTTGATTGCGCATGTGTGCAGCAGCTGTCACTCATCAACAGCGGGCACAACCAACAGTAATACTTACAGTACTTCGACGGATAAGCGTACTCGCATGCTTAGAGCCTTAATTGATGCGCGAATCGGATTGATAAAAATAAATACCTAACTCGAGCTGCAGAAGCATGAATTAGTACATGTGAAATTTAAAATGCCTGGTATTCAGCCTGCAGCCAGGGCTGCCTACGTGCCCTCCCAAAGAAGAAAGGCGTAAAATAGTATCAGACACACGATTAGAAAAATTAAGCGAAGTGGAGTTAGTCTGTCTTTGGACTTCATAGCCAAGCAGTCGCGTATAACTCAAAAACTCAGAATTCAGGATAAAACTCGACTGATACCCGCATTTTTGAGAATTTGAAAGAAAACTCGACTTATACCCGCATTCTTCAGAATTTTGAATAAAAAACTCGACTTATACCCGCATTCTCATAGAAATTGAGGAATCTACCTGCCAAACCCGACCAAAGATCTACTCAAAACCTGGTTCCGGACAAAATCGTCTATGTCGAAATGGTAAATTGCGTACTCGTTTATTGCTATGATCATCAATCGATAGAAATTTCTTCATTACTCGCTTTAGTTTTTTTAATTAATAAAGTCAGTAAATTAAGCAACGGATCTTTTCTCGCCAGACATCAAAAAGTAACTCGACAAGAGCCGTAACATTTTTGGCGATCGTGCATTTTTGTTAACCTGTGACTCTCTATAAAGCAGGCTCATATCCGATTTTCTCGAAAATTCCATATTGTGCTTAAAGCTGACTACTCGAAAACCTAACCAGAGAAAGGCAAACTCACGCTTTCAGAAGAATTTGAACAGATCGTAAAAATTCTCGAAAATCAGTGACTCAAGAATTATGTCATCAGATAATGAACATGATGATGATACTCGTAATGTGGCAGTAATGCGCGCCATCAATCGTATCGATGATAAAATATCCAAAATTAAATCTGAAAAGCAGGAATGAAAGCATTCTTCTAAACGAAATTCGGCCGTTAGGAATAGGGCGACTACGTACTCCCAATTAGGCAGCCAAAGTTGTTCTCGGGGGCTCTGGGAGAAAGTCTTTCCAAATGGCTCAAAAAACTCGAAAAATTTATGACTTTAAACGGTATATCAGCGGAAGATGACAAAATGCGTCAGGCGTTCCTGAAGGCTCATTTATCCGGCTCAGCATCAGCGATTTTCGATGATATAAAATGCAGAGAAAACCCGACCAATTACGTAAATCTTAAAGAAATGCTTCTCAAACGATTTCCAGCTGGCCGGGATAGTGATGTCCACCAACAATTGCTAATCGAATGAAAGCAAAAGCGCACTGAGAGCATACATGAGTACATAAGAGTACTGAAAAAATTAGCAAGATCAGCTTACGCCGACCTTACTGAAGATGCTCGAAATTTAATCGTAAAACCTATATTTTTGAGAGGTATGTTAAGTGACATTCGAGACGGCATAAAATACCGCGAATTTAACAGCTTAGATGATGCATGGAATGCTGCTGTTTACGTAGAATCGCATATTAGAGCGTGAAGAACGTGTCTTCACGAAAGATTATCTTAATACTGTTTCGCATTTTAGCGCGTACAATCCGAACTCAACATAGTCAAGTTGGAGCTCTGTGAACTCCGCGAACTCCTCAGGACTCACGCTCGCCAGGCAACTCAACAACCGCCAAAAATGCGAACACTGCAATCACACAAACCACACGTCCGACATGTGCAGGTTTAAACCATCGAATGTACGACAGGAATGCACGATTTGTGGTGCAAAAACCACGCCCGACGTCAGACTGTACAACGCCTTGTCGGAACTGCCACAAAATCGGGCACCGCATGCGCAGCTGTCCAGCACCCCAGCATTGCAACAAATGCCACAAAACGGGCCACGTTATCATTCTACTGCCCTAACGCTGCGCAAGGTAACAGTCAAAAACTAGTTACTAACTCGAAAATTGCACAAAATAATGCTAACACCGCGTAAATTAAACAGTACGTATGATATTGATAACAATGACCCCAAATTTGCTAATAACCCCGAAAAATGCAGCTTTTATAGGGCTAAATTTAGTTATCGCAACCTGCCCAAAATCCGTTGTTATACAAGTCGACGAATTGGCTAAAAGGCAGTTTGATCTGTCCCAGTACCAAATCCCGAAACGGAGCAGAATGGATGACAAAGTTCCGTGGGCCAACTTAAAGACCGAGGACCCGTTTAAAATCGAATTTGACGACCCCCCCAAAAGCAGCGACCCGGAAAATGAGAAATCACAACTTGTAAACATAAAACGTAACATGTTGTGCATTCTCGAGCAAATTGCTAAATCCCGATCCACGGAAATAAGACAAGGAATTGAAAAACGCCTTAGTCTTTTAAATGATGAGATAGCTGCATACTTACATTGTGAAGTCATGCAAAGCGATAGTAAAACCTCTTATATTTTTGCTCGATGTAATACCATTAACGAATGCATATTCATTATTCAGACCGCACATCATTGACTCGGCGGAGATCAGAAAGCGCTGATGAAAGATCTAATAGCGAATGTGAAAGTGAAAAATAAGTTAGATTATAAAACATGCATGATGTTCTGACTCGCTGCTGAATAAAGCGTTTGAAGATATGTCTTTGCTTCGATACATCGCTGCTTTGATAGCATGTTTTTATTCTCGTATTACTTGTACATATTGTTATCACACAGAGGGGCATACTGTAGGAGAAAATCCCGCCTTCTCCCCCACATCGTCTCATCATTTCGGAAAAACTCAATGATCTAACTTTCTCGAGAAATTTTGGAAAACTCGCAATCAGTAACAGCGAAAAATGCGACCGAAAGGAAACAGTAGCATGCATTCAACAACCCGGATTACGAACCCTGCATATTTACATGAAAATAGAGGATTACTGTAAAGTTTTGTCTATGGTAGATACCGGAGCCGTCTTTTTGCTCTTAGATGCAGATATAGCACGTAAAATTCCCGATCTGGTTATCCTGCCTACAGATTTATCCCCGATAGCAGCTAATGGGCAACCCATACAATTAGTCGGCTCAGCATTTATCTTGATTGAAATGGGCGGAATACACGAAACATTATTAGTGCAGATTCAGGAAAATTGCGCAGCAGATCTAATACTTGGAACTAATTTTTCTGGCCCGATTTAATAGCATAACATTTAATTGGAAAAACTCGACCGTTCTATTTAATGAATTAGTTTTTGATTGCAAGGGTATGGTGCATAAGCCACCAGGAAATAGAGGGGAGGTGCAACTCAAAAGCGATCTGTTACTCAAACCCCGATCTGTAGTTAAAATCAGCGTACCTGCACCCAAAAAATATCAAAACTCGGAAACTGTTATTTTCATTCCATATGAAAATGTACCCGAAAAATATAGCGTCTATTTTGCATCGTGTATTTCGGACATTTTTAACGGCCAAATCAGAATACAGGTAATGAACCCGAGCCAAAACCCGGTAAAATTATACTCGAATACTCGAATCGGTTACGTTAGAATTCACTCCACGTGCAATACAGTGAGCAATGACACCCCGCAAGCAACCGCAGAAATCGAAAATTATCGAGAGTGGCTGAAAGAAAATATCACGGTCCCTGAGAATATAGAACAAAGGAACTTACACAATTTACTCGCGATTCTCGAAAAATTTCCAAAATTATACACGGTTATCGAAAAAGACACGGGTAGAACAACACTGATCGAGCATAAGATAAACACGGGTGACAGTATGCCTGTTAGAAAGCGCCCGTTTCGAATTTCCCAAAAGAACGCGATTTAATTCAATCCAATATTAGAGAATTGGAAAATCAAGGTATAATAAGCAAAAGCACAATCGCCGTGGAGTGCAAATATCATCCTAGTAGCGAAAAAAGGGCGGCCACCAAATGTGCATAGACTACAGAGGATTGAATAGCGTCACGAAAAAAGATGTATACCCCCTACCCCGAATTCAGGATATCTTAGACACATTAAGGGGCGCTAAATTTTCCACGAGTATCGACCAAGCGAACGCATACTGGGCAATACCGATCAGTAAAGAGGACCGCGAGAAAACAGCTTTTTGTAGCCCACTAGGGCTGTACGAATTCAATTTTTTGCCCTTTGGGCTTACCAACGCGCCTGCCACGTTCCAGCGCTTAATGGACGTGCTGTTGTCCGGTTTACAGTGGGAAATGTGCCTCGTATACCTCAATGACATCTTAGTCTTTGGCAAAACACACAAAATAATGCTCGACCGACTCAAAGAAATACTTAAAAGACTCGAAAACGCAGGAATGGAATTGAGGTTGAATAAATGCAAATTCAGCCAAACAGAAGTAGCGTACCTTGGACACATCATATCAGAAGAGGGAATAAAACCCGACCCACAAAAAATTGCTGCAGTACTCAAAATACCGACACCAAAAAATGCTCGTGATGTAAAATCCTTTTTAGGACTCATATCATATTACCGACGTTTCATAATAGACTGCTCTGCAAAAGCAGCTCCCCTAATTCGACTACTGAAAAAGAATAATGAATTTACATGGGGTGTACAGCAGGAGAATGCATTTTCGACCTTAAAAAAAGCCCTCACGGAATCCCCGATACTAGCCCACCCGGATTTTAATAAGACCTTCATTTTGCAAACCGATGCATCTGGGGACGGTCTAGGAGCAGTACTTAGTCAGATTGATGACAACGGCAAAGAGCACGCGATTGCTATTGGTAGTAGAACGCTTAAACCTGCAGAAAAGAATTATGCGATAACAGAACTTGAGGCACTCGCGGTAGTCAAATTCGTTAAGTACTTTCGCGCATATCTCTACCAACAGGATGTTATTGTGGAAACTGACCACACGGCGGTAAAGGCAGTGCTAGAAAAATCGAATACCAACCCACGAATAGCTCGCTGGGGTCTCACATTGAGTGGTATTAATCTAGACATAAGGCCAAAAAAGGGCTCAGCAAACAAAAATGCAGATGCCCTGTCAAGAACCCCCAAACCCGAACACCAAACCATGTATGGACATCGAAACCGCTGCCCTGTGCAGACCCGAAACACGAGAAGAATTACCGGACACGAAAGAGCGCGCAAAGTCAGAAAACGACCCGTCACGTGAACAGTATCTCAGAAGGTCCATCAGAATTTTCTGAAATCTTATTAGCGCAAAAAGTCGGATCCGTTTTCTCAGAGTAAAATAACAGAAATCGAAAATTCGAACACACAATCAGACTCGTTTTTCCTCGAAAAAGGCATACTCAGAAAAAATATGTAAATCAGGTGCAAAAATCTATGTACCGGAAAAAATGAGAGAAACGCTTATGCATGCGTATCACGTTCATGATCAACTGGTAAGCCACTTTGGCCATCGAAAAACCGCTTATTTACTCATGCAAAAGTACTACTGGCCTACGATGCACAGAGATGCCAGAGAGTACTGTAGCACCTGTGAGATGTTGCCAGAAAAACAAGCATTTGCAGCGCAAAAACATCAGCGATGCTACAAACAATTCAGGTCAAAGGACCTTTTGACCGAGTTGGCGTAGATTGCATTGGTCCGTTAACATTAAGCGAGTCAGGCAACAAAAACATTGTGGTGTTTATAGACCACATCACGAAGTATGTTGAAGCGTTTGCAGTCCCCGACATGACAGCATTAATGATAGCAAAACTATTTGTCGAAAAAATCGTATGTCGATCGATGGGGCGCCCACCATACTCCAGTCAGACCGTGGAACCAATTTCACGTCGAAGCTTATGCACGAAATTTCCGAATTAATGAATACCCGACAGTTATTTACGACCCCCTATCACCGATGAGTAACGGACGAGGTCAAACGCATAAATCAGACGCTAATTATACAAATGCGAATGTAGGTTAACCCAAACCACACAGATTGGGACTTTCGTCTCCCTTTTGCGGTTTTTGCTACAAATATAAATCAGAACAAATCGACAAAATACTCGCCCTTCGAACTTGTTTTTGGCAGGAAACCCCGTCTTCCTGTTGACAGCGTAATTAATTTCGAAAAACAGATTCATCTGATCGACATTGACAGTTATGCGAAAAACGTGAAAGTGCATTTCACTTCAGCGCTTACTCTAATTCAGAGAGAACTTGAAGCAACACAGCGCAGATACAGTACTGAGTACAATAAAAAAGCGAATGAAATTAGCTATACAGAAGGTGATCTTTTGCTGATATACGGTACGGAAAACGAGAATTAATAAAAAAACTGCTGCCAGCATTTGAGGGTCCTTATAAAGTGGTGAAAGTTAAATACCCTAACATTAAAATTCAGCTTATCTCGAACCCGAAGCAGATAGAGACAGTACACATAAACAGAACACGACCGTTTCCACGATAAAAACACGGAAATAGGCACCGATTGAGTTGTGCCAGGTACACCTGAAAAGACAGGTGTTGCCCTCATTCCATGCCAAGCTCCATCTGTAGCGGTGGCTTCATTTATTTGGGTCTTTCTAAACATTGAGACAGTTTCGCTATGATTTTGATTAACAATGATTTCTGTTTAATGTTTTGAATAACTTGCATAGCCTATAGTTACATTTATTAGGTAGACGCCGGTTTTCGGGCGTCACTTGTTTCTATGTAAATTTATTAATATCATTTTTGTCGCTATTAGATGTTTCTTCGTTTACAAGTCAGTTTGAAACATTAGTAGATTTTCGACGGTCGATCTGGGCTGAATAAGGGCTAGCGTGGGTTTCGCCCGGTTCATTTGTTGTGCGTATATATTGTGCGTTTTTATTAATTGTATTATTGGTTTGCGTTGAATAATACTTAGCATTCGACGGTGTTAGCGCACACATCTTGCAAGCAGGCGGGAATCCGCTGAGGGTCATTCACCACTCCCTAACTTATCTGCAGCATTTGTCACGGCTAATTATTTCGGCGTAATTAATTTAATTAGTTGTGTTACAAAAGTGGAGGTCCCAAACCTCTACGCAAGTGTATACTTTGATGTTATAGGCCAGTGGAAGGCCTGAAATTCGTCTTGGTTGTATTTAAAGAAGTTCGGTTGGTGGAAATCGAAGAAACAAAGGCGTTTCGGATCGATTTGATCGGCGGTTGATTTGGCGATCGTTTTGACAACCACGAATTTTCGAAGTCGACAAAGTGCGTAGAGGGAAGAGCTGCAGATTACCGGTGTATGCTGCCTGGACGATTGATTGAAAGAAGTTCGGTAGTAACTCGAAGTAAATCTAGGGAGGCCGTGAGGCAAGGTGAGACCTTACAAGAATTTGCTAGGCTTGCAACAATTTTTAATTTGTTTGAATCGGAAGAAAATTTGAAAATGGCTGAAAATGTGGAAATGGTAAATGCGTTGCAACGCATGCAATTTTTGCAGCTTGCACAAAGCTCGGTAAAAAAATTTTCGGGCGAGGCTGGAAAAGCAATTTTTCAATTTTTTGAGGAATTTGATTCTCTTGCATGTGCCGGTGGGCTAGAGGATAATGTTAAATTAGATGCTTTACCGTTATGCCTTGAAACGTATCCACGTTCTGTATTTTATCTAATTCCACAAGCTATACGTCAGAATTACGATAATACAAAGAAAGCACTGATTGAACATTTTCAACCACCTGCTAGTCGTGAAAAGTCCATTCTAGAATTTCAGTCGAGAAAACAGTTGGAAAACGAATCGGTTGATTTATATTGTCATAAGCTTCTAAAATTGGCAAAAAGAGCTTATCCAAATTTAATCGCTAACGAGAACGAAATTAAAACTTTAGTTAAAGTTCAATTTTTAAATGGTCTTTTACCTAAGTACCATAATTTATTTGTGATGATGGGTACGCCAGAAAATTTGGAAAAAACCTTAGAAATTGCTAAGCGTGTCGAATCGCCTTTTAAGTCTGATATTGTAAATGGCAATAGAGTGTTATGTAACTCAGATTCGGTGATGGCGGTCACACAACCCATTGATAATAATAATGCGGTCGAAAGCAAAAAATTATGGACAGCGATAAATCAACTTTCGGATCAGATGAAAACTTTGACGACCAGTTTTCAGCAAAATAGGCCAAATAGTTCGAAACCTAATTTTCAGAAGAAGAATTTTGGAAATTTTAATTTTAAACCTAAAGTTTGGACGCCTCGAACTAAAGAAAGAAATAATTTTAATGTCCAAAGGTTTAAGCATAACGTTCCACCATCTGTTACATGTTATAGGTGCGGGGAGAAGGGCCATGTTCAGAGACGATGCCCGTCAGTGTCAACTGAGCCCTGGAAAAATTCCCGAGGCACCTGGATACCAAAACGTCAAGTGATGCGATATGACGAGAAAAAATCACCTTTCGAGCAATATCAAAACGAGCCTACGACGTCATCAAATTTCGTCGAAGACGAATTGTCGCAGTTAAGACGACAAGTTGACGAATTGTCAAGACGTCTAGTGAATGCTAGCGAAAATAAAGAGATGGTAGGAACTATGCGTCAACGTAAGTTGCCTATTGTGCCATTAATTATAAACGGAATTGAAACGGATGCATTAATTGATACTGGCAGTGATATAACCTTATTATCAATGAAGTTTGCTAATTCTCATTTAAAAATGAACATGAGAAAAGGAAAAGCAATTTCGATTTGTAAGACAGCCAGTTGTAGTGATTTACCAATTTTCGGAAAAATCGATTTAGAATGTAAAATTGGAAATCAGTTGCTAAATGCTACGTTTTCTATTGTTGAACAAGCACCTTTCAACATTCTTTTCGGCTGCGATTTCATCGATAAATTCAAAGTAGTGCCAAATGTGCATGAAGGTTATGCCATTATAAATTCAGAAAAGGTATCTTTACGGCAATCATTATATAACACAGCTGACGCGAGTGCGGCAATAACGTATGTGTGTTTATCACAAAGTTATTGTATACCAGCGCGTAGCGAAGCGCTAATTAATGGAACTATGCTAAATAAAGTTAAAGAGCCTAATTCTGATTTGTTATTAATACCAAACGACAAATGGTGTAATAAAAATGCAATATTTATGGCATGTGCTTTAGTGAAATCGACAAATGATACGATTCCGATTAGAATTTTAAATGTGAATAACAAGCCTATTATTTTGGAGGCTGGTAAGGCTGTTGGACAGCTAGAAAGTTATTCTGATATAAAATCGTTCGAATTGCCGAAAAAATCTGATAAAACGTTAGATTTGAATAACATTTTGGAAAAAAGTTTCGGTGCTGATTGTACAGAAAATGAAAATCGAAAACTGGAAATGAAACGATTTTTATTGACAAATCACGATATTTTCAGTTGTGGGGATGAACCACTCGGAAAATCAACTCTCGTTAAGCATAAAATCGAGACGGAGGGAAATCAACCCGTAAAATCGAGGCAATTTCGAATACCTTTTCGACAAAGGGAACAAATTCGTGAAATTGTTAATCAAATGGAAAAGGATAAAATTATCGTTCCATCAAAGAGTCCTTGGTCGGCTAATATGTTTTTAGTCAAGAAAAAAGGTGGTGGTTTTCGCCCTGTAGTTGACTACAGAGGGCTGAATGCTATCACTAAGGCAGACGTGTATCCATTGCCTAATATGTCGGACTGCTTTGACAGTCTAGCTGGAGCTCAGCTATTTTCTACCTTGGATCTACGTTCTGGGTATTGGCAAATAGCCATGGACGAAACCTCGCGTGAGAAAACAGCGTTTACTACACCTTTTGGTCATTTCGAATTTATGGTAATGCCTTTTGGAATAAAAAATGCGCCATCTGATTTTCAAAGAATTATGGAAATCGCTTTATCAGGCTTACAATGGAAATCATGTCTTGTGTATATTGACGACATTTTAATATTTTCAAAAACCTTTAACGAACATCTAAAGGATTTGGAAAATGTTTTTGAAGCTTTGAGAAAAGTCAATCTGAAAGTTAAGCCAGAAAAATGCACTTTCCTTCGGAAAGAAATTCCATTTCTTGGGCATATTATTTCAAAGGATGGAATTCGTCCAGATCCTCAGAAGGTAGCTTCTATTTTGAATGCGGAACCACCGCGAACTGTCAAGCAGGTACAATCCTTTCTCGGATTGGTTCAGTGGTTTAAACGCTTTATTCTTAATTTAGCTAGTATGGTTAAAGATTTGTATAAATTAACGAGTAAAAATGGAAAATTTATTTGGACCGAAAAACACGCTGAGGGTTTTGAAAAAGTCAAAACAGCTTTGGTCAATCCACCTGTTTTGAAATTTCCTATTTTCGACGAGAAAACTACTTTTGTGCTTACTACGGATGCTAGTAAGGATGCTTTAGGATCTATCCTAAGCCAAACCCGAGACGGTGAATCGTGGGTTATTGCGTATGCATCACGTGTTTTAAATGTGCACGAAAAAATTATTCAACGATTGAGCGTGAAGCATTGTGTATAATATGGTCCATGAAAATGTTTCGTCATTATTTATACGGTTCTCATTTTATTGTCGAAACAGATCATAAACCTCTAAAATGGTTATTAAATCTTAAAGAACCTAGTGGTAAATTAATGCGATGGTCTTTAAAATTACAAGAATTTGATTTTGAAATTCGTCATATTGCTGGAAAAGAAAACGGAGCTTCAGACTGGCTTTCGAGAAATTTTACTTCTTCTCCAGTTGTAACAGTCGCTCCAGAAAGTGAATTTCAAAAAGACGCTAAAAATGATGAATTTATTTTTGATATTAGGACACAATTAGAACGTCCTAATTGCCCTGTTGACATCAGAAATGAGTTCGATATTTTTAATAATAGCTTGGTTCGTAGGTATAAGCCTAAACGAACAGGAACGATGATTTGGCAAACGGTCGTTCCAAAGGTTTGGGTGCAACGAGTGCTTGAGGAGCTACATGATTCCGAATTTGGCGCACATTTCGGAGTAGCGAGGACAGTCGGTAGGATAATGCAACGTTATTGGTGGCCGACGATGTTGTATGACATAGAGAAGTGGTGTAAGACATGTGAGATATGTCAAAAGCGTAAGTCACCTATTCCTAGTGTTCGTGCTCCTTTACAAATTATTCCAGTGGAAGGACCATGGGATAGGGTAGCAGTTGATTGTTTAGAATACAAATTGTCGGAAAATGGTAATCGATACGTTGTTGTTTTTCTCGATTATCTAACAAAATGGGCTGAAGCATTTCCGATCCCTGATTTAAAAGCTGTAACAATTGCTCGCGTATTTTTACGAGAAATAGTTTGCAGGTTTGGGGCACCAAGAGAGTTACTTTCTGACAGAGGGAGTAATTTTACCTCCCAGCTTATGCAAGACGTGTGCGCTATACTGAAGATACATAAGGTGTATACCTCTCCGTATCATCCTCAAACGGACGGTTTGGTTGAAAGATTCAATCGAACGCTGTCCGCATCTTTATCAACGTTAGTTTCGCGTAATCCTGAACGTTGGGATACACTAATATCTTACGTATTATTTGCATATCGTTGTTGTCAGCAAGAATCAACTGGTATTTCTCCATTCATGCTTATGTTTGGAAGGGAACCTCGTTACCCTTTAGAAATACAAACTAGTCCAGCTCAAAGATCAGCCTGTTCTGAAGAATTATTTTTGGATGTTTTGCAACAAACTCTATCAGAAATGCAAGAAAAAGCTAAAATTTGGATCAAAAAAGCCCAAGAACACCAAAAAGTTGAATATGATAAGAAGGCAACCTCTTATGTATTTGAACTTGGAGATATTGTTTATTTGCGTAAAAATTACTTCGTTGAGGGTGAAAGCCCTAAACTATCTCTAAAATGGGATGGTCCGTTCGAAATTATCGAAAAAATATCTAATGTCAATTTTCGAATAGCATTATGCGCCGATGAACGAGTCAAAAAGTTGGTTCATGTAAATCGTTTAAAAAAGGGTGAAAAGCCTAACGATTTGGGACATGAAAAAGAGCCAAAAAATGGTGATATCGTTTTTGCTAAGGTAAAGGGGTATCCCTTTTGGCCTGCGCGAATCTGCGAATTTTCCGAAATTCCACAGAAGCTTAGTATGCGCGATTATAGGAAAATTCCAGTTTATTTCTTCAAAAAATCGCTTTATGGATTATGTGAACACGAACTAGTGATTCCATTTAACGAAAATTTGGCAAAATTCAGCAAGTGTCGCTTGCGAGGCTTTCCTATTGCTTTGGAAATGGCTTCTAGAGCAATTAATGATGCCAAAAATGCAGAACCAGATTAATCTGTCTATTGTTCTGCTTACGTAATTGTATATATGCTTGGTTCGATTTTTCTTTTTACGATTAATTTAATTTAGTGTTTTAAATATTTTATATAGCGATTTTGATATGGCAAAATCTTATTTTGGTTTGATTTCGGATGGTCTATCGGGAATAAGTGGAATGGACGGTAATTTTGGTCGAAAAAATAGAGAAATATTTGATAAATATTTTGGGCGAGCGCCATTACAAATACGAGAAATAGTACTAATTAATAACATTTCCAATTGCGAAATTATGGTGGAAAAGTTGAAAAAAACCAATTATGGAAGGTTGGCCAGCGGTAATTGGTATTGATTGTGAGTTTGTAAATGGTTCTCAGCCTTATTATTATTGGAATGACACCGACAAAAAGTTTTTCTCAATTTCTATCACTAATAATTCAAAAGGAGGATTTGCTCGATTGATTCAATTAGCTCGTTTGGATGGTTTAATTTATTTGGTGGATTTATTCGCGTTCCGTACATTCCCAAATGCGATTTTGGACTTATTTTTCGATAAATGTATTATAAAATTTGGACAAAATTTTTATAACGATTGCTTAGCACTTGGAAGAGCATTTATCGAATGTAAAGTGATTGAACAATCCAAAATTTACGATTTTTTCGAAAGATATAAGGATTTTCAAAAAGAAAAAACGATAGATAAAATTGACATTGTGAACAGAAACCGTTGTTCTTTATCGTCGTTTATCTATTTCGGATTGGGTTTAGAAATTAACAAGGACGTGCAAGGTCGCAGCTTATCTTGGAATAAAAACATTACGGCTTTTTCGCGCCAAATGGTTGTATATTCAGCGCGTGATGCGCTTGCGGCGGCGGATTTGGGCGTTTTATGGGCGTACTATGGTCTTTGGAAGGATGGCTCCCAGGCATCGAGGATAGGGTCTCTGCTAACGCAGAAGGGAGTACTCCCTAAGACCATACGCGATAGAAGCGTCGATCCGCGGGGAATAGTGGTTACGGTGGCGAACGAGTTGGTCAAATCCGTTCCAGTCGAATCGGTGGCGAACGCGTGTGTGAAAACGTCTAGCAGTGAATTGAGGCGGTCGGAAAACGTGTTCGTTGGTGAAAATGGGGCGATGGATTTGAAAGAGGCGTTCGATGGACTACCATACGGTTGTCGTCAACGAATTTTGTCCGATATTCGACTATTCCGACGATTCTGGCGAAAGTTGTACACGTCGAAACAAGGTTGGAATGCGGTAGCCCAGGAATTTTTCGACGGTCGTGTGGCGGCATATACAGGATCCTGTCAGCGTCACCACGATGCGATGGTGCAGATCCTTAGAAGTTGAATGGATTTGTTGATTCGATCGTTTAATGGGCCGCACAAAGATTACGTTATTAGGAAAGCAATGACGAAATTGGGTCGTGAGCCAAAATCTTTTGGGGAAGCTTTCAAAACGGCCTATTCGAAGACAGTTGAATTTCGAAAACGTTGGCGCGTAATGAATCGTGATTATCATTCTAATGTGGTGGGGGTTCGCAAGAACCCAGGGTATTAACCCTAAAAGTGAGGGGCTGTGGAGTCCCGGGTTGGTGGTCCTCAAAGGGCTGAGGAATGTAGCGGTGGCTTCATTTATTTGAGTCTTTCAAAACATTGAGAAAGTTTCGCTATGATTTTGATTAACAATGATTTCTGTTTAATGTTTTGAATAACTTGCATATCCTATAGTTACATTTATTAGGTAGACGCCGGTTTTCGGGCGTCACTTGTTTCTATGTAAATTTATTGATATCATTTTTGTCGCTATTAGATGTTTCTTCGTTTACAAGTCAGTTTGAAACATTATTAGATTTTCGACGGTCGATCTGGGCTGAATAAGGGCTAGCGTGGGTTTCGCCCGGTTCATTTGTTGTGCATATATATTGTGCGTTTTTTATTAATTGTATTATTGGTTTGCGTTGAATAATACTTAGCATTCGATGGTGTTAGCGCACACATCTTGCAAGCAGGCGGGAATCCGCTGAGGGTCATTCACCACTCCCTAACTTATCTGCAGCATTTGTCACGGCTAATTATTTCGGCGTAATTAATTTAATTACTTGTGTTATACATCAGAGCTCAGCCCATTGGGGCCGGCGACCGAGGACGACATTGACGATTCGCCGGACATGAACAAGACAAGGACAGAGGGTCAACACAAATACAACTTGCGCCCAGCCCCACGTCAAACAAGGACGTCCGACTTTTGATGGGATGGCATGTCATGCAAAATGATAAAATCACAAGATAGCAGGTTTTCAATGATTTATCAGATACTTGTAATTTTTCTTAAGTAAGGTTATTGATTTTTCGTCCGCGTTTTCAAACATTTTGTAAGCATAGTCGAATTTGCCTCGCAACCCCGACCTCGGCATATCACATGCAACAGACAAAAGTTGATTGGCACGCGCGTGCAGCAGCTGTCACTCATCGACAGCGGGCATGACCTACAGTAATACTTACATTACTCGACGGAAAGCGTACTCGCATGCTTAGAGCCTTAATTGATGCGCGAATCGGATTGATAAAAATAAATACCTAACTCGAGCTATTATGTAGGCAGAAGCAAAAATTAGTACACGTGAAATTTAAAATGCCTGGTATTCAGCCTGCAGCCAGGGCTGCCTACGTGCCCTCTCGAAGAAGAAAGGCATAAAAATAGTATCAGACACACGATTAGAAAAATTAAGCGAAGTGGAGTTAGTCTGTCTTTGGACTTCGTAGCCAAGCAGTCGCGTATAACTCAAAAACTCAGAATTCAGGATAAAACTCGACTGATACCCGCATTTTTGAGAATTTAGAAATAAAACTCGACTTATACCCGCATTCTTCAGAATTTAGAATAAAAAACTCGACTTATACCCGCATTCTCATAGAAATCGAGGAATCTACCCGCCAAACCCGACCAAAAATCTACTTCGAAAGCTGGTTGCAGACAAAATCGTCTATGTCGAAATGGTAAATTGCGTACTCGTTTATTGCTATAATCATCAATCGATAGAAATTTCTTCATTACTCGCTTTATTTTTTAATTAATAAAGTCAGTAAATTAAGCAACGGTCCTTTTCTCGCCAGACATAAAAAAGTAACATGACAAGAGTCGTAACAGTAATGATAACAAAATCACTTGGGGACTGGAAGAGTGCGGTAAAGAAAGTGGTGCTGATGTTAATGATGTTAATATTAATTTTTCTACTGAAAATGTGTATGCTATTGCTTTAAATTATAATTTGTTTCATGATTTGCCTTATATGCAACGTCTTGATGTATTTTTTAGATAACATTTACAGACTGTTGCAGACGCATAAACGACCTGAGCGGTTGACCCTAGAACCTCACTAATCATTTTGTGTTGGACGATGGGATCCTAAAGTATCAGCAGGATCCGGAATGAGAAGCAGTCTTAGCCGTTCCATGCTGGTTGGTCCCCATTCTGTTACAAGCGTTGCACAACAATCCGATTTCTGGTCATTTAACTTTTTGCCGGACTTTTGAAAAAGCCCACGTGCGCCATTTCTAGCCGGACCATAGATGGGCAGTACCGAAATTCTGGTGGAGGGAGGGAGAGGGAGTGAAAAAATTTCTGGGGGACGAAAAAATTTTCAAAGCTCAAAAAATGGTCTTAAAAGTGCTTGTATGGCAAAAAACACCATTTTTCGACGTTTCTCATAGAGCACTATCCTATGACATCAAAAATTGCTAAAAAAGCAAAAAAATTTCAAAAAATTGAATTCTGGGGGGTTTGTTTTGATTTTGGGGGGTATTTCAACTCCTGGGGTGCATACCTCCAACTCCCTTCCCCTACGCCCACGTGTGGCCAGGACCATGCACAGATGTTTGAAAATACTACGGAGAGTGTTTGCCTTGTCAACGCTGCCAACCACCGACTCAACGTTTGCCCGTCCAGCTACTGCACCCAATACCTGTGGCAGCCACTCTCGACCATTGGGTTATGGATATGTTGAGGCCGCTCACGATTACACCCTCCTCTAACACCAGCATTCTTGTTTTTATATATCGGATGACTAAATGGGCTGAGACAATCGCGGTACCTAACGTTCAGACTGCTACGATCGCCGAATTTTTCCTGGAATGCATTGTTTTGGGGCCCTGAAAGTCTTTCAACCTGATCGGGGCACCGGGTTTGTGGCTGCTGTTTTCCGCAAAGTTTTCAGATTGTGCAACGTTAGACACATTGTGTCAACACCATACTGTCCACAGACTAACGGGGTGGTAGAGCGTTTTAACCGAAATCTACAAACCATGTTGGTCACCTGCATCCAGGAAACTGAAGATCGATGGGACAGCTACTTGCCGAGCACATAAAACACCAGCCGCCATGATAGCACTGGGTAATTGCCATATCATATTACCTAGTGTATGGACGGAACACAAAACTAAAGATCGATCAAGCTTTGACCGCCAATTATGATGATTTGCAGCTGCCGCCAATATGTAAAATTCTGCGAAATTTGCGTTTGGCCCAACATTACGCAGACAATGCGGCCTGACGTGCACAGCAGCAGCAGAAGCGACAATACGACCAAGAAAATCGCGTTGAATCAAATAAGCCAGAATATCGACCTGGCGATCCTGTTTTGTGTCGAAATTCCCAAGCCAGGTCGAAATTCCATCAGCGATGGTTGGGTCCGTATGAACTCCGTCACTTACGTCCGCCGAATACGATCATCAGAGAACTTAGCGGATTCCATAGGATGTGAAGGGTTCATTTGAACCAGTTGTGTCCATTTCATGGACAGCGCCGTGCCGTGCTCGATTATGCTGACGATCTCAGCGAATATAACGTTGAGTATTGACAAAAGGTCTGCTTGGCGCGAATGGACTGATTCTCAAGCGCCGCCGGGATAATTTTTGTAGAAATTTGCGATCATTTACCCGCAACTTCCGCCCCAGTGGTACTTTTGGGTCGAAATTTCGTTTAATCCATATAAAGATGTTTCGAACTTTGGGGAAGAATTCGTCTTAAAGAGGGAATAGTGTAACAAAGCTGATACATTCAACAGCTAACAGTCTTATTTTACATTTGTATATTTATGCTTAAGCTAGGTAGGTATTTATTAGGTATACCGCCCATTTTCTATATTCGTAATTCTGTCTACTAATTGTTGCTTAAATACTACCTGCTCTCTAGTAAATAGCTCAGTCCAAGATATCTCCACTCATATGTAGCTTAGGATCGATGCTGGCCAGCTAGCTGGCCAGCTACATAGTATAAGCTTACAATGTGACATATATACATGTGATTACAGTAGAGTATTATTTAGCTCACGTTAAACTATGTATTGAGGGCCATGGGCCGAAACGTGCATCGCCCATGAACGATTAATATTACTAGTCTCATGATTGTATATTCCGATAGTAATATTCCCAGGATAATGATTGATAAGCGAACTTTTATACCACTAGACGAATTGACCTTAAACGTAAGGAATCATAAAAGCTTAAACCTTACAGTACTATTTATTTTGCTCAAAAATGAAAATTCGCTTTCCAACAGTAGGCTTAAGTTCCAAATTTTGTAACTTTGTGACATTCTGAGCTACCTTTGCTAAACTCCGAGTTTCTCAGCTTGCATGGATAATTAAAAACTAAATAAGCACTAATCAATAGGAAGGACCTTATTGCATCTAGCAGTATGATCACGTTTTAGACCTTTCATTTTACACTATACACCATCATGTTTCTCCTAAAAAATTTCAAAATCCACATTTTTCTTAAATTTTTCAGTCAACTCCTTTCATGATCCTACCTATGTGAAATTTTCATTGAAAGAAATGTACCGAAAACTAAAGCAAACTGGTCGAGCCCGCATATAGCGATTCAACACGAAAATTGCGTCTTATTTTGCATATGGGATTTCTGCTCTTCATATCGAAAAAAAATCTTCAAAAAATAGTAAGCTAGTGTCCACAGCGAGAATAAAGTCTATCAGATAAATCTGAAATTTATGTACCTTCACGTCAATGCGGACTTGACACCGTTGCGCAAAGAAGCTTCTTTTTGCGAAATGACAGGAATTTATCATAGGTAGCGCGTTAGCGCGTACCTATAATATACTTGGGTACCCCCAACACCTGGGCACCCCCTACAGCTATAACGGGACACTTCTGGAAGGTGCGGTTTTTTTTAAAAGAAAGATAATGAAAAAAATTCGCTGCCCGTGTTTTTTTGTTTTTCTTGAAACTCAAAATTGACTGTGTAAAGAAGGTGTAAAGTTTTTGTGTAACGTTATAACATAGGACAAATTTTGGGACCTTTTTACTGCGGCATGTGGACAACTGAGTATTGATAACTCGAAGGATTGAACAGAATAGGATAATAGAGGGATGAATTCTACAGATGACACTTTTTTTGTTTTTTGAAATTCGCATTATTTATTGAACGGCAGTGTAAAGAGTGCGAAAATCTGGGGGTGAAAAAGCACTTTTTGGTCGAGTTTTCAACCTTCCTATGTCCGATACTAACTCCGGTTATGAGGTTTTTAAAATGTTTTCTGACAGAAATGTAGAGCGGATCAAGGACTACATTCCGCATATAAGCAAAGTCTTCTATGCTCTATGGTGAGTTAGATCCTGGGGTTTAAAGTTTACACTCTGGTGGATGGTGTAAAAAAACGGATTTTAACTAAGATTTCTCTGCCAAATTTTTCCGCTTATGAGTCAGTGCAAATCGAAGACAGCATTAATAAAGTGACTTACAGGGGCTAAACATCGCAGCAAACCGCATTTAAAAAAACGCAATATTGAGTTATTTATGGGGGTGTAAAGTTCGAAATCAGAGGTAAAAAATGGGCTAAAAAACACGTTTTTTCCGAAGTTTGATTGATAAATCATGCCAAATAATTTTTGCAACAGAATTTTGGCACACAGGAATGTACTACGATTTAAAAGCTACAAATTGTACCAAACCGAATTTCTTTAAACTCAATGGGGAGTTCGGTACGGAATTTTAAAGTTTACAGTGTTCTAAATGATGGAAAATACGTTTTTGTTGCGTTTTTTGTTCGCCACTTTCTCCGTCCAGAAGTCGGGATAAGTCTAATAGAATAAAAATAAAGTGCTTTATATCGGGTGCATGTCAAAGCAAATTGTCTATACATTAATATTTAGCGAGTGTAAAGTCAAAAATTTGGAGTTTTAAATGCGTTTCTGTCTTGTTTTTTCTGCCTGCTTCTCCGGTTACGAGTCAGGGACACGTTTATCAAGTCTAGAAATGGACCAGGAATCAAATTTGATATGCCAGTCTGGCGCATATGTTTACACTCTACGGTGTTGTAAAGTAGTTTACACCAATTGTTAGTTTGCCCATAGAACATTATGTAGACTTAATTTTTTCATAAATATTAATCGTAATATCGGAACAATATCAAAATTACGAATCTGACTAAAATCTTCTTTACACTAGGTGTTTACATGAAGTTTACACTACATATATATTTATCTTCGTTTTTGAGCATTCCTGAAACCTAATTTTTTCTTGGAGCCTAGAAGTTTTCAAAGGATCAAATGTGAGACGTCACGTAGGCGCGTTTGTTTACATCCAACAGTGATGTAAAGTAGTTTACATTCATTGTTTATATGTCCTCAGACCATTGTAGAGACATAATTTTTTCATGAATGTTGATCATAATATCCGAGTAATTTTTTACACTGCATGTTAGCCTTTGTTCTAGAGCATTGCAAAAATCGAAATTTTTTCCTGATATATAAAAATTTACAGGGAATGAAATATATACGTCAATTGGGCGCGCTTGCTTACACTCAGCAGTATTGCAAAGTGGTTTAAACCTAATGTTTATTGTCTTTAAAACATTATGGAGACTCATTTTTCCATAAATGTTGAAAGAAATATCGGAGCAATATCAAAATTACGAATCCGACTAAAATATTCTTTACGCTATGTGTTTGTGTAAAGTTTACGTTACGTGTTAACCCTAATTCGATAGACTTGCAGAGACTTTGTAACTGAAGTCAAGAAATTTTCAAGGATTCATATGTGAGACATCAATTAAGTGAGTTTGTTTACCCTCAAAAGTAATCTAAAGTGATTTAAAAATTATGTTCAAGTGTCCTTAGATCATTGAAGAGATGTAATTTTGTCTTAAATGGGTTGCATTGAAGTTAAATCCTTCTTAGCCGTGTTTATAATATGTTTCACAAAATCTTGCACATGGAGAGCAATCGTTTAATTGATGTAAATTGCCTGCAAAAGTGGTTTAAAATGAACCAGCAATCACACTACTGTGCACAGAAGTCGACAAAGAAATACAGCTTTATTGTAATCATGTACATTAATAAGCCGTAAACTGTTAGTATTCTCTACACCTAGTAGTCGTGTAAAGTTTGCACTATTCATTTGTTGTTAATATGTAGTCTATACTACAAATTTATTTTACTACCAAATCAAAGCGTTAGTGTTCCTTACATTTGATATTTGCGTGAAGTTTTTGAATTTTTGCCGAAAATCTTTGCCTTCTAATTTACCAACATCCCGCCTTTCCATTTTCTTGAAGTTTAAAATCTTTTATAATTCTCTCATAATTTAATGGTAGGTTTTAACTTTAAGTTTCTCTTGGTTTACAACTCTCACTTAGCAAGCTCATTTTTCAAAACTTTTTCATAGTGATCAGATTAGTTGCGTTTAGTTTGGAATTGGTGGACGGTCGTTATTTTATTACTCGGCTTAAATAAACCAAGTGACTATCTTTTGATTATTTTCTTCATCGCAAATTCAAACACCCAATTTTCAATTTGAAAATTGACCCAATTTTCAATTTGAAAATTGATCCAATTTTTCAATTTGAAAATTGAAAATTGGGTGTTTTCAATTTCAAAAGTCACAACCACACCTGGGCGTGGGGGGGGTTTGGGGGAGTATGCACCCCCCAGAAACCAAAATACCCCCCTCCAGAAATCAAAATACCCCCCCAGAATTCAATTTTTGAAAATTTTTTCCGTTTTTTTCGCAATTTTTTGATGCCAATGATAGTGCTTGATGAGAAACGTCGAAAAATGGTGTTTTTATCGCCATTCCACCATTTTTAAGGCCATTTTTTGACCTTCAAAAAAATCTTGCACTCCCCCCCAGAATTTTCTTGCTGCTCACGTATGGTCACAACACATTGTGCTTGTGTATTGATTGAGTGAGGATTTGCAATGTGAATTCGTTGGTTAAATTTTTGTGCTTGATTATAAGTGAACTGCACATTAAGAAGAAATAACTTAATGCAGTTTTAATTTGAAAATGGATGGTGTCAATAAGGTTGTCTTGTTTAAAAAGGATAATGCTGATGTTAAGAACAATATTGTTTCCCGCGTTCTTGGACTGTTGTCATTATTGTGGCATGTTACTGATTGTGTTTACTGACTGATGTACTGAAATCACGCTAATTAAAAGTAGTGTACTAGCAAAGAAAAATGCTCCGATGGAGCAAAAAAGATGAATATACTTGGAATTGTGGATTATTATGGATGTAAAAGGAGGGGACTAGGAAAAATCTACCTAAAGTCGGAAAATCTGCTAAAAATCACACTTTCTCTAAGCAACGCAAAAAATCGATGTATATTCTGCGGCCTCCTAAAAAAGTGTCTTTTTTAAATAATGTTCGAAGTTTCAGATAAGAGTGTATAAACGAAATCTATCAAGGTTACTTTTTTAAATTGCTGGCACCTGATTGATAGAAAACTAAGAGGTATTGTATTTAAAGTTGTTTTGTTTTATGAGCATTATAGCAAGCAAAGCAGGAGCCGATTGATTAGTGCACACAATCGTTTCGGGCATGCTAGTGTATCTACATTAAGTCTGTTTCAAGTCAACTTACGTGTTTCCTACTGTTTTTAACCAACCATGTCTTCAATTGTCTTCGATGTTTGCTATTTCATTCAATTGGCTTGGAAGACTGTTAGTTTACTTAATATCATTTCCCATAGCTACTGCATAGCTAACGTGCTGCTGTTTCAATCATTGTTATGGTTGAATATTTATTTTAATCTGTTGGCCGCAGAATATACATCGATTTTTTGCGTTGCTTAGAGAAAGTGTGATTTTTAGCAGATTTTCCGACTTTAGGTAGATTTTTCTAGTCCCCTCCTTTTACATCCATAATAATCCACAATTCCAAGTATATTCATCTTTTTTGTTCCATCGGAGCATTTTTCTTTGCTTATGTATATACTACATGCATATGTACATACATAGTTACATACATACATACAAAGATAGTTAATGATAGCAAAGAAAAATGCTCCGATGGAATAAAAAAAAGGTAAGTATACTTGAATTTCTTCATTGTTAAGGATTTAAAAGGAGGTGTCTAGGGAAAACTTCCCTATATCCGAGGATGTGTCTAGGGAAAAGTTCCTCATATCCGCAGAAGCCATAGGAATGTGCTAAACACTTCGACTTCCACTAGACAACGCAAAAATCAAAGTATATTCTGCGGCCTATGCGCGTTTCTGCTGATTTTCCGTAATAATTCCGATTACGATGGCGAGTATTTTAATTACTTTATTTCGGAAAATTTAGAGAAATTTTTTGTGGTTTTTAATGCAAACTATTGAGTTGGCCATGTAGGTGTTAAGTTAACACTGTTATCGTTTACGCTGAAGCATTTTGGCAGGTCAAAATTTTATGAAATAAATAATACATTGGTTATTTAATAGCCATGGAAGTGTCTTCAATGCTCTTTTGCGGAAGACCTAAAAACATTTTGTGACGACACCCTCATGTTTCACAGGCTGCAGAATATACTTCGATTTTTGCGTTGTTTAGGGGAAGTCTGATTGTTTAGCACATTCCTATGGCGCGCTTATAGGGAAACTTTCCCTAGTCCCCTCCTTTTACATCCTTAACAATGAAGAAATTCAAATCTATTTACCTTTTTTAATGGATAGGAGCATTTTTCTTTGCTAGTTCCCTCCGTTTATCTAATACTTCAGGCCATATATCCAGAGATGGGCAGCGCCAAAATTCTTAGAGGCGTGCAAGTAGCTGACGAAATTTCTTTTTTCGTCTTGAATTCTTTACACTAAAATGATCACAGATTAAGAAATATTGCGCTGAAAAAGAAAAAATTTTACGTTTTGAGATATTGTAGCCCTCTACATTATAAAACCAATTTGACTGCACAGTAACCAAAATTTAGTTAGATAAGCTTTAGAACACATTATCCATAAAAAACCCGTATACTTTACACTTTAATGTAACAACCATTAAGTGTAAGGAAATTTCAAGGTCAGATTCGTAAGCTACGACTCAGGGGCAATATTTTGAAGAATTGGCCCTTCGGCAACATTTAAAAAATGGCCCTCCGCAAATTGTTTCATTTTCGATGCTCTGTGCGGTAAAGTGCTTCTCAGTGTAAACTATACACTTGTGCTAATAACGCAATATTGGGTGTATAGCAACAAAATACACTAAGATCTATAACGCTAATTTCAGGGCACATTTTGAGCATAATTAGCATGTTCCGCCTATTTAGCGGAGTAGCTGAAGAAATGTCGTTCTTCGCCTCGAAGCCTTTACACTAAAACGATCACAGATCAAGGAATATTGCGTAAAAAGAGAAAACATTGGGTTTTGAGATATTGCAACCCACTACATTATGAAACTAATTGGAGCGCACAGAAACCAAAATTGAGTTATATAAGCTGAAGGACACGTTAACAGTAAAAATCTCGAATACTTTACATTTTTGTGCAACAGCCATTGAGTGTGAAGGAATTTTATGGTGTGATTCGTGATCCACAACTTGAGGGGAACATTTAAAATATTGTTTCTCCGCAAATTGTTTGATGTCCAATGCTTTTGGTGGAAAAGTGCTTCTCAGTGTAAACTTTTTACTTGTGCTAATAACGCATTATTGGATGTAAAGAAAACAAAAACTAGGATCTGTAACGCTAAGGTCAGGGCACATTTTAAGCATAATTAACATGTTCCACCTACTTAGCGGAGTAGTTGGAGAAATTTCGTTTTTCGCCTCGGACCCTTTACACTAAAACGATCACAGATCAAGAAATATTGCGTTAAAAGAAAAAAAATTGGGTTTTGAGATCTGGCAAACCACTACATTATGAAACTAATTGGAGCGCACAGAAACCTAAATTGAGTTAGATAAGCTGAAGGACACGCAAAGAGTAAAAAACACGTATACTTTACACTTGTGTGCAACAACCATAGAGGTAAAGAAATTTTAAAGTCAGATTGTAATCTACAACTTAAGGGCAACATTTTAAAAAAATTGGCTCTCCGCAAATTATTTGATTTTTCGGTCTGCACTTTACACACTTATTGCTAACTCGGTGTTGTGTTAAGTGTAAACAAAAAAACACCGGAATCGAATTTTTTAATGATCCATTGATAAAAAACCGCACCACCCAGGTGTGTGCCGTTGTTGCTGCGTGGGGGACACAAATTTCGCACTCGCAGTGATTAACATATAAGAAAAAAGGATGGCCAAGTTTATTATAGGTAGCGCTATCGCGCTACCTATGATATTTGATTCAATTGATTAAAGCTTCTTATATGCACACATTGCTCTGTCTGTACTGAAACAATAATTGAATAATACTGATGATACATATGTATGATAACGGTAATAATAATTTAAGAGTTATGTATGTACTTAAGGGAATGCGGATAGAAGAAGTTCAGGTAAAGAGTATAGAGAATTGACAATCCTTCTTATTGTGACTCTTAAGAAAAATCGGTTCTGATGAGAAGTGTTCTTCGGGTTGGGGGGTTTGGGGGTTTTCGATCCCCCTCCCAGAATGGCTAATGACTTCCCGCAAAAAAGCAGCGACCCTTCCTAGAATTATCGACTTTGTGTAAAACATGGCACAAGTTGTAACAAGTGTGCCTTTTAAAGCGTTTTTTCTGCCCATTTTTGGCTAAAAAATCTCAAATTTTCGGCGCTTCGCACCATACACACATTTTTAACTCTATTTTGTTGAAATTACAAAATTTTTTTAAATTTTTTAAATATTTTTTTCACGCTTTTTTGTTCTAGCAAGTACGAGTATTGTCTGAAACGTCAAAAAACAGCGTGTTTGTCGAGTACCCTTCGTTTTTAGCCCTAAAAAGGCACTTTTTAAAATGTTTTTGGACCTGCCCCCAGAATTCCCATGTTGTACATGTACGGTCTAGACCCCCATCCCCGAGAATCTGGCGGAACCCCAAAATCGATAGATAGACCCCTCTCCTGCATTAAATTTTGGGTGCTAGTTCTGTCAATTCTGTCTTATCAGACCCTCAGAATTTAGTCGCTGCCTATGAATGATGGTGAGTAGCGATTCACGAAATTTATTTTTACTATAAAAGCAAGCAAATCATCCAACCAATTTCCACACTTAGGCGTATGGAAGATGATGCTTGGGGCTCAAGACCCCGAAAATCCAAATATCCTCGCAGCTTAAAATAGACCTCTACACCGAATTAATTGAAATATTTTGGAAGTGCTATTTTAGATTTTAGCCATTTTCGCGCAAATATGGATCCTATTTTCTATCTGATAAGACGACCTTGCACTTGTATTCTTATATGACAGTGAGTCGTTTGAAGGTCAACGGAGTTTTGCTGAGTCAAAATGGCCTCCAAAACTGGTATAAATGCTAAAATAGCGTTTAAGCAGCCAAAATGACCTCCAAAAATTGGTATAAATCCTTCTGTTCCATTTCGGACACTTTTCAGAAAACTTTTAGATTTTATTTTGCATTTTCGGTTCTCATTTTGCTTTATGTTTTCGAGAAAATTCCCGATTTTTCTATTCATAGGAGAATTCTAGACCCCCAAATGCGTGTCTGCTTTTATCGCGTTTTTTATCTTTGTTTTTCATTTCGGTATTCAATTTCTCTGTGTTCTTACCTTTTTTCCTTACCTTATTTATATTTAGTTTCACGATTTTTCGTACTAATTTGTATCTCTTAAACGATTTAATGTAGATATCTTAATTCATGCTGTTTTAATTTACTCGTTATTTTTCTTTTTTGCCTTTAGTCACATTAGACTTCCTATTATCAACGCAGTGATTGTATTATTTAATTAAAAGCAGGACCCTTACATAATTTTTAACGTGTGTACAAATGCGTTACTCCTATTTTTCGCATCTTCAGCAATAGACCACACTTTTCTATAGGGTTTTTAGACGTTTAATCAAAAACGTATGCTAAACGCCGTTGAATACTGCATTATTCAGATTATCAGTTTTCCAAAAAGCTGGGAAGCACGCTACGCGTTTTTTGCGACCTTCTGGCTTTAAATTACGAATTTCTAGGCGATTCTTGTCAATAAATCAGTTGCATCGATAAGAAAAGAAAAATGCAAGTCTTTTTACGCTTCAGTACATTTATGACCATTCTGAGCGGGGGAGAGTATGTAAGTGAGCTTTCTTCGAGCAAAAGTGACCTTAAAAATTTGTGTAAATGCTAAAATTGCGTTGAAACTGCGTTATTCAACAGTTACTGGTCAATTCGAAATACTTTTGAAAATTTTTTCGATTTTCATCCATTTCGGCCTTTAGATTACCGGAAAATTGCTCGCCAACAATTGCTCGAGAACAATTGCTCGCCAGCAATTGCTCGCCAGCAATTGCTCGCTCAGCAATTGCTCGCCCAGCAATTGCTCGCCCAGCAATTGCTCGCCCAGCAATTGCTCGCCCAGCAATTGCTCGCCCAGCAATTGCTCGCCCAACAATTGCTCGCCCAGCAATTACTCGCCCAACAATTGCTCGCCCAGCAATTGCTGGCCCAGCAATTGCTCGCCCAGCAATTGCTCGCCCAGCAATTGCTCGCCCAGCAATTGCTCGCCCAGCAATTGCTCGCCCAGCAATTGCTCGCCCAGCAATTGCTCGCCCAGCAATTGCTCGCCCAGCAATTGCTCGCCCAGCAATTGCTCGCCCAGCAATTGCTCGCCCAGCTATTGCTCGCCCAGCAATTGCTCGCCCAACAATTGCTCGTCCAACAATTGCTCGCTCACCAATTGCTTGCCAACAATTTCTCGCTCAGCAATTGCTCGCCAACAATTGCTCGCACAGTAATTGCTCGCCAAATGATTGCTCGACGAACAATTGCTCGACAATCACCAACAATTGCTAGCCGAACGATTACTTGCTGAGCAATTGCTCGCCAGTGAATTAATAACATGGGAACCGCTCCCTAAGCATTGTTGCTTCTTATTTATTTGAATCAGCAATTGTCATTTTATATCGTGATGTTGCATACATTTGCGCCCATTCATTTATCTATGTACAGATTGTTTCGTTTTTGGTAGGAAAGAGAGATTGTTTCGTTTTTTATAGGAAAGAGAGAAGAAGCAGTAGTTTCGGTTTGAAAGTATTCATTTTTAGTGTACTAAAATGATTTTTAATTCTTTTAATTTTAATTTTCAGTTATAATCATACATGCACAGTATGGGAATTCTGAGGGGGTGAATACCTAAAGTGCCTTTTTTGGGCCCAAAAATGGCCGGTACGCGTTAAAAAACATCGTTTTTTGTCGTTTCTGACGATACTCTATCCTTCTAGAGCATGAAATCATGAAAAAAATTTCGAAAAAAGTTGAATAAATTGACCAATATATCGCTTAAAACATGAATATATGGCGCGAAGTGCCGAAAATTTGGCGATTTTGAGCAAATAGATAGCCAAAAACCCTTAAAAAGACACTTTTTCTACCAATTTTCAGGTAAGTTTAGTAAACTTTTGAAAAATCGCCAATTCTGGGGGGGTGAAAAATTTTTCGCGGGGGGTGAAAAATGATTCTGCGGGGGGTGAAAACCCCCAAACCCCCCCCCAAGATCATGTATGGTTATAATGCACTCAATAAAGTCGACAGGTGTTCGTGAGCAATTTTCCGCACACGCCAGGCGATTGCTCGCCAATCACCTGTCATTAGTCAAGAAATGAATTTTTGAGTTTTTTAAATTCGTTCTATCAGTTACAAGCTGATCATTGTATGCCACATCACAGCAGAACTAAGTTATACTTAATTAAAATCGCTCAGCAAGCAATCGTTCGGCTAGCAATTGTTGGTGATTGGCGAGCAGTTGTTAGGCGAGCAGTTGTCCGTCGAGCAATCATTTGGCGAGCAATTGCTGGACGAGCAATTGCTGGGCGAGCAATTGCAGGGCGAGCAATTGCTGGGCGAGCAATTGCTGGGCGAGCAATTGCTGGGCGAGCAATTGCTGGGCGAGCAATTGCTGGGCGAGCAATTGCTGGGCGAGCAATTGCTGGGCGAGCAATTGTTGGCGAGCAATTGTTCTCGAGCAATTGTTGGCGAGCAATTTTCCGCACACGTTATTTTGCTCTCAGAAAAAATCCATTATCCCATTCTCTGCCTGCCTGTCTGTGCCCGACTAAGTGTAAAGCCAAGCTTCCAATGTATTTTTAGCCAATGTTATGCTTGCTACCCATAGTCAATCGGATGAGTTCGACCAACTCTGATTCCCCGCAAAGTGATGTTTTTGACGCCGGATTATGCTAATTTGTTGATGAGCAAAGACGGCCGCTGGCTATCCTGGCTGTCATACGTCGATGTGGCGTTGTTAAAGTTAGTAAAAAATGGCTTAGTTATTAGTTATTGAGTAACTCGCATTAGAGAAACCGGCCTAGTTAACTTATTGATTAACTTGGCGTAAATTAACTAGTTAACTAGTTAACCAAGAATAAAATGTTATAATTTTGAAAACACATTTTATATACCTACTTACGCATCACATTGGCCAAACTTGTGTATGTATATGGTTCAGTTTATTTGCTGTTTATTAAAACTCAAAAAATTGTTGAGCACAGTTCACGAAAATTATAAATCAACAGATACAAAATCTTTATCAATCTGAAAAACACTTCTGCTTCCAGTTTCCTGTTCACCTAAATTATGGCAATTTTCGCCCAGCACAACACTCGCTTGGCTAAAAACACGTTTGGATAGCGCCGAGCTAGCAGGGACAGCCAAAACCGTGGCTGCAACGATATACAATGTGGGAAATCGCTCCTTATTGGCGCTCCAAAAACCGAAGGGTGTTGCAATTGTAACATTTAAATTCATGGATTCCTTTGCGCCATTTAAGTATAACTGGATTTCCATATCCACTGACATTTTTTTGGAAGCGCCTTGCTGTGGTTGAGAACGCATGCGTTTTTTGATTGACGCCTGAGCAAAAGCAAGAATGTCGTCAGCATTGCTTGTATTTTCATCGCTTTCTACATTGGGTGATTCGTCAAGTTGATAACCTGCTTGGCTACCTACAGAATTTGCCAAATATTCTGTCTGGAAAAAACAGGATGTTTTATAGGTCAATTTCCTCAGTTGCTATATAATTGCTAGAATAATCTAATAAAATATAGTCTGTTCATTTATTGGCAGAATTTTCTTACAGTAACCCGAGAAATTAAAACTTGCATAAAAAGGTGCTAATGAATCCCATGTAAACAGAAATTTACGAGGACGTTTGTGATATACTGTGTCATGTTCTCATAAGTTTTTATCCAAATCCGATTACTTGGTCGGTTTTAATACGAGTTTTAAGTTTTGAAGGTACAGTAAAAGCTTCTGCCAATTAATGATACAGACCATACATGAACATGGGGAGAAATTGGAGGGTTTTCACCATAGGTGGGCAGCACCGAAATTATGGGGGGGGTTGAAAAAATTTCTGGAGGCGGGTGAAGAAATTTTCAAAGGTTAAAAGATGGTCTTAAAAGTGGTTGTATGGCGAAAAAAACACCATTTTTCGACGTTTCTCATCGAGCACTATCCAATGGCATCAAAAAATTGCTAAAAAAGTAAAAAACAATTTTTCTGGGGGGGGGGTATTTTGATTTCTGAGGGGGGTATTTCAACTTTAAGGGGGGGGTGCATACCCTCCAAACCCCCACGCACATGTGTGGTTTTCACTCCCACCCAAAAAAACCTTTTTACCCCTGCAAAAAAATTTTTCACCAACGCAGAATTTGCACCTTTTTTCAAAAACCGTCACTAACAGCATCGTAACTGAAATACGAATGAATGGCAGAGGTGGTGGATGGTTTTGATTGATGATTGCTCAAACATGAGGCACTTATACTAGATGATATTGTTGATATAGTAACAGATGGACTCCAGTCAAGTTCACTGTCATTGTCGAATTCAATTAATGCCGGATCACCAGACATTGATGAAGGCTGATCACTTTCCATTATTGCACAACAAAGAGGCGTTTGCCCGTTGCGTTACTAGCCACAAAACGATATGAAATAAAATTATACGTTGTTACTCTACAATAATTAACGTACACGTATGACTATGTGTCAAAAAGTGGACTTGTTACTAACTAAGTTAACTAACCAAAAATAACTAAGTTATTGATTAATCACACCACTGACACTTCGGAGCTAGTTATTAGTTAGTGTGATTAACCAGGCCTAAAAAAGCCTAGTTAACTAAGTGCATTAGTTAACTATTAGTTAACTTTAACAACGCTATGTCGATGGCACGTTGAAGCTTTTTGTCCGCGAATTTAAAAAAAATTACCAATGAAACCGATCAGGACATCGACTCGTCGGACCATTTTGTATTAGCAGGTGCATACCCTACAGGGGCAGCAGTGAATTGAGGGAGGATCCAATAGGGCCTAACTGCCAAAAATGGCGCCAAGGAATCCATGTTTTCTGGGGGTCTATCGTGTTTTGAGCAGGAACTGCAGGAACTGCCAAAACTCTTTATTGCAATTCGACGTTTCCAGGCTTCAGGAGCCCAAGCGAGCCATTGCGATCGAGAAGTCGGAATCAGAAGCCCGAAATGCCATTGAGCTTAAATATGGGTATCACTATATTATCCAGTAAACAGTATTTTCACACGCACACACAGATGTATTATAGATATTCTATGAGTATCACTATATTATCCAGTAAAAACTTTTTTCCACACGCACACACAGACATATTATAGATATTATATGAGTATCACTATATTATCCAGTAAAAACTATTTCCACACGCACACACAGATATATTATAGATATTATATGAGTATCACTCTATTATCCAGTAAAAACTTCTTTCCACACGTACACACAGACATATTATAGATATTATATGAGTATCACTATATTATCCAGTAAAAACTTTTTTCCACGCGCACACACAGACATATTATAGATATTATATGAGTATCACTATATTATCCAGTAAAAACTTTTTTCCACACGCACACACAGACATATTATAGATATTATATGAGTATCACTATATTATCCAGTAAAAACTTTTTCCACACGCACACACAGACATATTATAGATATTATATGAGTATCACTATATTATCCAGTAAAAACTTTTTTCCACACGTACACACAGACATATTATAGATATTATATGAGTATCACTATATTATCCAGTAAAAACTTTTTTCCACGCGCACACACAGACATATTATAGATATTATATGAGTATCACTCTATTATCCAGTAAAAACTTCTTTCCACACGTACACACAGACATATTATAGATATTATATGAGTATCACTATATTATCCAGTAAAAACTTTTTTCCACGCGCACACACAGACATATTATAGATATTATATGAGTATCACTATATTATACTGTAAAAACTTTTTTCCACACGCACACACAGACATATTATAGATATTATATGAGTATCACTATATTATCCAGTAAAAACTTTTTTCCACACGCACACACAGACATATTATAGATATTATATGAGTATCACTATATTATCCAGTAAAAGCTTCTTTCCACACGCACACACAGACATATTATAGATATTATATGAGTATCACTATACTATCCAGTAAAAACTTTTTTCCACACGCACACACAGACATATTATAGATATTTTAGATATCAGTATTGGTATAACTACATGATAAAACGTCCTCTACAAACAAAACCGTCATTCATTTCCTTTGTTCACATTTTCAATAAAATTAGCATAAAGTTTATCAAGAACTTTAAGAATCGCTGCACATAATGAACCATTTTGTGTTTAACGCAATAGGCATGCATAATCCCCATTGTGCGCTAAAAGTGATCAGCTGTTCGAAAAATTTTTCTTACTGATAGTCTCTTATAAAATTCGAACGTTTTATACAGTGAACCTAAACGGACATTTATTCGTACTACCCTTCAAAATCTCTAACCTTTGCGTGGCTAGCATTATTTTCTCGATCAATATAAAGCTGCGCTGGGAGTTTTAGGGCAACTGGACAAAATACTGAAAACTTTTTAATTCGTTTTCGCAAGTAAGCTCGAAGGATTTGGGAAGGGTTCAATGCTTCAAGAATTCAAAAACCCCCGCGAATACCCAGGAATTAAATTTTCAACTTTTTTTCGATTTTTACGATTTTTTACGCTTATGCATAGAGGATCATGAGAAACATTGAAAAAATGATTGTTGTTATTCCTATCGTCAATTTTTTGACCTATGAAAAATTGTTTTAATTCACTTCATAAAGACTATGTTTGTAACAATTTATTTTCAACAATTATAATGTTAACTTTTTCAAATGTACAATTATATCAATTATAATCATAACTTATTAGGAATTCGGTCAAGCTCACGTGTATGTATTTCTTACACGCTTACAAAAGGCTCCTCAATCGTTTAAAGCTCACATCGTATAACGTTCATTTACTTAAAGCCTTACTGGACTCACTAATAGCAAATTCTTAAATTTTCAATTTTTTCCCTGATTTTTAAACAAAAATTTTTGAAATTTTTCCAGTACATCTTCGCGCTTATTTCGAGTTTTATTGAGCGATTTCAATTTCAATTATATCGAAGTGTACGTCCTGCATAAAGTCGTCAATTTCTCTTCTTCTTTTTTTCAAAATTGAGATTCCTCGTCAATCCGAAATGTTGATAAACTTGCTCTTCACATTGCTTTTTATTTTGCAACTGGGTCACGGTGGTGATAATGACACGACCGACGATTATGGCACTGAAGAACCGATGCCTTATTCAGAGCATCATTTGAGTAAGATTAATCAATACTCCTCAACGTGAAGATAGTGATAAAATTAATTTATTAATTATTTAACTGAAATTATAAAAAATATTATATCTAATTCATAGAATAATATTGATAAGCAGCATCGATCCTGCATATTCCGGGCCGGGGCAAGGCTTGATCCGGGCCGGGGCTAAAACGTTTTTAATTGGGTGTAAAAGTCGTAGGTTCTCTTCTAAGATTAACTCAGAAATAAAGAGAAGCATACAAATGCCGATTTAAGACAATTCAAATTGCAAAATTTCATAGCTGGACTGTTTATGTAGCAGAATGATAAACTGGGAGTTTAAGATGTTGGCCTTATTATTAAACGGGGAGGGGGTAGAAAATAAAATATAAGTGCTGAGTAACAGGTTTATTCGGTTGGAAGATTAATAGATTTGTGACTTCTTAATTACTTTTATGTTTAATCGCAAAATACATATGCTAATCGGATGACGCATAATTTTTTTATTTCATTCTGCTGAATCTTTAAGTGTATCCACATAAACTTTGGACTCTGGTCGCTTAGAAGCATACTTGCGCGGCGACAAAATTCCGGGGTGTAAGATTTTTCAAAGATCAGAAATGGTCTTAAAAATAGTGGTATGGCTAAAAAACACAATTTTTCGACGTTTCTTATCGAGCACTATCTATTGGCATCAAAAAATTGCGAAAAGGAGGAAAAAATTTTCAAACGTTGAATTCTGCTGGGAGGGAGTATTTTGAAATCTGCGGGGGGGGGTTATTTTGGTTTCTCGGAAGGTTGCTACCCTCAAACCCCCACGCCCAGGTGTGTTCAGAACGCAGAAAAGCTGATTAAATGCTGAGAAGCTTAAAACTCGCTTATCAAAGATGCTAATGGCGTAGTACAGCTAACTTGAAATTTTTGATGGTCTTCGGTCTTTTAAAGTGGAATTTCGCACACAATGATCAGGTAATACATAAAAATGCTTAATCGATTAAAATACTTAATTTGATTGATTTTCTCGTGGACAAGCTAAAAGGATGAGCACGTAGCATTACGAAAAATTTCTGCTGATGATATAAACTGACATCAATCTTTGAAAGCAGTGTTTTTTGCAAAGTGCAAATTTTTTTGGGTCCGTGCAAAAAAAATTTCGTGATTTTTGTACGGTGCAAAGAAAAATTTGGGCAAAAATAATGTAAAATATGTCGATTTTTGAACGCCCGTCACTTTAAAATCAAATTTTTCAAAAAATTTTCGGCGCTTCGCGCCGGATAACACCAAAATATCTTATTTTCTTTCCAGCGCGCCCACTGACTTCAATTTTTCATCCTATTTTCACTTCTGATGCAGACAGGCTTATTATACTTTGCGTATTCCATTACCGAATTAGCAAGACGTGGATCTTGTTTTAGCTTGTTTTACTTTTTTCAAAGGTCACACAATTTTGAAAGTGCAAAAAAATTTCAAATGAGCACTTTTTGGAAAAAATGCAAATATTTTCGGGACTAGTGCTTGATGTCCCATGCCTTTTTTTGACACTTTTCCGTAATGTAGTAAATTTCTAGACCAGATTAACGGATCATTAGGTTTTTGTTTTACTTTACAGTGCCTACAAATTGTTAATTAAGTTTTCTGCGTCATGTTAATAGGTAATTACGCTATTTTTCCATTTTTTGCTCCTGCCATTTTCAGAGCTTTCATATGTTTTTAAACAGGATTTCGATAATTATGACGATTGAAGCCCTATTTCAATATTAGCATTACAGTGTTGTTTTGTAAACATTTTTCAGTGCTAGAAAGTGAAAAATCTGAAGTGCTTTTTTGGAAAATCCCAATAAAGTTTCGCTCTTCGCGCGATTTCTCCACTTTTATAGATATTTTCAGCATAAACATTTCAAATAAAATTTTACATTTGATCATTTTTAAGATTTTCTGGCTCGAAAATAGGAAAAACTTTTTCGCGCTTCGCGCGACTTATTATATTTATCCACTTATAACACGAATCGCTAGAAAAATATATCATTTTATTTTTTGAGCACTAAATTCCTGCAGAAACTATTAAATGTGCTGAAAATTTGTTACAGGAATCGCAAATCTGTCGTCTTTCTCAGGGTAAACATAGTGTGAAAGATATAACGGCTAAACCTACAGTATCCTACCGCGCGAAGCGCGGAAAATTTTTGTATATAAAATACATTGTAAAAAACAATTTTCGGTCGTGCAAAAGGATTTTGGGAGGTTTTTTTGCACGGTGCAAAGAGGCCCGTGCAAAAAAAACACTGTTTGAAAGCATGGATTTTAGATGATTAGAATGTTCGATTATCAACCTAATAATTTTCTCGCAATTCCTCATCTCTCAGTAGAGCAGTCAAGAGTTTTTAAAAATCTGAGTTTACCTGACACCTTGAAGATTGAGTGCCAATAATTCCCGCCTAATGGGTTCAGGATCAGGAGCGTCGTTGATACATTTCAAAATGGTTTTCTTGCTCCTACTTTCCAACTTAATACGGAAAGCCATAAGGGTCAATTGAAAAATATTGCTAATAGACATTCTTACAACCCAACTTTTCAAACTTTCTGGCAATTACAACTGAGAAATTCAAAAGACAATGAACGAAAATTTTCAAAACAATTAACCTTCCGGTTTGAAAAACACATTGAATGAGTTCAAGTAAATTGAATATCCATGCACAAACTCTGAGATAAATGCATTCAAAAATTCAAACGGAAGACTCAAGATCAACGATTTATTTCAATAAAAACAAGCATTTATTATTCAAAATGACTTTTGACACACACAAAAAATTCAAAACTATGAACCTTTTGGTTTGAAAATTAGAAGACCTATCAGCGGTTTGAATAAAGTTGCGAAACTCGGAAAGTTTGCTAGCTTGTACGCAGTATTATTGATGCTCGTAAAATACAATGAAGGTTTTCAAAAAGATAGCACAGAGTTTTTCAAAGTTACCAAACATACAACCGAGTTTTTCAAATTGCGTAAAATACAACGAACGTTTTCAAAAATATATCACAGAGTTTTTCAAACATACCAAACATACAACCGAATTTTTCAAATTTCGTAAAATATAACGAAGCTTTTCAAAAAGATAGCACAGTTTTTCAAACCTATCAAACATACAACCGAAGTTTTCAAATTTCCTAAAATACAAGAAGCTTTTCAAAAAGATAGCGCAAAGTTTTTTTAAACCTACCAAACATATAACATAGTTTTTCAAATTTCGTAAAATACGATGAAGATTTTCAAAAAGATAGCACAGAGGTTTTCAAACTTACCGAATACACAACCGATTTTTTCAAAGGCTCTTGAGTCTTGACGCGAAAAGGCAACCTGCGTACGTGTCGTTGATTGGTTGACGGTGCCCACTCTTCTTACAGAAAAAGCTGCAATTACTGTAGCGAAGGTTAGTCTCAAATGTCCGGTTTGGGTTTTTGGATATTTACTGCTTAGGCAGTTTGACTTCTTTATTAGCCCCAATGATCCGCATCATGGCCGGCTGAGGAGTTCAGCCGATTCGGGATTCGGGTCAAAGACTGAACCCAATTTGGACCCAAATGACGTCAAAAAGTGATATTTAAGCAAAAATAATGGTAAAACTGTTCACTGGTGGGGCACCGTTTTTTCCCAGTGATTTGGTTGACATTATAGACCAGACCCAAAATTTTTTCCACTTTTTCCGACCTTTTTCCACATTTTTGGGAGGTCTAAAAACGTTTAAAATAGAGCGCCTGTGTTGAAAAATCAGTGTTTTTTAAGTAGAAAATCCTATGTACACATGCAATAGCGGTATTTGATGCATTTTTGTATACAAATTTTGCGCACTCCAAGAAATATCACGATCAGTATACGTTATTTCTGTTGAAACTTGAATATCCTTCCTTCAGTAGAGCATTTTAGCCAATTCTGAAGTCTTTTCTGACAATTAAAACTATAATTTATCAAATAGCGCGAAGCGCCAGAAAACTTTGAACTTTTAGCTCTATAAAATCATTTCTGCATTACAAAAACTAACCAAATCCGTGCAGAAGGTAAAGATTTTCAATCGTAGTGAAGTTCTAGGACCAGATTGTTGATAAAAATGCTGTGATTGGCGCGGTACGGCTTAAAGATTAATAACAAGTTAGAATTAAATCAATTCGGCGCGAAGCGCCAAAAAATTTTTAAGTTTCACCTCTCTAAAACGCATTTTTACCATTACAAAAATTTTCCACAAATGCCAAACAAGCCCAAAAATTTTTTCCATTTCCCAAAATTTTGGTTGACAAATAGACCAAAAAGTGGAAAAAAAATCGGTGCTCCCATCAGTGGACAGTTTTACTATTATTTTTGCTTAAATATCACTTTTTGACGTCATTTGGGTCCAAATTGGGCTCAGTCTTTGACTCGAATCCCGAATCGGGTTAACTCCTCAGCCGGCCATGATGCGGATCATTGGGGCTAATAAAGTAGTCAAACTGCCTAAGCAGTAAACATCCAAAAACCCAAACGGGACATTTGAGACTAACCTTCGCTACAGTAATTGCAGGTTTTTCTGTAAGAAGAGTCAGCACATGTCAACCAATCAACGAAACGTACGCAGGTTGCCTTTTCGCGTCAAGAGCCTTTGAAAAACTCGGTTGTTTGTTCGGTAAGTTTGAAAACCTCTGTACTATCTTATTGAAAACCTTCATTGTATTTTACGAAATTTGAAAAACCCTGTTGTGTGTTTGGTAAGTTTGAAAAACTTTGTGCTATCTTTTTGAAAACCTTCATTGTATCTAACGAGTTTTGAAAAACTCGGTTGTATGTTTGGTGAGTTTGAAAAACTCTGTGCTATCTTTTTGAAAAGCTTCGTTGTATTTTACGAAATTTGAAAAATTCGATTGTATCTTTGGTAGGTTTGAAAAACTCTGTGCTATCTTTTTGAAAACCTTCGTTGTATTTTACGAAATTTGAAGAAGTCTGTTGTATGTTTGGTAAGTTTGAAAAACTTTGTGCTATCTTTTTGAAAACCTTCGTTGTATTTTACGAAATTTGAAAGACCTCGGTTGTATGTTTGGTAGGTTTGAAAAACTCTGTGATATCTTTTTGAAAACGTTCATTGTATTTTACGCGATTTGAAAAACTCGGTTGTATGTTTGGTAACTTTGAAAAACTCTGTGCCATCTTTTTGAAAACCTTCGTTGTATTTTACGAGCATCAATAACACTGCATACTAGCTAGCAAACTTTCCAAGTTTTGCAACTTTATCCGAACCGCTGATAGGTCATCTAATTTTCAAATAAAAAGGATCATAGTTTTGAATTTTTTGTGTGTATCAAAAGTCATTTTGAATAATTGCTTGTTTTTATTGAAATAAATCGTTAAGCTTGAGTCTTCCATTTGAATTTTTGAATGCATTTATCTCAGAGTTTGTGCAAGGATATTCAATTTACTTGAACTTATTCAATGTGTTTTACAAACCAGAAGATTCATTGTTTTGAAAATTTTCGTTCATTTTTTGAATTTCTTCGTTGTAATTGCCAGAAAGTTTGAAGACTGGGTTGTAAGTATGCAAATTAGCAATATTTTTCAACTGACCCTTATGGCTTTCCGTAACTTAAAGCATTAATAAAGTTAGAAACCTCTATTTAATCCTTTTTCGCGCTTTCATAAATAAGTAACTATTGCAGAAAGTACCATAAATTATCCTAAGTTTACACTTAAAGGCTCAGCATGCATTAGTTTACAAAATATCTCGCTTCGGCCCCAGCTTCAGCTCAAAAGTCGGCCCAGGACATACATATTTTGTAGACAATGCGAATGACGCGATGAACAAAAGCTTGAATATCCTGAGACAAAATGTTCTTGATAAAAACTTAACGGAACGCTCGTCATAACGAATAGGTGAAAAATTGCGGAAATCTTAGAAACTCTCGGTTACAAATTTTTATATTGTTATATTAATTATTATAGTTACAACTATTATAATTATTATGAATGGAATTATAACTAAAATGACGTTGATACACGTGTGGTATATTTGTTAATCTTCTATTTTTAACATTATACAGCTGAACCATTTTGGAACGCAGTTGATTACATTATGTCAATCATAAATTATTTGCAAGTATTCGCAGTCGACACGTTCGCGAATATTTTGCTACCAGAAAAACAAGGCAATGATAGTAAGTAGTAATTCATAAAATTTGTGTCGACTTTCAAGAAACTCGACCGTTGTGTCGACTTTCAAGAAACTCGGCCGACCCTCACATGTGGGTGTAAGGAAAGGGATGTTTGGGGATCTAAGACTCCGGAAATCCCAATTACCTTCTCAGATTGAAATAGACAACAACACAGAATTAACTGAAGTAGACGACACTTCCTTAGCACGGTTACATAAGTTTCATCTGAAATGTATGTTAAACGCCGTAAAATGCTGCATTACTCAAATTCTCAGGTTTCATGAAAGCTGATAAGCACGCCGCGTTTTTCGCTCTGTTCTGACCTATAAATATGAATACCTAGGCGGTTCTTCCCCATAAGTCAATTTTCGGCCCATTTTTTAAAACTTAGTTTTCGGAAAAAGCAATTGATAAGAAATAGAAAAATGCATTATTTGACGCTTCAATAGAGTTACATGCATGGTCGCAGGACATTAGTACAGTGTTTCACTACATCGGAAAAATGCAATTCAGTTAGTGTAGCATACTCGCATATCGATATAGTAAAAATTCGCTCTGTAAGCTGCATATAGCCAAAGGTAGCACATTAGCGCGTATCTGCAATATACTCGGGTATTCAAATATTTGTTAACCCTGAACAGGCATGATGGGACCACATCGTGGGCGTGGGGGTATGCACCCCCTAGAAGTTGATATACCCCCCAAAAATCAAAATACCCCCCAGAATTCAAATTTTAAATTTTTTTCTGTTTTTTAGCGATTTTTGATGCCATTAAATAGTGCTCAACGAGAAACGTCAAAAAATGGTGTTTTTTTGCCATACGACCACTTTTAAGACCATTTTTTGACCTTTGAAAACTTTTTCGCCTCCACAGATATTTTTTCAGCCCCCAGAATTTCGGTGCTGCCCACTTATGGATGGGACATATCTGGGCCCGGTTTCCAAATGAAGGGGTTAAGCTAACTCCAGTGTTAAATTCGATAAATTTTGAAAGGCTTAAATAATTTATGCCCAGTTTCTGAACAAAGGGGTTAACTTAGCCTTCATGGGTTAACGTTAACCCTTTGGGCTTAAGTTGACCCCAGGGTTAATTCAATCCTTGTACTTAAGTGAGTTGTATATAATATGCATTTGATATCACTACTTATTCCAAGTTTTTAAATGAAAGGGTCAAATTGTGGAGGATTGACTTCTCTTCTTTTGGTATATAAAAGTTGGCGCTGATGCCAATCAGCATTTATTTTTACAAATTGTACTGGTCGCTCACGGTTTGGTGTGTAGGTATAAGAATTATGTCTAGCTTTATATTATGTGCTAATGTGAGAAAAAGTGAATTGAATGAAAGTCTGTCTCTACAAAAGTAGATTAAAATTTTGATGCAGTAATACGCTTTTACAAACATAACTCGGTATGCTGTAAAACAAAAAACTATGGTGTTACTTTATAACACTTTTACTCATGTTAAATTTTTTCGAAAACCTCAAAGTTAAATGAAACGGACTATAGTATGCGAGTTATATATTCCAAATACAATCAAATGGATATTCCAGAATTTTTTGATGTTTCTAATAACAATACCATCATAATGAAATCTCTGATTGTCCAGTATAAAATTTTTATTACCATTATTCTGAGTCTGACTATCTAGCGGTTTATCATACTCGTACATGCTCTATTCCGACTTTGATGATTTCATTTTAATATATGCAGAGATGTATTTAAGAGGGAGTGATGAAAAAATAAAAAATCGGCAATATAAAACAGTAAAAAACGTTATTCTGCACCTGAGTTGCTGGTGGAAAATGTTGAGGTACCGAGCCCCCTTCTCCTTACAAAATCCTAGATCTGCGATTGACTGAATATTATGTAGTACATAAGTTTGTCGAACTCCTTATATCAGTCACAATTGACAACCAGTGATGTCGATTGTAAGTTCTAGTACATTTCAAAAGTGATAGATGCACAGTGTGCCTACTCATGCTCGGATTTATTCAGATTTTTTGAAATATCCATTAGTTGTGTACAATGCAAACTATCAACCAGCTATATGCCCTAAGTGCAAATTCAATGCCTAACTACATGAATATATGCACGTCAGTTTTTAACTCCTGAGGGTTAATTTAACACTTGAGGGTTATATAACCCTAGGCTTAAATTTTATTCAGAAACCGGGCATAAATTATCCCCAGGTAAAGTTAAGCCCAGGATTTACTAATCCAGGGGTTAATTTAACCCTGGGGTTAGTTAACCCCTTCATTCAGAAACCAGGTCCTGGAGGTGCAATTGTTTCAAAAAAACGAGATAATAAAATGAGATTATGCGCTCTTTTCTTTGTTTGCACTGAATACCGAGTTTATAATGAGCGTGTAAAATTTTATGGCGCAAACTTATATAATAAACGTACCTTCGACGGTTTTCTCGCTTAGCTTGTGAATGACTCGGCATTCATGCCTCATACAATGTGATAATATAAGATTATAGAGAATCAAATTTTCCGAAACCTATTTTTTTTGTTTTTTTAATTCTACTCTAGTTCTTGAGGGGAGTGCGAAGAGTATAAAAGTCTGTGATTGTAAAGACGGATTTTGGTCGTGTTTTTGTCTTTATGTCTGTGCAACAACTTCACTTATAGATTTGGTAAAAACCCAGAAGTAAGAGACATTAGAATAGGGGCAGTATCCTTAAATATATCCACACAAAAGATATCCAAAAGTGCCTTGTTGAATAACATTTTTTATATATTTTGATGGAAAAACATGATTCACGAAAAATCGGACTTTTTGGCAAAAATATGAATCAGGAAAAATCGGACATTTGTGGCAAAAAAATGATTCATGAAAAATCAACTCTTTTTATTTACATTACTATCGCTATTACTACTACTACTAATCCGACTAATTCTTTTATAAACCTAATTAATACTTACCATCTCAATCTGAAATAAAACACGTAATAAAAAACATTCATTTACCCTTCACCTTAAATAAAATACATATTTAAAAGCATTTATTTACTCGTCATCACATATAAAGAAGAAGAAGTGGAATTCATAAGATAAAAATATTCACTTACTATCTTCCATCTAAAATAAAAATCCTTATTTAGCAAACAAAACGCGTGATCAAGAAACAATTACTATCTTTGCCTGAAATAAAAACAGATTATTCAATTAAGCATAATTGAAAAGCAATCCAACCCATCTTCCACCTGTAATAAAATATCATAATAATTAATACTCAATATTCTCTCATCCATCCTCTCCCGAAATAAAATTCAACTGTCTCGGAAAACTAAAATATTTCATGTACACAAAAAAATAAGCACTACCAGTTTGATTAGACCTTCTTAAATACTATCTGGAATGAAAACTAAGAACATTTTAGTCAATTCTCCAATTTATGATGAAAGTTGGCGTGTCTAATTTTTCACCAAAAATTTTAATTTTTTAGCATGCCCTATATTTTTGTTTGTGCACTCTTTGTTTGAATCTTACCTCGCCACGTAGAGACAGTGCACCCGAGGGCATACTTTTTTATTTTTTCTTTGCAAAAATTACACAACTGTACAATAAAATATATACAAAAACACAAAAACACAAATGTTACATAATATACAAATCCATATGACAATGAGGTGTAATTCTGAAGCACTACCTTTTTCTCTTATACCAATTTATAACATTTGGCAGTAAACTCAATAGCAATTTAATGGATGGTCAGGCGTCAAATTAGCGAAAAAAATAATAGTATTGTTGATAATATCATTCCTTACAAACTAGCGCAGCTTTGATCAGAAGGCTCTAAAGTTTGTGTGTTTGGCTGTTGCAGAACTCAATGTAAAGCCCCGAACCTTAATCATATACTGATAGCATCCATCCGTGGTCAAATATACCTTGAAAGCATAGTTCTTTGGGCCGCTGCTTACAAAGGTCTCAATATAGCTGCCTAGTTGATAGTTCACTTTGTTGTTCGTTTTGCTCAGCTATGGTCCAAAGGCAATTCATATTCAATTTTACCCAATGTTGACTTGAAGACAATGCTGTCTATGTCAAAAGTATTGGACCCTCTCATCCAGCTTTTTGACATCATTGAATAAGCACAAGCGGGCCTAGGCTGTATTATGCGCAGATAGTATGCAGTTGGTAATGTCGATAACTTTGACAAAGTCATCTTCTTTGGTGCAAGTCACAGCCACAAAATTATGGCTGAAAATATTGATTGATTGCACAATAGTAGCCGGACCAAATACCAGGGCAAAGTATGGTTTAGAATCATTGAAGAAGACCAGTTTGGCCATATTGTTTCACTGACCAATTTTTCCCAGAATGATTTTAAGATCAGCTTGGCCAAAGCTCGCATTCCAGGATTCTTCCTTATGTTGCCTTTTCCAACAAGAGGCCCTCCTTCTCTGAGTACGCTTCAATGTATGGGTCCTGCATGACCTTTGCCACCCCTAGCGCTTGAACTAAATGTCAACCAGATACATGCAGTATGCCATTTTAATCAGAATTCAAAATAAAACTAACCTATATACAATTAAGATTCTGTTTGACTGCCATTTGATTTCGAAGCCGATCAGGGCACAAACACAACAAATATTCAAATAAGTCGGTTCAAAATTTTCATAACATTTTTCAAATTATTGTGCTGAGTTTCAGTTGAGTTACGTCCAGGGCCCAATTCTTGCAGCAGCAGGGCTTCAACTACATCTTTGATAATTGCCCAATCTTCTCTGCCACATTTAAATCTGGCGAGTTGTTAGGCAACACATTGTTTCTCCAAAAATGGACTCCATTTTCTTTCAAAAAGGCTGAGTTTCCTTAATATGCATGCAAGGGGCTTTGTCGTGAACAAATGTTGCTTCCCCAACCACAAGCACATTATTAAAGTCTTGGAAAAATAGAATGATGTGTTGAATCAAGATAACTTGTCAAAAATAAGCTCCATTGCATGATTCACCTTTTTCTTTGATGGCCCGCATCAGCTTTCTTGCTGTGAACATCACAAACAACCCTATGCAAGCTGAATTTTGGACAGTGTGGCAATATTGGTCATCGCCATTGATCTCTGAAACAGTTCTTGACCAAACACGATCATTCTGGAATTTGGATTTTGTATTGACTGAATAAAAAAATTTGTTAAAAAGTGCCAAGTGCAAAAAACAGAAGTTGCCCAATTTTTTTAACCAGTGTGTCAAGCCAAAGTCTGTCCTGAACATGTGCTTCTGTCTTCAAAGGATTTGTAATAAGATGAAAAGGCCGCAGTCCAATCCAACCCTAGTCCAATAACAAAGAAGTGTTGTGGGATCAACTTGTTTGTTGCATTGCTCAAGAATTTCCCATGCAATCTGGGTGCAGTTTTTATTTATTGCTCGAATTTTTAGTGATCTGCTGGCTTTCTCGTGAAAGTACTAGTGGTCGCCCATTGCCAAGTTCTATTAAGTTTTATTCCAATTTCTTGTAATCCAGCTTTCTCTCCGACCTAATTCTTTTGCAATTTATTTCTTATTAATGAAGCTAGCACCCGCATTATGAGCTTTGTGCAATGCAATGCATTTGATTTGATCAATAATGCACTGCCGTTTGTTGTCATAAGATTCAGTCATAAATTTAGATTGATAATAAATCAGTAAAACACACTTAAATTCCAAACTGAATGACCTACAGAACAAAGTACAAAACACATATGTAGCATTTCTTGGTAATGAGCTTGGGAGTGGCAAAGGTTATGCAGGACCCGGTACTGCCGCCTATGCTCTTCAGCTTCAACCCACAATGGCCAGCCATTGGCCTCCTTCTTCAGCTTTATAAAATCATTGACGCAGACTATAAAGAGGTCACCATTAAGGTTCAGCTCTAAGTCATACTGCTTGACCTGATTTAAATAATAAAGATTCTAAACCTCGAGATTGAGGTATTTGAGATTGAGTGCTTTGTCTAGTCCTAATGTGACCCTGGCACCATTGATCGCCATTTTGTTGCTGGTATGGTTGCATGACACCCTTTGAAATTCCTCGGTGCACATGTGGCGCATGGGAAACTATAGTTTGTCGTTCTTATGGTAAAGCAATACAGGCTGGTATAGTCGCCGAGGCGGCAGTACACAGACTTTTGCAAGTCCTTTGTAGGGGTGCTCACTGGCTGAGAGTGACTCAAAATTCTCCATAATAATCGCTGGGTGGGCAAACAGTTATACCCTGTACTTGTTTATGGTAGGGTATAGGCCACACACATTGGTGTTGTTGATGTATTCCAATGCAGCACCATTCTCATCTCACTTGATCTTATGGTACAAAGTTGTTGCATTTGTGCGGCTACTGTAGAAACCTTGAGTGGATCTATTGGGGTCATAATATGTACATTGTCAAAGAAGGCCCACATTTCTGCATGTTGCCAAAATTCAAGATGCAAATCGCACTCTCAGATTTCATCCACAGTGAAGTCTTGCACACCGATTGCCCAAATGTGCTTCTTTGTTTGCTTATAGGCCTCATTGGCTGTCATGATTTGGTTGGCCTTAAGCTGGTAGCCATTTTCATGCATTTAGGGCGATCATACCAGTGCACCCATAGAGTTTGAATATTCTGAAGTCATGAGATCAGTCAACCTTGTAAGGCCTACTTGTTGTTCGCCATGATTTAAAGCATGTCTATATCAATATGATGAATGTGACGCAGTGATTTGAGCTTTTTAATGGCAATGATGGATTTCCCGTCTTTGCACCTGTACCCACCATGTGGCACAATTCCAATACTATCTACCTTGAGGTAGGTCGATTGAAAGACCTTTTTGCAAGCACCATTGATGTTCAAAGAACCAGCAAATGCAGTAACTTTACCGAGTAAAGAATATGTGAAGAGCAAAATACCCAAACTCAATTTATTATCACTTGGCAGAAAAAATTAAATTTACTGGAGATTGGGAATGTGGATTATGTCAATTAATCCACCTATACAACTAGGAAATACTAATGAAGCGAAAGACTGACACAAAAATTGTAGACATTGATAATAATGAGAATACAAAACAAATGCCTGTTGGATGTCCTGCCTGACTCTATACAGGAATTTGTTAATACTTTACAGTTTTGCCTTAATATGGACAAAATGGCAAAAAAATGGAATATTTTTAAATACCATAGCACAGTAAAAGGAGTACGAGGTATTAATGATGAATAATTTTGTGAAATCGGCAACAATGTCATTTGAAATTAGCAAAATGTTCTGCTTTCAAGATAGAAAAATAACAAAATCAGTATGGAGCATTATTGAACCAAATATGAATATTGGAAGAAATGAAGCTTTTTATATTTATGCAAATACTTTGAATTCGCAAATTGTTGATGGTTGGCCCCCTTATTACGTAAAGAGTTCGAGTAGTTCAACCATCAATGTGATAGGTGAGGCATAAATTTGTCTGAAAATCAGCTATGTTGGGTACCTTTTGACGCTAAGCACGAAATTGATGATCATTTTGCTTGAAACTCAAAATTCATCTAGCTACAGTAACTCAAAGTTTACGGTCTATAGTCATTGCCTTACTGCTGTGCCCTATCTTCAATTTAGAGATAAACTCATGAAGTTTTATCCAGTGACTAAGCTATAAATGCGGTTTAAACTACAGTAAAGAAATCTGGGAAAAATAGGTTTTTAACTTCACACAACTATTTAAAGTTGTCTTTTTCTTGATGAAAAAGATAAAATTTTACACTAAAAATAGCGTAACATGCTCAATACATGCAAGCAACAAAAAATTTTTCCCACAAATATGTGTTTCTATGTTGTACATATAACCACTAAAAATTAAAAGAAAAAATCTCAGCAGCAGTAGTCATACAGGAGTAGTTAAGCATGTCTCCCTAGTGTCGCAACACAAAGTATAGCCCGTGCTTAAGCATAGGCTGTGTTGAAGCATAGTCCTGTGTTGAAGCATAGGCTACATGTGTTTTGTGTTGCGATCTAGGGATGACGGATGACGTCACATCATGGTTGACCTGAACTAAGGGCATACTGGAGATTATTTTAAATTTGCGGACAAGTCAACCGGGTCCACTTTACACTACAGCAAGAGTACATATTTAATGCAGGGGGGATATACGAAAAATGGAGGAATCTATCAGAATTTTATCTTTGGGGGATAACTATGAACACCGCTTACCATACTAAATGCGTACAATATTCTAACTTGGGTATCACTTGACCACTTTACACTTTACACTCGAGTAGTTTACACCATACCATAAAACCGCTATAAATCATGAACCAATGGCCGGATTGAGCTGAAATGTTCAGAATATAAAGACTACATGCCAAAAATAATGTGTATGGAAAATCGTGTACCGGCTTACTGTAGCTATGTTATAACACGTATTTTTTGAACCAATGGCCGGATTGAGCTGAAATTTTCAATATGTAAAGACTACATGCCAAAAATAACGTATATGGAAAATCGTGCACCGGCTTACTGTAGCTATGTTATAACACGTATTTTTTGAACCAATGGCCGGATTGAGCTCAAATTTGAGAAACAGCATATACGCGAGTCACAAATTCTTTACACATTGTCTTACTGTAGGTATACTGTAGCTTTCTGGATTTTCTATATCTCACGAACTAACAGTCAAATAAAGCTGAAATTCAATAAATTAGATGTATATGAGTCAAAAATAACGTACGCAAAATATAGTGGATGGGGTTACTGTAGGTATGCTACAACACGTATCTTTTAATTCGCCGAGCTGGAAATTTGAGAGAATTAACAAACACGATAGAACAGGGCACCAGAACTACTATAGGCAACATTTAGTAACCCATAGTGTGGAAAAGGTGGTTGTGAAAAAGGTTACAAAGGGTCCACAGTCTCGCACAGATCTTCCCCAACCTAAAGCTAGAGGATCACTCTGTAGACTGCAGATCTTTTATATGAACACACTGAAAACGTGCATAATACTTAATAAGATTATGAGACAATAAAACATGAAGATACGGGTTTAACGAAAAAATCAGACATTTTTTTGTAGAATTTGGAAACTTTTTTGTAAAATTTGAAAACTTTTTTGTAAAATTTGGAAACTTTTTTGTAAAATTTGGAAATTATTTTGTAAAATTTGGAAATTTTTTTGTAAAATATGGAAACTTTTTTTGTAAAATTTGGAAATTATTTTGTAAAATTTGGAAACTTTTTTACGTGCTTAAGCATAGGAATTTTGTAAAATTTGGAAACTTTTTTGTAAAGTTTGGAAACTTTTTTTGTAAAATTTGGAAATTATTTTGCAGAATTTGGAAATTATTTTGTAAAATTTGGAAATTTTGTAAAATTTGGAAATTATTTTGTAAAATTTGGAAACTTTTTTGTAAAATTTGGAAATTTTTTTGTAAAATATGGAAACTTTTTTGTAAAATTTGGAAATTATTTTGTAAAATTTGGAAACTTTTTTACGTGCTTAAGGATAGGAATTTTGTAAAATTTGGAAATTTTTTTGTAAAGTTTGGAAACTTTTTTGTAAAATTTGGAAATTATTTTGCAGAATTTGGAAATTATTTTGTAAAATTTGGAAACTTTTTTTGTAAAATTTGGAAATTATTTTGTAAAATTTGGAAATTATTTTGTAAAATTTGGAAATTATCTTGTAAAATTTGGAAATTAAAAAAAACAAAAGTATTTACAGTTTGACCAACGTGGATACCCACGAGTCAAATTTTGATGGGTCCCCCGCCAGTGGACCAGATATTCTTTCTTATTATTCCTCCTACGCTTATTTAGATTGCTGATTATGAATTGTCTGCTCAATTTAAGGACAAAGTTCGCTCAGTTCCACTAGGAATCATGAGAATGAAACTGGGGCGTACCATCTAGGAGGCATAAAATGCCTCTGTAAATGATCAACAAAATTTCAAATAGTAATTTTAACAGCTGGATATCGCCTGGTCTTGATCTCTCCTGGTATGCCCATTGTTAGCTGAAGGAAAAAAAATTCAAAATTTGATATGTTGCTAAGTATTCTGTACTGTATGCAAAGACGAAAGGTCCACAGTCTTCCAACAGATCTCCCTAACCCTTAGCCAGAGGATCACTCAGTAGACTGCAGATCTTTTGTATGAACACACTGAAAACGTGCATAATACTTAATAAGATTATGAGACAATTAAAAAATTATAATACGGGTTTGACCAAAAATGAATAAAACAGCCTAATGCATCGTTCGGCTAAGAACCAAACTGGATGCATATGTGTCAGGAGGGGTCCAGACCCTCCCAGATTAAATAAAAGTCAAAATTTTTACCTAAAGATTTTTGAAAATCGAAGAGAAAGTATCAAAGTTGATCAATCAGACCAACTGACCATAATTTATACTGATGGTCGCAAATACGATATATTTCAAAGAAAAATACTATACCTACCTAGGCTGCTCTCTCAGTGTGTAGCAAATGTAAATGATAATTTTACCAGATAAAAAACCAACATTACAAGGGTTCAAAATCATCAATATTGCGCAATGTTATACAATTCGAAGATGAAAAATGAATTTTAGTCCATAATGGATACAAGAACGCGGGCGATGATTCAAGGGCGTAATAATTAACTTTTGAAAACAAAGTTTCCACGAATTGTTCAAATCGATTGCGATTTATATATCCTAAATCGTAATGACGAAATATAACTGTACAAGTCTGTCGACGATCAGTAAATATATCAATTAAATCGACAAGGCTTCCGAAAAAATTGTCATCGTGATTCGAACAGACGAACCATATAGATAAAACCTCAAGGCGTTTGGCATCATAGAAAAAGCTTCGAACCGCGTGTTTATCGCTATCGAAAAACCCCAAACTTCTTATACACAGTTCGCGCGGATTAAAATACTTTAAAACACGGTAAAAGTCCATATCTAAATCGATTGAATGCAAACACAATTTTTGCAGCAAATGGCGATACGAAGGTATCCAAGAATCACTAAATAAAGTTACTAGTTTCAATTCGACCGTCTTTTGGTTGCAATCGTCCATTAGATAGGGCTCTAGGATTTTGCCACCCCAGTATTCCATAATTTGCATGTTTCGTAACACCAATTTCGACGGGTTGCATACCTTAAGTATCTTCTTCAACAGCCGATTCTCTTCGCCACTAAGATAGATCGTTGCAAGCTGCTTGTATATGTTTATTTCGATTGTAGGATCGCCTTAAGAGAAAAAGTACCAAAAATAAATTAAATTCATGAAAAAGAGTGATACCAATGATAAAAAACTAATTAATTAGTCATAAATAAATGGTTTACATTTATTTTTATTGTATATTCTTATTTGTTTCCATGCACATATATTATTTTCATACAAGCAAAACATGGCAAGGATGCATACCTTGTAAAGGCTGCAAATGAGGGTCGTGTGTTGGATTTCCAGGGTTGTACTGGATAGCCCATTGCTCAAACGTTGCGCCGTAAAAATTGCTGACAAAAACCGTAATTGACAAATGTGTTGCAACGGGCCATCGTTGCTGACGCTCCAAAATTTTCCGCCAATCCTTGCATACGCGCTCAATGCGCATACGACTGGCAAAGTCGAGGTAACTGAATATTCGTGCGTGCAGTTCGGACGGTAGACTATCGAATGTTGCTGAAAATTCACATAGAATCAGAAATAAATAAATACAGCGCGTGTTGCATCACAAATATTATATTTGAATAAATTTACATATAAATATCTATACAAATTCGCATACCTAAACAAGCGCTGTCGTTCGTGTAATCCATGATAAAAATAATAATTTAGAGGGAAAAACTATCTAACCGACCAAACAGCTCAAGACACAAAGTCCCGAGTGATATTTTTCATTTCGTTGTGCCTTATATACCCTGTTTTTCAACTTCTCTTACACTCTCTCGCCTTATTGGTGCTGGCAAAAAGCCAATTCTAAGACGTCATACATTGTACATTTTAATTTTTCCTCTATTCCTACCTTATGAAACCCCCTTTTTTAACCCCTCCTACACCCTCTTTTCTTATTGATGCCTGCAAAAAGCCATTTTTATGATGCTTTCACCTGCAAAAGTTTTAAATTCGGTAACACTTTTTTGCCCCAGAATAACCAGTCTTGCTATTATAATACAAGTTTTTCAATGTTCTATCCATTTTGGTTATATTAAATTAATGCATTGACAATACTTATAGATGAATGAGCAGGATTTTTTTGGTTTTATATTTTTATTATTTTTTTGTTTTTTTTTCAATTTTCAATCATAAATAATACTTAATAATTCAATTTTTCCTTTTCTTTCTCTAAATCTTGGGCTATATATCGCCTTATAACGATGTTTCCTGCATCCTGAGACGATCGGTTATATTCTATACATCTTGGACACATTTGTACAGTAAAATATGTACGCCCTGAATTCGTTTCAAAACAATCTTTTTCCGAACTGGCTCTTTGACAATAAAAACATAATTGAATCATGAGAGGAAACATCGGCCGTTCTAAGTTTCGCCCACAAAGAGCTATTGGCGGTCTAATCGACCTGCCATACGGCTTCCTTTCCTCATCACCGAACGGACGTTTCTTAATTTCATTCACTTCCTCCATATTTGAAAGGTTTTCTATTATTTAGGAACGGTATTCATATTTATAGACTCTTGCCTACATATTTACTCTGAGTCACCAGATCGTTTATTAATAAATTTGCTCGAATGAGATTACGTCTAGTTTTAGCACCTGTAAGAATAATTTTTCCAGATGTATAAATTAATGCTGTTACACCAAAATTGTTAAGCCGATAGGTGAGAGCTGGGAATAACTCTGGTTCGTAAAGACTGTATTTCCTATTCCGATAATGAAACTTTGTTAGATCAATTTGAAACGGAACACTGAAAGAGCCTACAAAGTTATTGATTTTGACAGCTATATGATGCGTTATATTAAAACCTAAACTTTTTAAAATTTCTTGGATTTTTCTGACCGCTTTTTCTACTTCTTCTTCCGTTTTTGCGCCTATACATACCATTTTGCCCGATTTAAATAACAATACCGTTATTTTTGGTTCTGTTAGTTTTAAACTTAAACCTGGAAACCGACCCGGCTTATACTTGATCCGATCAATGTTTTTTTCTGCTATTAAAGATAAATTTAATTTACATCTCAGATTCGCCGACCCAATAATGTTACAAACTATTAAACCTGCCATCCTTTAGGACATAAAACTGTCACATTGATTAAAATGCATAATGCATAGCGTCATAAAAATGGCTTTTTGCAGGCATCAATAAGAAAAGAGGGTGTAGGAGGGGTTAAAAAGGGGGTTTCATAAGGTAGGAATAGAGGAAAAATTAAAATGTACAATGTATGACGTCTTAGAATTGGCTTTTTGCCAGCACCAATAAGGCGAGAGAGTGTAAGAGAAGTTGAAAAACAGGGTATATAAGGCACAACGAAATGAAAAATATCACTCGGGACTTTGTGTCTTGAGCTGTTTGGTCGGTTAGATAGTTTTTCCCTCTAAATTATTATTTTTATCATGGATTACACGAACGACAGCGCTAGTTTAGGTATGCGAATTTGTATAGATATTTATATGTAAATTTATTCAAATATAATATTTGTGATGCAACACGCGCTGTATTTATTTATTTCTGATTCTATGTGAATTTTCAGCAACATTCGATAGTCTACCGTCCGAACTGCACGCACGAATATTCAGTTACCTCGACTTTGCCAGTCGTATGCGCATTGAGCGCGTATGCAAGGATTGGCGGAAAATTTTGGAGCGTCAGCAACGATGGCCCGTTGCAACACATTTGTCAATTACGGTTTTTGTCAGCGATTTTTACGGCGCAACGTTTGAGCAATGGGCTATCCAGTACAACCCTGGAAATCCAACACACGACCCTCATTTGCAGCCTTTACAAGGTATGCATCCTTGCCATGTTTTGCTTGTATGAAAATAATATATGTGCATGGAAACAAATAAGAATATACAATAAAAATAAATGTAAACCATTTATTTATGACTAATTAATTAGTTTTTTATCATTGGTATCACTCTTTTTTCATGAATTTAATTTATTTTTGGTACTTTTTCTCTTAAGGCGATCCTACAATCGAAATAAACATATACAAGCAGCTTGCAACGATCTATCTTAGTGGCGAAGAGAATCGGCTGTTGAAGAAGATACTTAAGGTATGCAACCCGTCGAAATTGGTGTTACGAAACATGCGAATTATGGAATACTGGGGTGGCGAAATCCTAGAGCCCTATCTAATGGACGATTGCAACCAAAAGACGGTCGAATTGAAACTAGTAACTTTATTTAGTGATTCTTGGATACCTTCGTATCGCCATTTGCTGCAAAAATTGTGTTTGCATTCAATCGATTTAGATATGGACTTTTACCGTGTTTTAAAGTATTTTAATCCACGCGAACTGTGTATAAGAAGTTTGGGGTTTTTTGATAGCGATAAACACGCGGTTCGAAGCTTTTTCTATGATGCCAAACGCCTTGAGGTTTTATCTATATGGTTCGTCTGTTCGAATCACGATGACAATTTTTTCGGAAGCCTTGTCGATTTAATTGATATATTTACTGATCGTCGACAGACTTGTACAGTTATATTTCGTCATTACGATTTAGGATATATAAATCGCAATCGATTTGAATAATTTGTGGAAACTTTGTTTTCAAAAGTTAATTATTACGCCCTTGAATCATCGCCCGCGTTCTTGTATCCATTATGGACTAAAATTCATTTTTCATCTTCGAATTGTATAACATTGCGCAATATTGATGATTTTGAACCCTTGTAATGTTGGTTTTTTATCTGGTAAAATTATCATTTACATTTGCTACACACTGAGAGAGCAGCCTAGGTAGGTATAGTATTTTTCTTTGAAATATATCGTATTTGCGACCATCAGTATAAATTATGGTCAGTTGGTCTGATTGATCAACTTTGATACTTTCTCTTCGATTTTCAAAAATCTTTAGGTAAAAATTTTGACTTTTATTTAATCTGGGAGGGTCTGGACCCCTCCTGACACATATGCATCCAGTTTGGTTCTTAGCCGAACGATGCATTAGGCTGTTTTATTCATTTTTGGTCAAACCCGTATTATAATTTTTTAATTGTCTCATAATCTTATTAAGTATTATGCACGTTTTCAGTGTGTTCATACAAAAGATCTGCAGTCTACTGAGTGATCCTCTGGCTAAGGGTTAGGGAGATCTGTTGGAAGACTGTGGACCTTTCGTCTTTGCATACAGTACAGAATACTTAGCAACATATCAAATTTTGAATTTTTTTCCTTCAGCTAACAATGGGCATACCAGGAGAGATCAAGACCAGGCGATATCCAGCTGTTAAAATTACTATTTGAAATTTTGTTGATCATTTACAGAGGCATTTTATGCCTCCTAGATGGTACGCCCCAGTTTCATTCTCATGATTCCTAGTGGAACTGAGCGAACTTTGTCCTTAAATTGAGCAGACAATTCATAATCAGCAATCTAAATAAGCGTAGGAGGAATAATAAGAAAGAATATCTGGTCCACTGGCGGGGGACCCATCAAAATTTGACTCGTGGGTATCCACGTTGGTCAAACTGTAAATACTTTTGTTTTTTTTTAATTTCCAAATTTTACAAGATAATTTCCAAATTTTACAAAATAATTTCCAAATTTTACAAAATAATTTCCAAATTTTACAAAAAAGTTTCCAAATTTTACAAAATAATTTCCAAATTCTGCAAAATAATTTCCAAATTTTACAAAAAAGTTTCCAAACTTTACAAAAAAATTTCCAAATTTTACAAAATTCCTATCCTTAAGCACGTAAAAAAGTTTCCAAATTTTACAAAATAATTTCCAAATTTTACAAAAAAGTTTCCATATTTTACAAAAAAGCTTCCAAATTTTACAAAAATTTCCAATGTTATAAGCACGTAAATAAAGTTTCCAAATTTTACAAAATAATTTCCAAATTTTACAAAAAAATTTCCATATTTTACAAAAAAATTTCCAAATTTTACAAAATAATTTCCAAATTTTACAAAAAAGTTTCCAAATTTTACAAAAAAGTTTTCAAATTTTACAAAAAAGTTTCCAAATTCTACAAAAAAAATGTCTGATTTTTTCGTTAAACCCGTATCTTCATGTTTTATTGTCTCATAATCTTATTAAGTATTATGCACGTTTTCAGTGTGTTCATATAAAAGATCTGCAGTCTACAGAGTGATCCTCTAGCTTTAGGTTGGGGAAGATCTGTGCGAGACTGTGGACCCTTTGTAACCTTTTTCACAACCACCTTTTCCACACTATGGGTTACTAAATGTTGCCTATAGTAGTTCTGGTGCCCTGTTCTATCGTGTTTGTTAATTCTCTCAAATTTCCAGCTCGGCGAATTAAAAGATACGTGTTGTAGCATACCTACAGTAACCCCATCCACTATATTTTGCGTACGTTATTTTTGACTCATATACATCTAATTTATTGAATTTCAGCTTTATTTGACTGTTAGTTCGTGAGATATAGAAAATCCAGAAAGCTACAGTATACCTACAGTAAGACAATGTGTAAAGAATTTGTGACTCGCGTATATGCTGTTTCTCAAATTTGAGCTCAATCCGGCCATTGGTTCAAAAAATACGTGTTATAACATAGCTACAGTAAGCCGGTGCACGATTTTCCATATACGTTATTTTTGGCATGTAGTCTTTACATATTGAAAATTTCAGCTCAATCCGGCCATTGGTTCAAAAAATACGTGTTATAACATAGCTACAGTAAGCCGGTACACGATTTTCCATACACATTATTTTTGGCATGTAGTCTTTATATTCTGAACATTTCAGCTCAATCCGGCCATTGGTTCATGATTTATAGCGGTTTTATGGTATGGTGTAAACTACTCGAGTGTAAAGTGTAAAGTGGTCAAGTGATACCCAAGTTAGAATATTGTACGCATTTAGTATGGTAAGCGGTGTTCATAGTTATCCCTCCAAAGATAAAATTCTGATAGATTCCTCCATTTTTCGTATATCCCCCCTGCATTAAATATGTACTCTTGCTGTAGTGTAAAGTGGACCCGGTTGACTTGTCCGCAAATTTAAAATAATCTCCAGTATGCCCTTAGTTCAGGTTAACCATGATGTGACGTCGTCATCCCCTAGATCGCAACACAAAACATATGTAGCCTATGCTTCAACACAGGACTATGCTTTAACATTGCCTATGCTTAAGCACAGGCTATACTTTGTGTTGCACACTAGGGAGACGAGGCTTAACTACTTACAGGTTTTACTAATTTCTATTGATGCCCTATTCTACAAAAATCGAGCACAAGAATTGATGCTGAATCATCAATATATGAACAGGATATAAGATAATTTGAAAAATTATAAATTCTTATATTTTTTTACTCGGCTGTGAAAAATCAATAGAAAATCACTTTTGAAACATGAGTTATACAGGTTTTTGCTAATGTGATTATGTAATTTTTAACCAAAATTTTGCACAAAATTAATGCAACATAGTTAATCTACGAGCACAACAAATTCTATTTTTCCATGATTTTGCATATTTTGATTCAATCCTTGACTCTCGAAAATTATTGAAAAAAACTTGCCAAACTAAATAAAGCAGATTTTCTTAACTTTGGCAGAGACATTATTTTATCAAAATTTGGCGAAAAAAATTGATGCAGTATCCACAAACTGTGAGCAAATGATAAGGAATTGTTATATTGTATGTTGTGAAAAGTTTAATATAAAACAGCAATTATGTGGGTTTTGCCATCTTCATAAGTAATTTTCTAACCTTTTACACAAAAATTGATGCAGCAGACCTTGACAAACGTATATCTTGAAATACCAGCTATATTTTTGTAAAAATATTATTTCTTTTAAGAAAACAGATCAAGCAGAAGTTTATATGGGTATTATTAAACAATTATTTTGTTATGAAAATTTTATGCAAAAATTAACAGCACTATAATTTGATAAATGAAGCAAAAGGTCTTTAGCAAACTTCATATCATATTTTATTTCATGTGCACACTAAAATTTCACTTTTTGAAATTTTATATACAAGTAGTAGGCACTTTTTTAATATTTATCTCTACAACATAATAAATTGAATTGGTTGAAAACGCTTTTTCTAATTGGTGTTTTGGCTCAGAAAATTAGAAAACTGGATGCATACATAGCATAGTGTAAAGTATACTTGATTTAATAGTGTTTTTGCATAGATTGACAACACAAAAAATGCTTTCAATTCTCCTTGCTGATTTTTGCATGTTGCTGAATCAGTCAAAACATTTTGTTGGCGCACAAACTTGAAAACCAAACTGTCCACTTTTTAAGTGACATACAATCATGTGCAAAGGTCCTATGTTCATTAGACTAGAATAGAAACATGTTTTCCCTTACATTTAGTCTTATGAACACATATTATGTCATGCAGTAAGTTATCTGCTGCTATGTGTTTTCAAATTATTTGATAATGAGAAATGTTCTTAATTTTTATCCTAGCCTGTTTTCTTGCATGTGTTGATTGTCAAAATACAATAAATGAAGTTAAATCAAAGAAGCCTAATTCTCCTATAATCGGAGAATTAGTCGAACTAAAATACGAATCTCTGAACCCCACAAACTATGTTTGATTACAATGACATTGGTTCAGCTCTTCATTATTATTGCATAAATCATTTTTCGTGCAAATTTATTGATAACAATTTTATCAACAGTACATATTTTATGCACCTATGCTAATTGACAATTCTTTACATACAAATCTGTTTGCAGAGCCTATCCCATCGGGCAGGGTATGACTTTATCACTTGATAAAACTCTTCAATTTGACTAGAATTCAACTAATCAGCATTTATAATGAAAATGTACAACAACTTCATCAATTAACAACCTCAAAATTATGGCAGGCTATTGTGTCAGAAAAGAGAGGGAAAGTTTCTGATGCTGCAATGGATAGTCATTATGATTCAAATACAAATGCTGATGAAAATAATAGTAATAATCAGCTCTACAACTGTACTGAAGATGGTTGTACCAGATCATTTTTCAGACATGGAAATTTATATAACGACCTTACTATTGATAAACATAAACTTTTGCCTGAACATATGCAGCAATTGAAACATACAGTTACCACATTGAATCACACTGCCTTATGCCACAACTGCCAGAACTACAAGAAGCTTTGCAAATTTGTTTATGAAGCAGAAAGCCAAGCTCACTAATAAAAAGGATGGGCTTTAAAGACTTCAAAAGTTTGTAAGCCACTGAGTGAAAAGCAGCACGGCTTTCTCATTGAAGAATATAATGAAAGCATCCATCATAAGGAAAAATTTGACTCTGATGTAGTTGCTAAGGAAATGAGAAGAAATCCAATGTTCTTAAGGCAAGAATATTTCTCACAGCAGCAAATAATTAGCGTTTATTCACGAGAATCTAGTCGTCATCAAGGACAGCCGGATTCAGACTACAGCTTTCCACCTGATGATCAGATATGGGACAATGATGAAGACTCTGCGTTTCAAGGTCCTGCACTTTTTAATTCTCACCTTGAGATGGAGATTGATTTGTTAGTTAGTGAATGTTTTGCTGCTAAACAGCCAAGCTTCTATGTATATATTTTGTTTTCTTGATTAACTTGAAAGTCATTGCATATAGTCTTCTCTGCATGTTGAAATGATACAAAAAAAGGAAATGCAAAGAAAAAAATTGTTTAAATGCACTGACCAATTTCAATAAATCCGCACTATCTTCAAAATGAGATAAATTTTAGTCTTTGATGTTTTACCACACACTATTTACATGCCACAACATTATTAGTTCATAAATATTAAGCAGTATAACTACCATCACGTCTACATACAAAGCAATATCTAACCAAAATAGAAATTTTTGATATTTTGTAGACTGATAAATTCTTGAAGTACATCTAGATATGTATTGTAGCGCCAAAACAGGATTTTAGCGTATTTAGGTGCTAGTAAAGCCAAATTTATTTGGCGCTGCATGCTAAATCTATAGTTTTTATAGTCAAGTCTTCTAACCCACCATAAACCGCTCAAATTGAATGTTGAGAACTGTGTTTTTCTTATTTGGCGCATCACAAAATTGTTCATGGACTGGATGATAATAAGTCATATTTTGATTGCTTTAGTCGAAGATACTCAATACTCAAATTTTCTTCAAAGGTTTTCTTCATCATTGTATAGAGCCCGCCAAAAAGAGCTCAAAAATTTCTTTTGCCAACCTCCAACAATTCCTAAAATAGTTGCCTTCCCGTATTTTAGTAAACTAAACTGTCTGCCATAGTTAAGAAAATCCACATTACTTAGTTAGACAAGTTTTTCCAAAAATTTTCGAGAGTCGAGGATTGAATCAAAATACGCAAATCATGGAAAATAGGATTTGTGGTGCTCACAGATTAAGTACGTTGCATGAGTTTTTGTGTAAAATTTTGGTTTAAAATTACATAATGACATTAGTAGAAACCCGTATAACTCATAATCCAAAAGTCATTGTCTGTTAATTTTTACAACCATGTACAAAATATAAGAATTCGAAATTTCATGAACAATCTTATATTCTGCTCCCATAATGATGATGCAGCATCAATTCTTGTGCCCAATTTAATTAAAATAGGGCATCAATAGAAATTAGTAAAACCTGTATAATCTCTGCTGCTGGGATTTTTTTCCGTAATTTTTTATCGGTTATATGTACAACATAGAAATAGATATTTGTGGGAAAAATTTTTTGTCGCTCTCATGTATTGAGCACGTTACTCGTATTTTTAGTGTAAAATTTTATCTTTTTCATCAAGAAATAGACGACTTTAAACAATTGTGTAAAATGAAAAAATTTATTTTCTCAGATTTCTCTTCTGTAGTTAGAACCGCATTTATCGGTTGGTCAATGGATAAAATTCATGAGTTTATCACTAAAACTGAAGACAGGGCACAGCCTAAGGTAATGACTATAAAATATTGCGAAAATTGACAAAACCGTAGACTTTGGCTTACTGTAAGCTAGATAAAATTTTGTGTTTTTAGCGAAATGATTATCAATTTCGTGCTCAGGGTCAAAAACTACACTAAATAGCTGATTTTTAGGAAAATTTATTTCTCACTTATCACATCATTGCACATAGGGAGGTCAATTTTCTCAGAAATTGTCTCTCAAGAGCAGGTGATGTAAAATTACGAGATTCTCACTTGGACATTTGCCTTACGGCGTCAAAGACACACGTTTACAGGCAAGGTTGTTTCACAATAGTAGCAGTCACGGTAACCATAACTTGCCCATTTAAAGGCCCTAAAGATCATTTTCGGCTATCTAATATATGACTAAACTCTAGCAAATTTATTTTTCGGTCTTTATCTTCAATGGAAAACGTTTAAAAGACATACCCCTGCCATATACAAGGGCTAGAGAAACCATTTTATCCGTTTTCAAATCCGTCGGTTTAGACTCTCAGTTTTTCGGAACTCAAAGTTTTACGGTCGCGGCCTTCAAAGGCGTTAAGACACCATTTCTGAGGAGTTCGACCATCGATGTGATATGTAAAAAATAAATTTGCCTGAAAATCAGCTATATTAGGTACTTTTTGACGCTGAGCACGAAATTGATGATCATTTTGCTTGATACTCAAAATTCATCTAGTTACCGTAACCCAAAGTTTACGGTTTTGTCAATTTTTGCAATATTTTATAGTCATTGTAGGCTGTGCCCTTTAATCAGTATTAGTGATAAGCTCATGAAACCTTGTCCATTGACCAACCGATAAATGCGGTTTAAATTACGGAAAGAGAAAAAAATTTTTCTCCACAAAATGTGTTTCTATGTTGTACATAGAATCAGCAAAAATTACGGAAAAAAAATCACAGCAGCAGAAGTTATACAGGTTTTACTAATTTCTATTGATGCCCTATTCTAATAAAATTGGGCGCAAGACTTGATGTTGCATCATCAATATGAGAACAGATAATAAGATAGTTTAAGAAAATATTAACTCTTATATCTTGTACGTGGCTGTGAAAAATCAACAGAAAATCACTTCTGGAACATGAATTATACGGGTTTTTACTAATGTCATTTTGTAATTTTTAACCAAAATTATACACAAAAACTAATGCAACATAGTTAATCCGCATACACAACAAATTCTCTTTTCCATGATTCTGCTTATTTTGATTCGATCCTTTAGTCTAGACAATTGCGGGAAAATCTTGCCAATCTAAAGTAAAACAGATTTTCTTAACTTTGGCAGAGACGTTATTTTATCAAAATTCGGCGAAAAAATTGATGCAGTATCCATAAACTGTGAGCAAATGATAATGGATTGTTATATTATATGTTGTGAAAAGTTTAACGACAATGTCTTATAAAACAGCAATTATGTGGGTTTTGCTATCTTCATAAGTCAACTTTTTAAACTTTTACACAAAAATTGATGCAGCAGACTTTGACAAACGTATATCTTGGAATGCCAGCTATGTTTTTGTAAAAAAGTTATTTATTTTAGAAAACAAATCAAGCAGAAGCTTATATTGGTGGTCTTATTAAACAATTATTTTGTTATGAAAATTTTATGCAAACATTAACGGCACCTTTAATTTGATAAATGAAGCAAAAGGTCTTTGCAAACTTCCTACTATATTTTATTTTATGCGCACACTGAAATTTCATCATGTCATATATGAGTAGTAGGCACTTATTTAAAGTTTATCTCTATGAAATATTAAAATGAATTGGTTGAAAACCGTTTTCCAGTTGGTGTTTTGGCTCAGAAGATTAGAAAACTGGATGCGTGCATAGCATAATGTGATGTAAACTTGATTTCATAGTGTTTTTGCATAGATTGACAATACGAAAAATGCTTTCGATTTTCCTTGCTGTTTTTGCATCTCGCTGAATCAGTCAAAAAACTGTTTGATTCTCACCTTGAGATGGAGAATGATTTGTTAGATAGTGAATGTTTTGCTGCTAAATAGCCAAGCTACTATGTATGTATTTTGTTTTTTTATTAACTTGAACGTCATTGCGTATAGTCTTCTCTGCATGTTGAAATGATACAAAAACAAAAGCAAATGCAAAGAACAAAATTGTTTAAATGCACTGACCAATTTCAATAAATCCGCACCATCTTCAAAATGAAATAACTTTCGGTCTTAGATATTTTACCACACACTATTTACATGCCAAAACATTATTAGTTCATAAATATTAGCCAGTATAACTACCATCAGGTCCAAATGCAGAAGGCAAGAAGGGAGCCTGCCCCACCCAAAATGGAAAATTTTTGATATCCCGAAGGGCGATAAATTCTTGAAGTACATCTACACATGTATAGTAGCGCCAAAACAGGTTTTTAGTGTATTTAGGTGCTATTAAAGCCAAATTTTTTGGCCTTTCGTGCTGAATTTATTGTTTTTATAGTCAAGTGTTCTAACCCGCCGAAAACCGCTTAAATTGAATGTTGAGAACTGTGTTTTTTCTATTTGGCGCATTACAAAATTGTTCATGGACTGAATGATAATAAGTCATATTTTGATGGCTTCAGTCAAAGATTTTTGTGCACAAATATGCAATACTCAAATTTTCTTCAAAGTTTTTCTTCATCATTGCATCGAGCTCACCACTAATAGCTAAAAAAATTTTTTTGCCCTTCTCCATCGATTCACAAAATGCATAGTTGCCTTCCCAAGTTTTAGTAAACTAAACTGTCTGCCAAAGTTGAGAAAATCCGCATTACTTTAGTTTGGCAAGTTTTTTTCAATAATTTTCGAGAGTCAAGGATTGAATCAAAATATGCAAAATCATGGAAAATAGAATTTGTTGTGCTCGTAGATTAACTATGTTGCATTAGTTTTTGTATAAAATTTTGGTCAAAAATTACATATTGACATTAGTAAAAACCCTTACAACTCATGTTCCAAAAGTGATTTTCTGTTAATTTTTGACAGCCATGTACAAAATATAAGAATTCATATTTTCTCAAACTATCTTATATCCTGCTCTCATATTGATGATGCAGCATCAATTCTTGTGCCTAATTTTATTAAAATAGGGCATCAATAGAAATTAGTAAAACCTGTATAACGTTCTGCTGCTGGGATTTTTTTCCGTAATTTTTTATGATTATATGTACAACATAGAAACACATGTTTGTGGCAAAAATTTTTTGTCGCTCTCATGTATTAAGCACGTTACGCCATTTTTAGTGCAAAATTTTATCTTTTTCATCCAGAAAAAGACGACTTTAAACTGTTGCGTAAAGTGAAAAAATTCATTTGTCTAAGAATTCTCTTCTGCAGTTTAAGCCACATTTATCGGTCGGTCAATGGACAAAATTGCATGAGTTTATCACTAAAACTGAAGACAGGGCACAGCCTAAGGTAATGACTATAAAATATTGCAAGAATTAACAAAACCGTAAACTTTGGGTTACTGTAGCTAGATAAATTTCAGGTTATGAGCAAAATAATCATCAATTTTGTGCTCAGAGTAAAAAACTAACATAAATAGCTGATTTTTAGGCAAATTTATTTTTCACTTATCGAATCATTGTACATAGGAAGGCCAATTTTCATAGAAATGGTCTCTTAGAAGCTCATATCCTAAGATTATAGACAAAACGTTCGACTATCGTTACTATGTTCCCATTCTTGTTAAGGACACTTCAAGTAGATGATTTAGATGAATTTATGTCATATTTTTATGGAAAATTGATTGTCAAGTTAAATTTCAGGAAAATTAGACACACATACTCTTAGTACTCTATATATATATATATATATATATATATATATATATATATATATATATATATATATATATATATATATATATATATATATATATATATATATATATATATATATATATATATATATATATATATATATATATATATATATATATATATATATATATATATAGTATATATATATATATTTATATATATATATATATATATATATATATATATATATATATATATATATATATATATATATATATAATAATAATATATATATATATATATATATATATATATATATATATATATATATATATATACTTGACCCTAGTTAATTTCTTTCATTTTAATTTTTTATATTCATTTGAGAGGTCAGTTGTTCTGAGTAGCATGGCCTCAATTGAGTATTTGAGGGGTCATCATTTTGTAAACTGTCATTTGGGAATCATATTTCAGATATTCTTTACACTTAGCAGTTGTTTAGAGTTTACACTGGAAATTAACTTTTGCTACGGAGCACTGCCAAAGGTCAAGCTTTTTAAAATAAGCTATAAAACATGAGGATGTCTCCGTAATTCACGGACTTGGCTATAACTTTCTTTCCAACCTGAGTGGTGTAAACTTTATGCTCTAGGTTAGCTTCATATCTTGGTTGTATAGCTTATAAGAGCTATATTTTTACAAAATCTTCGTTAAATCAGAGTTGCGAATTACTTTGTCTTTTGTGACTCAACTATGGCTGCTTGAAGTTTAAAGTGAAAATCAATGTTAAATTTAAAACATCGTCGAAGGTAATTTTTGTTATAAAACAGTTTTCAATAATATCATGATGACGAATTACAAAAGAAGTGTTGTTTGCAATGTACATTTTGATGTGAATGAACAATTTTGTTTCCTGTCTTGTTCAGTCGGCAAGTCACCTATGTGCGCAAAAGAAACTCATTTTAATTGAAAGTAGGGTACTAGCAATGAAATTTGCTCCGATGAAACAAAAAGGACAAATATACCTGGTATAGCAGATTTTAAAGACATAAAAAGATGTATCTATGAAAAGTCACCTATGCGCTCAAAAAATTATAAGAATCTGTCTAAAAATCAGACTTTATCTATGCAACGCAAGAATTAAAGTGTATTCTGCGACCTCTGAAAAAAGAAGGTGACTTTTAAAACATTTCTTGCTGCTTCGGTAGAAAGAACATTTTAAAATATATAATCAATATTCACTTAAACGGCTCAACAGAGGGATTATGATATTCACATCATGCTGCTTATTATGACTCAACAATTACACGTGTTATGCTAGATTGATGAGATGATCTATGTACATTTCCTCCCTCATCGGCATTCTGCATATATGAGCTATTAACATTTCCAGTCTATCATTATGCGCTTTGCATTATTTGCGCTGTTATACCGCTCAATTTTCTAGCGCTGTGTAATAAATTCTTTGGTGCTAACGTGTTTGCGCATGTTTAGTGCCTTGCCACTCTTACATATACCATTGCAACAGCAGTTGTTCGGACTTGCATTAGTTGAGGTTAGTTAACAAAACGATTTGTCGTTTTCCTCAATTTAGATTGACGCTGCAGAATATACTTCAATATTTGTGTTGATTAGGAGAAAGTCTAATTTTTTGCGCGCACAGGTAACTTTTCCTCGTCCTCTCCTTATATGTTTTTAATAATCGGCTATTCCACGTATTTTTGCCCTTTTCGTCCCAACGGAACATTTTACTTTGCTAGTATAATAAAATACTCAACTGCCATAAAATTAGAAATACATCAAATCACGAGAAACTTTACGAGGTATGTATTTTCCCAATAATTCTGAGGGAGATATTCTGGCAGGAATTTCTCGATATGCCAAGCAGAAATCTGACCACCTTGCAATATCTTTTGCTTACAGTGGTCATCTATTGGAAATTTTGATTTGAGACTAAAACCCGATGCTCTTTCGCAAAATCAGTTGTTAGTTCTTCTGTAAAATTTAAAGATCAATATACAACAAAGACTGCCATTTGACCCGAAATCATGGCATATGTCATTGATATTTTGTAATAGGAATTTAATCTTAGATGAGGAAAATATAACTATATTTTTACCTGGTCCACCATTCACAATTATATAGCTATGTGGATACATACTAACTGAGAGAGTCGCATTTTCTTGATATAATAACATTCTATACTAATGCCCATTGCATGACCGATCGGAATAAGGTCTAATAAGTAAGGTTTTTTGTGAAAAAGTGCCTTTAAAGTGGTATAAATGCTAAAATAGCATTAAAACGGCGCTTTTTCACAGTTTCCGGTCAATTCAAAGCATTTTAATTTTTGTTTATTTTCATTAATTTTTGACCGTCATTTTGTCTCACTTTCCCGAAAAAAGAATTTTTCCTATTCTGTGCCTGTTCGAGTTGTTCGTGCCAGTTTGACTGTAAACCCAAGATTCCAATGTATTTCCAGCTGACGTTAGACTTGCTACTCAAATTCAATCGGACCAAGAGGTTAAGCCGACTCTGATTCCCCGCAAAGTGATCTTTGCGAACCCGGATTATGCTAATTTGTTAATGAGCAAAGACGGCCGCTGGCTGTCTTGGCTTTCATACATCAATGGTACGGCGAACCTCTTTGTCCGCGAAATTTCGTCCGGCGCCCCCATACAACTTACTTACGAAACTTACCAAGACATCGACTCGTATCACTGGGCCACTGATAGTAGAACCATTTTCTATTGGCAGTTGCGTACCAAATAGGGGCTCTAAATTTCTGCTAGGGAGTAAAAGAAATGATCATTCGACGTTTTATTTTCATTTTTTTAAATTCGTACTCGTATGTAGTACCGAAAAGTTGAGAAAAAAGGGGAAAATTCAAAGAGCATATCGTCCGATTTTTTCGTGGTTTGCTGATTGGTCAGGGCGTACAACCTCATCAAACCTCTCAAACCTATGTATTTATCATCGTGCGATCGTATTTACTATTTTTATTCAACCTGGAAACTCTAATGTCAGACGCATAAATTCATTAATCCAGGATGAAAATGGCGACGAAAATTGGCGTCTATTTAGCGTCGACGTGCGCTCAAAAGAGTCCAAGCTATTAAGCGGTGGAGAGAATGTCAAAGTTGTTCTGTTTAGGATAAGTTTGAAGCACCCAACAAGGGCTATCATTGGTAAGACGGAATTCAAATAAGTCTTCTATAGCTAAGAATTTGTTGCTCGCGGAAGAAATTCACGTTATGTTCATTCATATCTGTAAAAATTTGTTCAGTGAACGAAATAAATGAAAACATGAGAAATATAATACAAAACTATAAAACAAAAAATATAATACGAAATTAGAAAATATAAAAATATATATAAAAACATAAACGCGCAGTGATCTGTGTGTGAACACGTACATACTGACTAAGATAGTGGATATTGGATATTATGCTTTACAGATTCATTGTTCAATTATCGTTTGTGTATCTGCCCTTCTGTGGAAAAAGTATTTACTGTTGAATCGAATGCTCTTCATATTACATTCCGAGGGGTATCCCGGGCCCTCAATTATGAATTTATGATAAAGTTGGCCCGATCGAGCGGCTAAAACCGGAAATGACGGATTATTCCAAAAAGTTCGGCCTTCTAAGGGGTTGTATACCCAAGAACGTAGCTGGCCCTCCTATCTGGGGGATCAACACCAATTTTGGGGGTCCAAGACAAAAATAACACAAAGTAACGTTTAAAAGTCTTATTTTTCCGGTTTTTTCTGAATTTTGGGGGTTCAGGACCAGACATGCACGTGCGGGGGGGTTTGCTGGGGGTCTGGACCACCCCAGATGGAAACATGGGAAATTTTGTTGAGAAAATGAATCAAAATCAAGGTCAAAAACGGTTGAAAATTGGAAAAATTCTTCAAAAGTGCTTTAAATCGATGAGAAACTGTGTAATAACGTTGTTTTAACGCCATTTAAGCATTTATACCAGTATTATAGGTCATTTTGTCCCAAAAAAACTTTATTTTTTTGACTTTTTGCAGACTGGTTGCCCCCCGCAGATCGGTCACGCTGTGCATCTATGGTCCTGAACCCTCCAGAATGGAAACATGGGAAATTTTGTTGAGAAAATTAATCAAAATCAAGGTCAAAAACGGTTGAAAATTGGAAATTTTCTTCAAAAGTGCTTCAAATCGATGAGAACTGTGTAATAACGTTGTTTTAACGCCATTTAAGCATTTATACCAGTATTTTAGGTCATTTTAGCCCAAAAAAGCTTTATTTTTTGACTTTTTGCAGACTGGTTGACCCTCCCCCGCAGGTCGGTCACGCTGTGCATCTGTGGTCAGGAACCCCCATTCCCCCTACAGCTACGTGCCTGTGTATATCCCCAATCTCCCCCTCACGCCCACGTGTGGTCTAGAAGACCCTTCGAGTATCTGCAGGACCCGCAAAAAGTCGATAACCCAGGATTGAATTTTTGGTGCTATTTTTGGCGATTTCACCTCATAGGACCCCTGCAATTCGATCGCTGCTTATGTGTCATCGTGACCTGTTTACGAAAGGCTTAAATAATCGTGACCCTCGCTACTACGACTTGTACGAACTCGACACGATCACAGCCAACAAAAAACTAATTTTCGAAAATGATCGCTATCGAGACTTCGCGTTCGACGATGAGCTTCGAATTCGATTCATGACGGAAGAGACGGACGACGGTGGGATGATCTACTACGAATACAAAGAGCAGCAGAACCAATTTGGCAATTATCCAATTTTCAAAAAGTATCATTTGAACGAATCGATCGCGTGTTATCCGCTAGCTTTCGATAAAACCAATACGAAAATATATTGGAAGGAGTACGAAAACGACGACGAGGACTTCGAGTCGTTTTACTCGATCGATATTGATACGAAAAATCGTACCATGTTGTATAAGGCGCCTAAACGAGCGATTAGCCGCGTAGCGTTTCATCATTCTGAACTTGTGCCTCTTCTTTTTCTGGTGGTATGTGCGCTTTTGGCTTAATATTCAAATTTGAGTATACTAATTCTATGTATATAGTCGAAGTATCTCAAAAATAGTCAAAATGATACTTAAGCGACGGAGAGCGATTGAGTCAAAAAATTGCTTCACAAATACCAGTTTGTTTCAAATTATGGTACAAAGTTTGATATTAAAATGTGAGAAATGATATCAGCCATAAAACTGGACAACGCTTCTTGCTTTGCTGTACCAGAAACACGCAATCCCCTAATCGCTTTCATATTTTGGAATATAATTGCAGCCCAGTGATAAAATCGATCTGCAGTCTGGTGTAAAAGCGGAAGAATCGAGATTGTCAAAAGTGCAGCCTATTGAAAAACTGTAACGTGTCAAATGATATTCTATAATATGCAAGAATGAAAGCAATTAACCTGGTATTCGTTCGCCTGTTCGTAAGCTTTTCGAAAAAATTTTAAAGTGACTAATATGTGCCACATGGGTGATATTCTACAGGCATCGATTTCTAGAATAATCTTTCTGATTGTGTTAAAAATGCATTAGGTTTCTAATACTGCCTGTGAAAAATATAAAAATATAGATAAAGTTGAATATAAAAAATACAATTGTACGAGATTCGCGTATTTGTAGACTAAATTTGGAGAGAAAATGCTGTTGAACAAGTGTACAGCGTGTCTGTCTTTGATGTGACGCGGGGCAAAAAACGTAGAAAAATTCGAAAAAATATTCTTTCTAAAAAATCGTTAAGATTTTCAGCTAAATTACGATAAACCAAAGCGAGTCGTGTTTGACGAAAGAATCGGCGGTCAAATCGAGATTATGATCAAAAAACTGGCCGAATTAGAGCCCGGCTTCAACCAAACATGGAACGACATAACGATCGTAGATTATTCGATCGATCTGGATCGCTCGATCATCGTACCAAATTCGGATCAGCATCCGCATCATTACTATTTGTACGACAGAACGAGTCAAACCGTGCAATTCGTGTTTTCAACCGGCCGAGCGTTGGACAATTATTCGACGTCGTACGCACCTATGATTCCAATAGAGGTTCCCACTGCCGATCAGTTGACCCAGCTGTGCTACTTGACATTGCCCCGCGAATCCGACCCCTATGGCACAGGGCGTCCTTTTAGCCCCCTCCTGTTGATTCTTCAGGTGCACGGAGGCCCCTGGATGAGGGATTATTGGGGTTTTGATGTCATTTCGCAGTTTTTTGCAAACAGGGGCTATGCAACGATGCAATGCAATTTTAGGTCGTCGACTGGTTTCGGCAAACGATTTTATGCTGCAGGTATATATCAGATTTAATTTGCCTAAAGCTATATTAAAATGAAAATTTTTCCGGAAGATTTTAAAATTTTTCGCAATTTTTTGTTAGATAATGCTTAATTTGACTTTAATTCCGGGTTTAAAAACGACGTAAAACTAAGTAAAAATGATGCTTAGAGACTATAATTACAGTCTTATTTCCTCAAATTGGACACAGAAGTCACCTAAAAATTGAAGTCAACGTAAGCGTCACTCAGTAATTCAAACTAAGATTCACACAGATGCTTGATTCAAAATTGCTAGTGTGTAGCTCAAAGTGTCGAAACCCTGTCTTAATGCTCTTCCAGATGCGCCTTGGAATTTTTGATTTTTTCCGATAAAGAATCCTAGTAAAAAATACTCTTCGATTTATAATATAGTAGATCTGGTGTCCCCAGCGTATGTGGGCAACAGACAAATTTTGTGGGTATAAATGGTTTAAAGCTGGCTAAACTTTCAAAAAACACGCCGAAAATTAAATTCTGGGGGTCTAGGCGTCTGCCGATTTTTGTAGGTTCTCAACTTCCCGTATTTACTGCCCACACCCACGTGTGCCCCAATTCACTTCCCCCTTAGCTACGTGCCTGATCGTACGAGTCAACACAACACCTAGGCGGGGGGGGTTGAGGGCGGGGTATGCACCCCGAGAAACCAAAATACACCCCCAGAAACCAAAATACCCCCAGATTTCAATTTTTGAAATTTTTTTGATTTTTCCGCAATTTTTTGATGCCATTGAATATTGCTCGATGAGAAATGTTGAAAATGGTGTTTTTTGCCATACCACCATTTCATAAGGCCATTTTTTGACCTTTGAAAAATTTTGCACCCCCCAAGATTTTGGTGCAACCCACGTAGGGTCAACACCTAGTTTTACTATTTAATTAAGACACGATTTTTCACAGGATTCGGTGAATGGGCTGGCAAAATGCAGACGGATTTAAGCGACGCTGTAAATTGGGCCGTTGAAAATGGTATCGCTCGGCGGGATAAAGTGGCCATTGTTGGCGAGAGCTACGGAGGTTATGCCGTTTTGGCCGGTTTGACAATGACTCCAGATTTTTATGCCTGTGGTATCGATGCCATGGGTATGAAAAATCTTAAATATGCAACTTATGTTAAGATGAATGTGCGAAAAAAGAATGAAACGACAGGCGGAACAGAGAAATAATAATAAGGTTTCTAATAATATTCGATCTTTGTCGCAATACTCACTCTATCAGTCTCTTATCCAGATTTTGATAAGGAACGAAAAGGTTTGGCCCACATAAGCGTCTTTAGTTAAGTTTCCTCGCGCCTTGGTCAATTATCGACTTTGTTATAAAATGATATTCGCAGACTGAATACTAAAACCTATAAGGACACATCATAGGTAGTGCGTTATCGTTACCTATAATATACTTTGGTGCCCCAAACATATGAGCCTCTTACAGTTATAACGGAACACATTTGCAATGTGTGGTTTGTTAAAAGATAGATAATAAAAAAGATTGTGCGTTCTTTTTTATTTGTTTATAATTAAAATAAGGATTGTGTTATGAGCGTGTAAAGTTTTGGCGTAACGTTATGACTAGAACATTGATTGTTAAGTCGATCCACGTAATTTTTCTTAAAATTGATTCAAAATCTACTGGGTGAGAAACGTCTGAATATTAAGTTTCAGCGGCGTAAGATACCTTTTATTTCCACGTAATTCTACGTAATTTGACAATTTCCACATAATTTTTACAAAATCTGAGTAAATAGGGGAATTTTCACGTAATTTAACATTTTCCTGTATTGATGCGCATCTTAAACGATATTTACTACTTAATATGCCGAAAATGCCGGTGTCTAAGCTTGGTCTAAGTGTACGACAATATGAAAAACACGTCAAGGTTTTTCGTTTAAAAACATTGAGATGGTTGATGTTAAGTACTTTAATGCGTTTTTGAAAACATAAGATAAATCTGTTACGCTAGTATGCACGAGTATTGATGAAATTTACATTTAATCTCTCACGTGAGATGCCTTCTTTTTCTACATAATCTTCCGCGTAGAATGGCATTTTTTCCATGTAAAAATCCGTGCTCTATTTATCAACAAATAGCGATCTCTGGAGGTTTTTTTCCGCAGCTCGTACATTACTGAGAGTAAATGCTTCATGCAATTTAATGCTATTGAATTGTAGAAAATAAAATTTTCTAAAAACGATATTTTTTGTCTTTTAAATTTTGCCTCAGTTCTCGAGGAAGTGTAAAAACGGTAAAAATCTGCGAATGTAAAGACAGATTTTGACCGACTTTTCGACTGGTCTTTGTCTGCCAAATTTTTGGCATAAGGGTCTCTATAAGCCCTATGCATGGAAAAATGACACTTTTTAAGGACTATACGATGAAATTAGCCGAGCTCGTTTTAGATCAATACGAAGTTAGTTCTAGGTTTTTAATGTTCACACTCCAGTGGTGGACAAAACAAATTTTGTTTTTATCTTTTTGTCGACGCCAACTTTGCCGCTTATAAACCGAGACGCGCAGAGTACTTTACAAATAAAGTAAGTCGCAAAGCTTACACATAGGATTTGGATGCGTTTCTTTGAACTCAATACACAGTTAGGTCTGGAGGTATAAAGTTTAATTAAACTCTGGTGTAAAAAACATGTTTTCTGCCGACTTTCTGTCAGCCAACTGGTCCGGTTATGATTCTGCTTGTGCGTACAATTTACTAAGAATGATACGTGTCGGTGGTCACAAAACGCATTGGTTTGAATTTTTTATACCCAATATAACCTATGCGCGCAAAAGTCGAAAGAATATGATACAAATTAGACTTCCTCTAAGTAACACAAGATCGAAAGTCTATTCCGCGGCCTCTGACCGAAAGGCTCTGTCTCAAAAGATTTCTCACTTGTTTGCAGAGGGAGTTAAGATGGAAACTCAATTGATTCAATTAAATATCAGTATCACATTTTATGTCAGTTTATAATCAATGTTTAATTAAATGGCTCAATAGATGAATTGTGACATCCGCATTATTCTATTTGTTATGGCTCTACAGTAACGCGTGTTATGCTAGCGTGATGAGATGATGTTGGTAGGTACATTTTCTCCTGCTTCTTCATTCTCCATATGCGAGCTGTAAAAATTTCCAGTCTATAATTATGCACTGTTGCATCGATTTGCATGGTTACCCCACTCATTCTTGCGCCATGTGCTGAATTTTATGGCGCTAACCTGTTTGCGCATGTTGAGTGCCCTGCCAACCTTCCATTCTATGCAACAGTTGTCACGCCCGGTAAAGGGTATACATTATAATCACGACACGACATATTCATCATAGTATAAGTCACTCCGCATATTCACGTCTGTTGAGAACACCAGAGCGTGGCTGGGGAGGTTTGAGGTATGCAGCCCCCATGGAACCAAAATACCCCCCAGAAACCAAAATACCCCCTCCAGGATTTAATTTTTAAAACTTTATTGTTTTTGTCATACCACCTATTTTTAAGGCCATTTTTTTGACCTTTGAAAAATCTTGCACCCCCTTTCCAGAATTTTGGTGCCGCCTATTGAATGCTGTCCAACCCCATAATATATTCATTTAGTGATATACTCCACGTGTCTCTGCACATCAGTCGAGTTCAATCAATAATTTTTGCCAATATACTTTGACCACCTACCAGGCTGACCATACATATGTTTGTTATAGTCACCAGCTCAGACTGAGCTGTCTTACAGATTGTAGAGTGGTATATATTATCGCGCGCACATGCATCAATAAAACCGTTGCTAGCTGGGCGAACCCAATAGCTTTATCTGCGCTGACTTCTTATAGGCCCGTAGCCAGGATTTTTTGAGGGGGTGCGACCACAAGAAATAATGAGGATGATGATAACCTACAAAACCGAAATGTTACATTCGTTTTAACATTTCATGCTTTGGCTAGTACACTAAAAACGATTCTTTTCTACAGAAAAATTTCGATTGTCTCATTAACACACAGACAGGATCTATAAAGTGTTAGAAACGCATAACTGGATTAATTGGCTATTTCAAGATCACATAAGCTTATTGAGCATGATACCTGGCTGCTAAGCAAGTACTTAAAAAATAACCTTCCATTCATGCAAAGAAAAAGTCTGGCTATGAGGATATAAGGCACATTAATAAGTTACAGCAATAATGTGTCTGAAATCTTTAAGTATAAGCAGTACGCTATTAATCAGTTTGACAAATACATGACCCTCGGGGAGGGGTGGTGCGGCTGCAGATCTCGCAATCCTCCCCCTGGCTACGGGCCTGTTTTGACTTAGCAGTTTTACCTGCTGTACACTCAGACCAGTTCTTTTCAGTTGTTATGTCCCTTCAATATGTATATGCGTTGACTCCCTGTTGTTCTAACGTGTGCATCAGGTATCAATAGATTACTGTAGTAGCATGTCATTTTTACCTGACACAGTGATTGCCCGGACTTGCATTCATTTAAGATTATTAAACAAAATGATCTGTCGTTTTCTTTAATTTAGATTGATGACTTCTGCTAGGAATAAGCTGTTGTTATATTTGTTTCTCAAACTGAAGCCACAACTACCTTCTGTCAGCTGCAGAATATGCTTCGATTTCTGTGTCGCTAAGAGGAAGTCTGATTTTTAGCAGATTCTTGAGTCTTTTTTTGCGCGCATATGTGACTTTATCCTAGTCCCATCCATTTATGTCTTTGATAGTCCATTATTCCGAGCATATTTGTCCTTTGGGTCCATCGAAACATTTTTCTTTGCTATTTTACATATGCTTGAGTGCATTTAAGAGCTCAAAAATTTTGCGTAGGGTTCCCGGCCATTTGCGCGGGCGTCAAAAATGATTTTGAAATAAAGTATAGAAGGTAAAACGCTAAAAGAACACTAAATTCGCACGTCAAGGGCTAATTTTCGGGCATTGTTTGACTGTTTACGGAAAAGTTGGGGTACCGCCCTCCACATTGAGAAAATCATTGACCCGCTAATGATTTGTGGGTATGTTGAGTTGTATAACATTCGAACTTATTGCTGTAATAATTCGTGCAAACAAAAATGTGACATAAATTTCTTTTAATTGACTCTATTTTTCTCACGTTTTTGAATAAATTTTATTGAATAAAACTAATAAAGCATATGAAATAAAGTAGTAAGCTTAATAAATAAAGTATCAGATTAATAAATGAGATTCGCCAAACTCCCCCATAAGGGTTTGCTTAGTTGTTATGGCAAACGTAACAAGACGAGCGTCTCGAAGAATTTCTATATGAGATGAGATTGGGATATCAAGGGCTAAACAATAATTAGAAAGTATGTTTGCTCAAGTAATGGTTTCAGGTCCGTCAAATTTGGAAACGTTCTTGAAATCCATCCCGGCTACTTGGAAGCCTGCATTAAACAAACTTCAACTTCGAATAGGAGTCAACATATCTACTCCAGAAGGCAGAGAAAAATTGAAAGCCATTTCCCCTTTGAATTTCGTCCATCAAATAAACAAACCGTTGCTGATAGCTCATGGGCTGAACGACCCTAGGTTCGACTTTTTTTGTTATTTTTTCTGCTCATTTTATCTTATTCGCTAAATAAAACGATAAATAGTGTTCAATAACATAAGATTTTGCGCCTAATCAGTTATTGCACATACAAATTATCGATCAGCAAAGTTGATGTAAAAACTTCGTCTGTTATTTTCTTACAATAGGGCTATCTCAGTTTGACAACTAATTCTTATTCTAATAAGATTCTGATATTCATTTTTGCTTACACCAAATTGCACGTTTTATCTACGACAGGATTGACCCGGACGCAAAGAATATATAATACTAGCAAAGAAAAATGCTCCGATGGAACAAAAAAGATGAATATACTTGGAATTGTGGATTATTATGGATGTAAAAGGAGGGGACTAGGAAAAATCTACCTAAAGTCGGAAAATCTGCTAAAAATCACACTTTCTCTAAGCAACGCAAAAAATCGATGTATATTCTGCGGCCAACAGATTAAAATAAATATTCAACCATAACAATGATTGAAACAGCAGCACGTTAGTATGCAGTAGCTATGGGAAATGATATTAAGTAAACTAACAGTCTTCCAAGCCAATTGAATGAAATAGCAAACATCGAAGACAATTGAAGACATGGTTGGTTTAAAACAGTAGGAAACGCGTAAGTTGACTTGAAACAGACTTAATGTAGATACACTAGCATGCCCGAAACGATTGTGTGCACTAATCAATCGGCTCCTGCTTTGCTTGCTATAATGCTCATAAAATAAAACAACTTTAAATACAATACCTCTTAGTTTTCTATCAATCAAGGTGCCAGCAATTTAAAAAAGTAACCTTGATAGATTTCGTTTATACACTCTTATCTGAAACTTCGAACATTATTTAAAAAATACACTTTTTTAGAGGCCGCAGAATATACATCGATTTTTGCGTTGCTTAGAGAAAGTGTGATTTTTAGCAGATTTTCCGACTTTAGGTAGATTTTTCCTAGTCCTCCTCTTTACATCCATAATAATCCACAATTCCAAGTATATTCATCTTTTTTGTTCCATCAGAGCATTTTTCTTTGCTAGTACACTACTTTTAATTAGCGTGATTTCAGTACATCAGTCAGTAAACACAATCAGTAACATGCCACAATAATGACAACAGTCCAAGAACGCGGAAAACAATATTGTTCTTAACATCAGCATTATCCTTTTTAAACAAGACAACCTTATTGACACCATCCATTTTCAAATTAAAACCGCATTAAGTTATTTCTTCTTAATGTGCAGTTCACTTATAATCAAGCACAAAAATTTAACCAACGAATTCACATTGCAAATCCTCACTCAATCAATACACAAGCACAATGTGTTGTGACTTTTGAAATTGAAAAACACCCAATTTTCAATTTTCTCAAAATTGGGTCAATTTTCAAATTGAAAATTGGGTGTTTGAATTTGCGATAAAGAAAATAATCAAAAGATAGTCACTTGGTTTATTTAAGCTGAGTAATAAAATAACGACCGTCCACCAATTCCAAACTAAACGCGACTAATCTGATCACTATGAAAAAGTTTTGAAAAATGAGCTTGTTAAGCGAGAGTTGTAAACCAAGAGAAACTTAAAGTTACAACCTGCCATTAAATTATTAAGAGAATTATAAAAGATTTTAAACTTCAAGAAAATGGAAAAGGCGGGTTGTTGGTAAATTAGAAGGCAAAGTTTTTCGGCAAAAATTCAAAAACTTCACGCAAATATCAAATGTAAGGAACACTAACGCTTTGATTTGGTAGTAAAATAAATTTGTAGTATAGACTACATATTAACAACAAATGAATAGTGCAAACTTTACACAACTACTAGGTGTAGAGAATACTAACAGTTTACGGCTTATTAATGTACATGATTACAATAAAGCTGCAAATCTTTGTCGACTTCTGTGCACAGTAGTGTGATTGCTGGTTCATTTTAAACCACTTTTGCAGGCAATTTACATCAATTAAACGATAGCTCTCCATGTGCAAGATTTTGTGAAACATATTATAAACACGGCTAAGAAAGATTTAACTTTAATGCAACCCATTTAAGACAAAATTACATCTCTTCAATGATCTAAGGACACTTGAACATAATTTTTAAATCACTTTAGATTACCTTTGAGGGTAAACAAACTCACTTAATTGATTTCTCACATATGAATCCTTGAAAATTTCTTGACTTCAGTTACAAAGTCTGTGCAAGTCTATCGAATTAAGGTTAACACGTAACGTAAACTTTACACAAACACATAGCGTAAAGAATATTTTAGTCGGATTCGTAATTTTGATATTGCTCCGATATTTCTTTCAACATTTATGGAAAAATGAGTCTCCATAATGTTTTAAAGACAATAAACATTAGGTTTAAACCACTTTGCGATACTGCTGAGTGTAAGCAAGCGCGCCCAACTGACGTATATATTTCATTCCCTGTACATTTTTATATCTCAGGAAAAAATTTCGGTTTTTGCAATGCTCTAGAACAAAGGCCAACATGCAGTGTAAAAAATTACTCGGATATTATGATCAACATTCATGAAAAAATTATGTCTCTACAATGGTCTAGAGGACATATAAACAATGAGTGTAACTACTTTTACATCACTGTTGGATGTAAACAAACGCGCCTACGTGACGTCTATTTGATCCTTTGAAAACTTCTAGACTCCAAGAAAAAATTAGGTTTCTGGAATGCTCCAAAAACGAAGATAAATACATATGTAGTGTAAACTTCATGTAAACACCTAGTGTAAAGAAGATTTTAGTCAGATTCGAAATTTTGATATTGTTCCGATATTACGATTAATATTTATGAAAAAATTAAGTCTGCATAATGTTCTATGGGCAAACTAACAATTGGTGTAAACTACTTTCCAACACCGTAGAGTGTAAACATATGCGCCAGACTGGCATATCAAATTTGGTTTTCTGGTCCATTTCTAGACTTGATAAACGTGTCCCTGACTCGTAACCGGAGAAGCAGGCAGAAAAAACAAGACAGAAACGCATTTTAGCTCAAATTTTTGACTTTACACTCGCTAAATATTAATGTATAGACAATTTGCTGACATGCAACCGATGCTAAAGCACTTTATTTTTATTCTATTAGACTTGTCCGACTTCTGGACGGAGAAAGTGGCGAACAAAAACGCAACAAAAACGTATTTTCCATCATTTAGAACACAGTAACTTTAAAATTCCGTACCGACTCCCCATTAAGTTTAAAGAAATTCGGTTTAATTTTAATTTTGAAAAACACAATAGGATTGACCCTATATGCAAAGAATCTATAATATTAATTTCGAGTTCTTCTGTGTGCGTGTGTGCGTGTGCATGTGTGTGTGTGTGTGTGCGTGTGTTTGTGTGTGTGATTTTGGCTTAAGAAGTATCCTGGACCTCTAATTCCGAATTTTTCATCAAAATGGCTCAATCAGAATCCTTGAAGCCAGAAATGACGGTTTACTATAAACAGTTTCAATGGCTCTTGCGGCTTGATTTAATTGCCGTTGAGCCAATTTGTTACGCCTCCTAGACCAACTTTTAAAGCGCTATTAACTGGTGTAAACTACTTTACACTGCAGTATAAACTAAAAAAAATCGTAAGCAAACCGTTTTTTTAAAACTGCGTTTTCCAAATATTTTGAATCGCAGTGCATAAATTTTATTTATATTTCGACTCTTTCTGAATATCATATTTCGACTCTTTCGAATATCATGGCTGACCTTACTGTAGAATTCGAGGAAAATTCACGGATTATTTTTGAGATACAGGAGCCCTAACGTACCCTTTCCATACCATAAAATTTAGGCTTTATGTTTTTTTGCAGAAGCACACCTTAGATCGTCCAAAATTTGGCTCCTGGGGATTCTTGAACCTCTGATTCAGAATTTACTTCAAAGTGCACGATCTGGTGCCATAAAGCACATAGAAGACGGGTTAACAGCAAATTACGAAGGGTTCTAGCAAACAGGATTAATCATTGAGATCGAGCTCGCAGCAAGCCAAAATATCTTATTATGAATATGATTTTTGATGGTGTAAAGAAGCATGCGCGCAATTTGATGTAAACCAACCGAAAGCAGAATCAGGCATCTTCGAAAAATGATAATGCTAATTCAAATATTCCTGTTTCTAGCGGGCCTATTTTTGCATAAAACTTTTTGCATTCATTTACAATATAGACAAACTTTTATGCGCAGGTTACAACGCCCTCTAATTGTAGTGCGGACAGAAAAAGAAGCAATAACATTGATAAGTATGCAGGTAAAATAAAATCTAGTCATAGTAAAGCGATCAAAGAAATCTGGTTAGCTGTAGCATTTTAGTGAATACAATGATTAACAACTGATTTAATTTGTTGTTCGAAAGGCAACCGTAGCTTCTTAATGATATTTTGACATTAATTATAAGACTGAGAGGTGCCAAACAATGGATATTACAGAGTGAGTGAAGAGAAAGCAAAAAATTTAGAAGGAATAAATAAGAATAATATGATAACGTTATAAGACAATGACAAGTAAGACATACGAATTTCTAAACAATTTTCGGCATATTGGTCACCAATTATTTATATTTTTCTAAATGGGAAACTTATTTGCAAAAAAGATTACTCAAATAAATGGGGCAGCGAAGCGTCCTATTTGCTAGTACAATATTGATTTTGATTTGTCCGTGTGTGGAAAAAATTTTTACTAGATAATACGGTGATACTCATATTTTGACTAATTGAGTATTCCGGGCCCCTGATCTAAAATTTTTAATCAAAATTACTTGATCGATACTCTTGAAATCCGCAGAAGACGGATTATCATAAAAAGTTTTGGTTCCTCTTGACGCATATATAATTAATGTGGGGCAAATTTTTAACTCCACCTTAGACCAACTTTTAATGTGCTTTTGACTGGTTTAAACAACTTTACACTGATTTGTGAACTATCGAAAAACTGTTAGAAAACCATTTTTTGAACGTGCTTTTTTAATATCTCAAATCACAGCAAATAAATTGATTTTAAATCTCAATTTATTATTAATGATGTTACAGCTGACCTTACTGTAGAATTTGTAGACAATTCACGGATTATTTTTGAGATACAGGAGCCCAAAAATACTTTATCCATAAACGTAAAATTTAGATTTTATCGTTTTGCAGGAGCACAGCTTGAGGGTAATTCCCCTTCCCATTTTCAGGCCCTTTGGGTTTTATTAACCTCGATTCCTGAATTCACTACTCAAAAGTACTGAATTCGTATTTAAAGCGGCTAAAAAAACAGCTTAACAGAAAAATAAGGCATGTGCTAAGAAACGTAAATAATCAATGGATGCGAGCTCGCAGAAAACCACAATGTCAATTTATGAATGCTCTTGATGTAAAACAAAGTGTGTCCGACACAATGTAAATTAAATGAAAACAGCTACCCCACGGCTTTCGAGAAGACTGTCACGATTTTATATATCTCTACTTCTGACGATTAATTTTACGTGGAACTTTTTGCGTTATTTACAATGCGGACAAATTTTAATTTATTTTCTTCGCAGTATACAATGCCCTCTTATTGTCATACGAGCGGGAAAATGGAGCAAAAACTTTAGTAAATTGAACAAAACGGAATGATTCGTTGTAAAGTTATTAAGCCGACATTATAAATTTTAGTGAGTAACATTCGTGGTTAAAGGCCGGTATTCCCATTGATACCAGCTGCCCTAAGTTTTGAGATTGCGAATATAGCGTTAAACATTAATCTGATATATAATTATCGTAACCCTCGGCCTCGATAAAAATCCCTAGAATTCATGCACGAAGTTACGTGAAACAGACTATAAGTGGTTGCTTGATTAGTTGATTGGTTGTTCAGTGCTTGAATAGTCAATTACTGGTTGTTTGCTTGATTTTTTGTTTGATTGCTTGATTGATTAGTATTTTCTCAAATAATTTGTATGTATTTTCCTAGATTTGTCTTCTTTTTCTAATTAATTGATGACGGATATCATTTTTCAACGGTTTGTGTGACATATTGCAAAATTTTCATTGATACTGGCAGGTCTTCCATTTATACCAACTTAGCCTAATTGATATCGGGTTATATGGTGAAAGTGATGATTTAAAATAAGATAATTTCTCTGAATTGTACAGTAAAGGCAAGCGTTAGAAAGATTAATAATTCGATGCGCTCCTTTACGATATTTTAATATTCATTATAAGACTTTTGGTAGTAAATGTTTATTACATTAATTGACCATGTTTATCGTTATTTCTTGAAGCGTGCAGGCTTATGAACGACAGTCATTCAATCATGCGACTTTCTTGGCGCTCTGAGAACCTAATTTTTTAGTCTTTGTTTACAGCAAACATGCTAGTATTTTTGAAATGATGTGATGGGTAAATAGGAATTAAAACGGTTTATCTAAGTTTTTATCAAAAATTAGAAAATTTCCGAGCTACGCGTATTCACGTATACATTGGTAGCACACAAATTTTGAAGTCAGGTATCTCAACATTTACCTGTAAATATACAAAATAATATGAGCTTTTTAGCGTTTCTCAGTGCGCTCTTCGTATTGAAGGAGAAGAATTTTTAGAAAATTGAGCTAATTTCAATCATTCGTAAAATCTGTTCTATGATATATGATACACAAAAATTATTTCACTGCATTATATCCGAGCTCAATCCTGTTGAAAAATTGTTTAACTTTTTCATACTCAATTTTGTCAAATTGCAGAAAATTGCAATAAGGGCGCATTGCTGAATCTAAGCGCTAGAAAATTTTGACATGTTAATCATGTATACTCAGATTTAGGCTGTTTGAAAGATTTGGGAAGCGCCCAAAAATTTAGGGATTATTATATCAAAAGTGTGTGCTAAGTCATACGTGGGCAGCAAGAAAATTCTAAGGAGTGCAAGATTTTCCAAAGGTAAAAAAATGGCCTCAAAAATGGTGGAATAGCAAAGAAAACACTTTTTTTGACGTTTTTCATCGAGCACTAATGATTGGGATCAAAAAATTGCGGAAAAAACAAAATAATTCTAGAAAATTGAATTCTGGGGTAGCGGGCATTTTGACTTCTGGGGGTATTTTGATTTCTCGGGGGTTGCATACCGTCCAAACCTCCTACGTACAGGTGTGGTGCTAAATTTATTCCGGCTGTCTTTCAATAGCGCTTAAGATTTTTTGACTTTTTCCTTTGGATAACACCTATAAAAAATACAATGATTTTTCTATGTTTTTATATTATTTTTTATATTATTTTATATTATTTTCTTATATTATTTTTTTATTTTTGTATGTCATTTTTTAATTTTTTATGTAGTTTTTTATTTTTATTTTATACGTTCCACTATGACTAAGTAGATCATTTATTTCACGTAAATATGGGAATGAAAATATTAAGAAGAAAGAATAATGATAAGACTAAAAGCAATAAAAAACATAATCAGTCACAAAAAATGTTCTTTTAAGCAGATTGTGAATCAGTAAATATCTTTTTCTACAGGGTAAATATAGACGAATCATTACAATTAATTAAAACGCTCAATCAAGCCAATCGGACATTTACGGTTATGTTGTTCGAGAAGGAAGGACATGGATTCGCCAAACCCAAAAATTATTTGGCTTTTTACGCGGAAGTTGAGCAATTCTTAGCCAAATGCCTCGGAGGCAGGTCAGAACCTTACAACGGAAATGACGATGAATTGGACGATGTTACTATATTCAGATTTTAATTTATTGATTTCGCAAATCGATTTTTCCGAGTAAGGCGGCATTACTCATTTTCTGGGGTTTAATTTCGCGAATTAAAGTACTTTTTGCGTTAAATTCATTTTTTCTCACCTCCTGTTGATGTCGTTCGGTGCAACGGAAGTTAAATTTAGGTTTTTTCTACGGCTGACCCCAAAGAGGATTTAATCGTGAATGTTGTGCTTCTGCGTCTGCGGCTAACGGTGGTGGATTCAGGTTTGTGTAAGATACAAAAATCGCGATACATACAATTGTCATGTCACACTAAATGAGTTTTAAGTATAGATCGCATAATATGGAAACAGCTAATAATGATTTATAATAATTATGAAACTTTGGGGATCTTATGTAGAATTCCCCAGCGATTTCCATATAAGCCACTGCAATTGAACATTACTGATCCATTAATCATGTCATATATACCTCATAAATTGTTAAAAATTACGACAATGAGCAATATATTTGTAAATTTATCGAGCGATTCTGCATAAGATGTAAAATCAGGATTTTCTCAAATGTGTTTGAAAATATTAAGCAGAATAAAACAGTGATTCCATTTCTGACCAATGGAAAGTCTATCCCCAAATTTAGAATTCGTTATCAATGTGACACAATTGGGTCCTCGAAATCCGGAAGACGGGCTATTACAAAATTGTTCTGACGGTCCTAAAGGCATACCTGAATAATTATCACAAGGCAAATCTTTTGAACCACCCGAAAATTAATTTTTAATGCGCCATTGACCATTGTAACTCACTTTACAGTGCAGTGTAAAGTATAGTCTGTTCCATTCAAAGGGCCCATTTCCACATTGAGGCTTTTTACTGTAGCAGAATGTCTCACGCTTTAGGTTGTTGCTGCTGTTTGTTAGATGTGTCACATTTTAAGCAAAACACTTTAAACAATAATCAGAAGAGTTTAAAGCAGCCAACTGCTAGGAGAAAGTAACTAAAGGCACCGTCTTTGCACTGAAAACTTAATACAGTAATAAGAATTCGAATAAAATGGGCTATTTGGAACGAAACAGACTATAGCAATGAAACCGATAAAAAATATGTCTATAGTCTCTTTCAAGAGTAGTCCATGATCAGGATCGATAATCAAAAATGCTTATTA
>JAVLUZ010000169.1:115000-218904 GCA_036768485.1 Mermis nigrescens | reverse complement strand
TTTATGATGATTGACCAGTTGAGAGCTCGCTGTTGTTGTGTTCGAAATTCAGAGTGCTACACAATTTAGGAACCAAAAACATTTCTGAAAGCGATTGAGTCCGTGGGTTGAGATAGGTCAACTGAACTTTCGAGTATTCCGGGATTTAGGTAGGTACGAGTATTGGGATTTAGGGCGTATCTGCTGAGACTCCCGACAAGAAGCGGTCAGCAATATTAGGACCGAGGGAGTTGAAGCCGTAGGTCTACAAGGGCCAACGGGTTCAAAGTTGCACTACGCTGTTACGGAACCTGGCCAGCGCTGAGAGCAGTTTAGGTACCTAAGCAAGTCCCGAAGGCAAATACGTGTCGGTCTCTGAGTTGCTTTAGCAATAGTCAAGTACCACAGAGTCGACCACTGTATTTACAATAGGTAAGGTAAGTATGTACATACACTAGCAAAGAAAAATGCTCCGATGGAACAAAAAAGATGAATATACTTGGAATTGTGGATTATTATGGATGTAAAAGGAGGGGACTAGGAAAAATCTACCTAAAGTCGGAAAATCTGCTAAAAATCACACTTTCTCTAAGCAACGCAAAAAATCGATGTATATTCTGCGGCCAACAGATTAAAATAAATATTAAACCATAACAATGATTGAAACAGCAGCACGTTAGCTATGCAGTAGCTATGGAAATGATATTAAGTAAACTAACAGTCTTCCAAGCCAATTGAATGAAATAGCAAACATCGAAGACAAGTGAAGACATGGTTGGTTTAAAACAGTAGGAAACGCGTAAGTTGACTTGAAACAGACTTAATGTAGATACACTAGCATGCCCGAAACGATTGTGTGCACTAATCAATCGGCTCCTGCTTTGCTTGCTATAATGCTCATAAAATAAAACAACTTTAAATACAATACCTCTTAGTTTTCTATCAATCAGGTGCCAGCAATTTAAAAAAGTAACCTTGATAGATTTCGTTTATACACTCTTATCTGAAACTTCGAACATTATTTAAAAAATACACTTTTTTAGAGGCCGCAGAATATACATCGATTTTTTGCGTTGCTTAGAGAAAGTGTGATTTTTAGCAGATTTTCCGACTTTAGGTAGATTTTTCCTAGTCCCCTCCTTTTACATCCATAATAATCCACAATTCCAAGTATATTCATCTTTTTTGTTCCATCGGAGCATTTTTCTTTGCTAGTACACTACTTTTAATTAGCGTGATTTGAGTACATCAGTCAGTAAACACAATCAGTAACATGCCACAAAAATGACAACAGTCCAAGAACGCGGAAAACAATATTGTTCTTAACGTCAGCATTATCCTTTTTAAACAAGACAACCTTATTGACACCATCCATTTTCAAATTAAAACTGCATTAAGTTATTTCTTCTTAATGTGCAGTTCACTTATAATCAAGCACAAAAATTTAACCAACGAATTCACATTGCAAATCCTCACTCAATCAATACACAAGCACAATGTGTTGTGACTTTTGAAATTGAAAACGCCCAATTTTCAATTTTCAAATTGAAAATTGGATTAATTTTCAAATTGAAAATTGGGTGTTTGAATTTGCGATAAAGAAAATAATCAAAAGATAGTCACTTGGTTTATTTAAGCCGAGTAATAAAATAACGACCGTCCACCAATTCCAAACTAAACGCGACTAATCTGATCACTATGAAAAAGTTTTGAAAAATGAGCTTGCTAAGCGAGAGTTGTAAACCAAGAGAAACTTAAAGTTAAAACCTACCATTAAATTATTAAGAGAATTATAAAAGATTTTAAACTTCAAGAAAATGGAAAAGGCGGGATGTTGGTAAATTAGAAGGCAAAGTTTTTCGGCAAAAATTCAAAAACTTCACGCAAATATCAAATGTAAGGAACACTAACTCTTTGATTTGGTAGTAGAATAAATTTGTAGTATAGACTACATATTAACAACAAATGAATAGTGCAAACTTTACACTACTACTAGGTGTAGAGAATACTAACAGTTTACGGCTTATTAAATGTACATGATTACAATAAAGCTGCATATCTTTCACGACTTCTGTGCACAGTAGTGTGATTGCTGGTTCATTTTAAACCACTTTTGCAGGCAATTTACATCAATTAAACGATAGCTCTCCATGTGCAAGATTTTGTGAAACATATTATAAACACGGCTAAGAAAGATTTAACTTTAATGCAACCCATTTAAGACAAAATTACATCTCTTCAATGATCTAAGGACACTCGAACATAATTTTTAAATCACTTTAGATTACTTTTGAGGGTAAACAAACTCACTTAGTTCATGTCTCACATATGAATCCTTGAAAATTTCTTGACTTCAGTTACAAAGTCTCTGCAAGTCTATCGAATTAAGGTTAACACGTAACGTAAACTTCACACAAACACATAGCGTAAAGAATATTTTAGTCGGATTCGTAATTTTGATATTGCTCCGATATTTCTTTCAACATTTATGGAAAAATGAGTCTCCATAGTGTTTTAAAGACAATAAACATTAGGTTTAAACCACTTTGCAATACTGCTGAGTGTAAGCAAGCGCGCTCCAACTGACGTATATATTTCATTCCCTGTAAATTTTTATATCTCAGGAAAAAATTTCGGTTTTTGCAATGCTCTAGAACAAAGGCTAAATGCAGTGTAAAAAATTACTCGGATATTATGATCAACATTCATGAAAAAATTATGTCTCTACAATGGTCTGAGGACATATAAACAATGAGTGTAAACTACTTTACATCACTGTTGGATGTAAACAAACGCGCCTACGTGACGTCTCACATTTGATCCTTTGAAAACTTCTAGACTCCAAGAAAAAATTAGGTTTCTGGAATGCTCAAAAACGAAGATAAATACATATGTAGTGTAAACTTCATGTAAACACCTAGTGTAAAGAAGATTTTAGTCAGATTCGTAATTTTGATATTGTTCCGATATTACGATTAATATTTATGAAAAAATTAAGTCTACATAATGTTCTATGGGCAAACTAACAATTGGTGTAAACTACTTTACAACACCATAGAGTGTAAACATATGCGCCAGACTGGCATATCAAATTTGGTTCCTGGTCCATTTCTAGACTTGATAAACGTGTCCCTGACTCGTAACCGGAGAAGCAGGTAGAAAAAACAAGACAGAAACGCATTTTAAACTCCAAATTTTTGACTTTACACTCGCTAAATATTAATGTATAGACAATTTGCTTTGACATGCACCCGATATAAAGCACTTTATTTTTATTCTATTAGACTTATCCCGACTTCTGGACGGAGAAAGTGGCGAACAAAAAACGCAACAAAAACGTATTTTCCATCATTTAGAACACTGTAAACTTTAAAATTCCGTACCGAACTCCCCATTGAGTTTAAAGAAATTCGGTTTGGTACAATTTGTAGCTTTTAAATCGTAGTACATTCCTGTGTGCCAAAATTCTGTTGCAAAAATTATTTGGCATGATTTATCAATCAAACTTCGGAAAAAACGTGTTTTTTCGCCCATTTTTTACCTCTGATTTCGAACTTTACACCCCCAAAAATAAATCAATATTGCGTTTTTTTAAATGCGGTTTGCTGCGATGTTTAGCCCCTGTGAGGCACTTTATTAATGCTGTCTTCGATTTGCACTGACTCATAAGCGGAAAAATTTGGCAGAGAAATCTTAGTTAAAATCCGTTTTTTTACACCATCCACTAGAGTGTAAACTTTAAACCCTAGGATCTAACTCACCATAGAGCATAGAAGACTTTGCTTATATGCAGAATGTAGCCCTTGATCCGCTCTACATTTCTGTCAGAAAACATTTTAAAAACCTCATAACCGGAGTTAGTATCGGACATAGGAAGGTTGAAAACTCGACCAAAAAGTGCTTTTTCACCCCCAGATTTTCGCACTCTTTACACTGCCGTTCGATAAATAATGCGAATTTCAAAAAAACAAAAAAAGTGTCATCTGTAGAATTTATTCCTCTATTATCCTATTCTGTTCAATCCTTCGAATCATCAATACTCAGTTGTCCACATGCCGCAGTAAAAAGGTCCCAAAATTTGTCCTATGTTATAACGTTACTCAAAAACTTTACACCTTCTTTACACAGTCAATTTTGAGTTTCAAGAAAAACAAAAAAACACAAGCAGCGAATTTTTTTATTATCTTTCTTTTAAAAAAAACCGCACCTTCCAGAAGTGTCCCGTAATAGCTGTAGGGGGTGCCCAGGTGTTGGGGGTACCCAAGTATATTATAGGTACGCGCTAACGCGCTACCTATGATGTAACACGTCTAGTATGTATGTATATGTATATATGTATGTATGTACCTACTTTGCAGCCGTTTTATGAAGCAATTGTTTGAGAACCCAGGCCAATTCAAAGTGATTTTGGTAGAGAAAAAGTCTTTCCAACGGCAGAAAAAATAAAAGAAATCGAAGGATAGTTATTTTGAGAAAAAATACAGCTGAAAAATTTAAAAATTAGCATATTTTGGATTTTTTGAAAATTTGGTCGATTATATCTTTATGCTGCGGATATCTTATAACCTGATATTTGGTTCTAAGATGGAGCGAGATATGCTTGTTCCATGTGTGCAATAGCAGGATAAATCCATTTCTCGTTCTGGAGTAATGAATGGATAAACTTTAGTATAATTTAGAAAAGTCATTTTTTTGCGGCAACTTCGCACGATAATAAAAGCAGAATAATAGCTGAAAAAATAGTTAATTATATGTAGTCTGAAAAAGAGCGAAAAGTTGTATATGCTTGCAAATTTTCAACTGACAAGGAGGTATGGTTCGGCAAAAATCCGGTTTGAAAGTTGCGGGTTTTTAAGGTTTTTGGTGCAAGCAGTAAAGAGTACGGTTTAGATTTAGGGTCCTGCCTTCCCGAATTTTCGAGGTTATGAAAAAAATTTACACAAGCCCGCGTGAGACCCTAGGTGACCTACAAACAAAATTTTATTGAAATCGGAGATGGTCGAGTGTAGCCGATTTTCAAAATTGGTCCACTTGACATGGAATGACCCATATGCTTATTGATTGCTATGCACAGCTTGATTGCTATTTCAGTGTAAACCGCTTTTGTAATTGATTTACATCGAGTAAAGAATTGTTATCCATGCACAAGGTTTTTTGTAAAACACTATATGTGCTAAAAATTGATTTTCATTGATACGATTCTGTAAAATAGACTATAAAGGGTACAAAATAGACTACACTTGTAGTCTGTTTTTTCAACCTAGTGCATGAATTCGCGTGGCAAACCAATTTTTTTATTACTGCATCGCTCAAAAGGTGACCCAAGAAATTCACTAATTGATCCGTCGAGCCAAGGAAAGATTGAATGCTACAGTAAGGAAATTGGTTTCGAGGAATTCCATGCACTATATAAAAAAGGTTGAAAACATATGTAATCTGTTGAAAGACGCTGTAAGGTGCTCCAAAAAATTTTTTTGACTCTACACCTCCCCAAAAGCTAAATATTGATGTAAACAAACGCAATTCGCTGTTACGCGTACCCCTTAGAAAGTACTTTATTTTCATCCTATTCGACCTCGCCCGACTTCTGAACAGAGAAAGTGGCGAACAAAAAATGGACAAACACGCATTTTCCACTGTCCACCACATTGTAAACTTTAAAAATCTGAACCTAACGCCACATTGAGTGTAAATAAATTCGGTTAGGGCCAGTTTGTAGCCCTTTAATTGTAGTACGTTTGTATGTGCCAAACTTATGTTCCGCAAAATATTTAATATGATTTACCAATCAAAATACGGAAAAAACCTATTTTTTCGCCTAATTTACACCTCAGATTTCGAACTTTACACCCCCATAAACAACTGAATATTACGTTATTTTGAACGCGGCTTGCTTCGACGTGTAGCTCTTCGAAGTTACTTTATTTCTATCTTATTTAATTCATCCCAACTCATAACAGAAAAAGTTGGCAGAGAAATCTTGGACAAAATCTGTTTTTTACTCATCCACTAGAGTGTAAAGTTTAAACCGCTGGTACTAACTGCGTATTGATTGTAGAAAAGTTTGCTGGTAAGCAGAAGATAGCCCTTGATCCGTAGTACATTTCTGTCAGAAAAAATTTCTGAAAACTCAAAACCGGAGTTGTTGGCAGACATAAACAAGTCGAAAACTCGACCAAAATGTGTCTTTTCACCCACAGATTTTCGCTCTCTTTACATTCCCATTCGAGAAGTAGGGCGAAATTCAAAAAACAAAAACTGTGTGATCTGCAGAACCTAAATAGATGAATAAGTAAAATGAAGTGCATGGTTTTGCCGAAAGAATTAAAAAAATGAAAAAGTTAGTATTCAGAAGACTTGAAACCATTAATCTTTTTTTAAATCCACATGCGAGAGCGGATACGTCAGCCATTGCACCAACTGATCCGTCGAGCCAAGGAAAGATTGAATGCTACAGTAAGAAAATTGGTTTCGAGGAATTCCATGCACTATATAAAAAAGGTTGAAAACATATGTAATCTGTTGAAAGACGCTGTAAAGTGCTCCAAAAAGATTTCAGTTTTTTGCAGCCAAGATTTCAGCTTGATTATTCTATATTGAAAAATATTCATCATTCTACTGAAGTTAAAGAATAGTGCTTTTATGATAATAAAAATTATTATTTATTAAAGACGAGTCAAAAACCTCTGAAATAAGAAAATTCTGAGTCTACAAGTGGAGAATATGGCAGGAAAAATTTTTTTGTCCCACACTCTTTACAATAAACCGCCTCTAAATTTGAAAATATTACTTTAAAAAAATCAAAAAGGCTCCCCAGATTTTATAACCGTCTACCTTTTGAAACCAATCAGACTGCATAGAATGTAAAACTGAGTTAGATATGCTTGTGCACATGAAAACAGTAAAAAAACCGTCTAATTTACACTCATGTGCAACAACTAATGAGTGTAAAGAAATTTTAAGACCAGATTCGTAAACTACTAATCAGGGAAAACATTTAAAAAAATTGACCCTCCGCCGATCATTTGAATTTTAGGTGTAAACTTTACACATTCACGACTAGCTCGGTATTGAGTGTAAACAAAAAAGAAGGGTATCTAAGTTTTTTCATTATCTACCCTTTTAAAAAAACGCACCTCCCAGATGTGTGCCGTTGTTGCTGTGAGGGGGACACAAATTTCGCACTCGCTGTGATAAACATATAAGAAAAAGGGATGGCCAAGTATATTATAGGTAGCGCTATAAACCCTATTCTCAAATCGATGTAAATCGATTAAAAAAGTGGTTTAAACTAAAGCAGCAATCACTGTTCTGCGCATAGCAATTGAAAAGCATATGAAATTTTAATGTGAAAAATTGCATTATATGTAGTTGACTGCATAAAAGCTATTTTTGTAGCTGCTCGTTAGATCCCTGAAAATTGATTTCCATGCACAAGGTTTCGTGAAATAGACTAAAGAGCACTAATAATGATTTTGTGAACAACAATTGATAGATGTGAAGTTTAGCTTTCAAAGCAAAATGGTTAACAGTAGACCTCCTAAAACAGCTTTTGTGGCCATAAGTCTATTTCACGGAACCTTGTGCATGAAAATCAATTTTGTGTGATTTATCGGGAAGCTACAGAAGTGGTTTCTAGGCAGTTTACTGTAATACAATTTTGCTTTGTAAAACTTCATAGCAAAAGGAGATGAGCGAATCACAACTAAACTACACCTTACAGCAAGCACCTTTGCCATTTTGTTTTGTAATTTTGTCCGCAAAAATTAGGCGAAACGAGTATTTTTTGTATTATTCCTGCGCAATGAATCAAGTTAAATCTGTGTAAATAAGGAAATATCCAAGTATACACATATGCACATTTAAATACTCAGTAAATTTACTGTAGATATCTGTTGATAAAACAGTGGAAATAGATGTAAAAGATGCTTCAATCGGTACAAAGATGCTTACAGATAGATTTTGGAGTGTTAAATGCCCGTGCTTGGAGCTAAATAGAATGTAATTATGATACTCGGTGCGAAGCGCCGAAAATTTTTAGAAGTTTTGCTAAAAAATACTCAAGAAAACGTTAAAATTACTATTACTTTGCCCCAAAAAGTCTTTGTACATTGTACAAAGATGGCTCCGAAAATCTTTGTACGAGCCTCAAAATCTTTGTCTCGTACAAAAAAAAAACAGTGATGTCTGCGGTTGACTTAAAAATATTTAATCTTTCCTGCAATCATCAAATACTTCAGACTAGATAGAATTTCTATTTGGGCCACAAAAAATTGTTTACCAATATCGTGTTCTAAATGCATAAGTAAGGCATTTATGCAGTTTGAGAGGACACAAATTTTGAAATTTTTTCCCAAAATTACCATTCTTTGGGGTAATATTGCTCGCTGAAAGCAAATCCAGCATTCATTTTTGATTTCAGACAAAATTTTGGGGCACTAATTATTTGCAGTCAGCTGTAGGTTATGTAATATACCTACAATACAAATTTTATTACAAAGTCAATGAAACAGGTAAAATACACATAAACACGGCAAAATACGAAGAATAAAAAATCATCGCTAGTTTCACTGGCTGCAATAGCTCCATGATACATTAAAGCATACTGGTTGGAGCCACAATTTTTGACTTGAGGTAATCTTTAACCCTGGTCTGAAAGATATTTGCCGAAGAAGAACAAATAATCGTATCTGGGAGAGAATTCCATAGATATAGGACTCTATTTGTATTTGTATTGTATTTGTAAAAGAGTATTTTTTTAACATCTAAACGAAATTTTTCACCTTTAAGTTTTAAACTATTAACAGCTCGAGTTTTAGATGACTGTGTAAGTCAGAAAAAATCATCAGGATCAATTTGTATATATATATATATCCATTGAAAATTTTATATATCATGGATAAATCAAAAACAACTCTACGAAATTCCAGAGATTTAATTATAAAATCTGAAGCCGACGTTCATATGGTATATCACTAAATTTAAGAATACATTTGGTAAAATATTTTTGAACTTTTTCTGTATTTTTTGCATCACATTTCTTATATGGATTCCAAATATCTGTATTAAATTCTAAAAGGGGGCGAATAAATTGCTTGAAAGCTAAAATTAATGCTTCTGTATTCTTAATCTGAAATGATCGAAAAATAAGTGATAATCGAAAATAAGCGTTTTGGACTATATTTTTTATATGAGGAGAAGAATTCAAAGTTTCATTTAAAGTAATACCTATATCCTGAACCCCAATATTAGTAGGAAGAAGTTTTTTTATCATTTATAAAATAATCAAAGCGAGGATTATTATGACCAAAGTAAAGGACTTGACATTTAGATACTGATAGGGGTAATTGTCATAACTTAGACCATTTGATAATATCAGTAAGAAGTTTTTGTAACCACTGATTTAGCATATATTTTAATATCATCCGCGAAAAGCAAAATTTTTGTTTTTTCACTAATGCAAAAATTTGTAATATCATTAATGTAAAGTAAGAATAAAACAGGTCCCAGGACACTCCCCTGTGGAACACCACTAAGTACATTTCCCGGTAGTGAGACTGTATTATCAAGCTTAACACTCTGAGTACGATTAGTCAAAAAATCATGAATCCATTTTATGAGATTATCACACAGTCCATACTTAAATAATTTAAAAATTAACTCAGAACTTGAAACGGAATCAAAAGCTTTTTGAAAGTCCAAATAAATAGAATCGATTGTATCTTTATTATCTAAATTTTTGATAATATAATCAGTGTAACAATGTAGCTGTGATTCACATGATTTTTTCGGTAGAAAGTCAAATTGGTATTTTGATAAGAGATTGTAATGCAAGATATACGTCATGATTTTATCTTTAATTATATTCTACAATAATCGGCATGAAACACAAGTAAGTGAAACAGGTCTATGGTTATCAGGTGAAGCGGGGTCATTTTTTTAAAATGGGTACTACAAGAGCATGTTTCCAGATTTTAGGTAACTTAGAAGTTAAAAGAGATAGGTATAGAAAATATCTTTTTTAATGGATTTACTAAAGAATAAGCCAGTTTTTTAAACAAAATTGGTGGAAGATTGTCAGGTCCAACTGAAAAAGACGATTTCAATTTCTTATTAGATTTTATAATTGATTCATCATTAATATAATGGATAAAAGTCAAATTTAATTTGCTACATACATTAATATCATTAGTGTCAGGACAAAAACCATTATCAATAGTGAAAACTGAGCAAAAATGTTTATTAAGTTATTCTGCTTTTGCATAGGAATCAAATTGAAAAATATTATTACTATCTTTTAGAGGCGGAACAGACTTAATTGTTTTAGTTTTACTCTTTACATACGAATAAAATTGTTTCAAATTACCATTTTTAATGAGATTTTTTCATAAAGTTCAATTTCTTTATGAACAGCAGCAGTATATTTACGAGAAGCAGTGCGATAATTAAGTTTGTTGGCAATACATTTATGTTTTTTGTATTTTCGTCACATGTAATATTTATGTTTGAGTGATTTTCGTATCTCCTTAGAACGTCTCTTACCAATAATTTTTTTGAAGAGTATAAAGCATTCAATACCAAAATGAATTATGGACAAAAACTTATCATAGAAGTCGTCAACTGTAATACAATCAAAAAATACTTGTTCCCAGAAAATGCTGTCAAGAAATAAGGCAAAATCATTGTAATTACCAGATGAATAGTTTCTGACACGAGATTCCTGTTTCCTGTTTGAATCGAGCATTAAACAAAAATCAATCTGATTACGATCACATGAATCCGTAAATGGGGGTAAAACATTAATATTAAAGCAAATATTTTCACAATTAGTAAAAATAAGGTCAATTAAATTATTATCTCGAGTGAACTCAGTAATGAGCTGTTTAAAACCTAGCTTACTTATTGTATTCCAAAATATTAGACTTAACTTATCAGTAGGAATATCTCATTTTGCCCATTTTATGTTTGGAAGATTAAAATCACCAAGTAAAACAACTGGGTATGAAACATCAGTACTCCAAATAATGAAATCATTATATAATTTCATTACTTGCGAATCTGTATTAGGAGATCTATAAATCAAAACTATTCTGAAATAATTTGTCGTATTTATAAAATCTAGAACTACAGCCTCGCAATTATCAAATTCCTCTGATAATAATATTTTTGTTGCATTTATTTCTTTTTTCTTTATAATACATACTCCACCACCCAAAGTTTTTTCTCGATCTTTTCTAAAAACGTTAAAATAATTTGTGTTAAAAATATTACAATCAGGAATTTCGCTTTTTAGCCAAGTTTCACAAAACACATCAAATCATAATCTATTTCAATTTTCTCAAGAAAATCCAATTTGTTTCAATTTTCTTAAGAAAATCCAACATGCGCTGGCAATGTAAAATTATATGCGGTCAAAAACCAGAGGCCTAGACTGCAGGTAATATAGCACAACGTAAAATTATATGCAGTCAAAAACCATCGGCCTAGACTGCAGGCAATATAGCACTTAATGTCAAATTATATGCAGTCAAAAACCAGCGGCCTTGACTGCAGGTAATGTAGCACACAATGTGATATTATATGCAGTCAAGTTCAATGTTTATTGATATGGGAATCTGGCGCTTCGCTCGCATTTTAAGCTGTAGTAGATGCTTTTAGACGGCTTTTTATCTAGGATGGTCTGGCAGATTTGCTTCCTCAATAGGTAATGTTTTTTGCGCTGCATGGGTAGCAGCTTCAACAGCTGCCCATCCACCCATTAGCGCATTTTGATGGGCCATCGTAAGCCCTGGTCCTGCATAATAGATATTGCATGGCTGTTGCTGTTCTTGTCCTCAATCTGGGGAATTGTTTTACTTTAGTGGGAATAAAATTATATAGCAGATACATATTGCTGTGCAAGGATCATAGAGGCAGTGCTCTTACTTATGACTAAGGTTTATTCTCCATAGTTAATTTTTAGATTTTCTAATTTTAGCCTAAACACATTACTACTGGAAGCGTTTACCACAGATTCAGGGAGCATATTCCAAACATTTGTTATTCTGTGACTGAAAAAATATTTCTTCAAGTTAGATTTTAGAGCAGTGACTTTTAATTTTAATGTGTTGGTGGATCTAGGGTTGTTGTCTGATAATGTGAAGAAGTCACTTACATTAACATCAACTGCTGAAAGAATCATTTTGTATACCATACTTAAATCGTACAAGAACCTTCTATTTTCTAGATATTCTAGATTCAATACCTGAAGTCGATCCTGATGATACTGGAAAAAATGGTGTGTGGCGACAGCAATTGCTTGCGGATTCAGATTGGTGCCAGACATGGGCTAAGCCTAAGGCATAAATGGAGCGAAAATTTCTCCGCTCGCTCCGCAATTTTCGCTCCATTTATCTCAGGCTTAGCCCATGCGCTGGCATCAATGTGAATGCACATACCTAAGCCTAAGCTTGAGACATTGGTAACCCCAATCAGTCACAGTCCCCCGACGCTTCGGAGACTAATCCGAAACATTCCCAAATGCTTTTCGGAATCCTTGTTTCATATTGTCGATTAAACTTTGAAGCATTTTAACAGCAACAGCTACTCACTATCTATCATGCAGGAGCAGAGCTTACGCTGGCCCATCAAAATGCGCTAATGGGTGACTGGGCAGCTATTGAAGCTGCTACCCATGCAGCGCAAAAAAACTTTCCGTATCCAGGAAGCAAATCTGCCAGACCATCTCAGATGAAAGTGCCTTCTAAAACCATCCACTACAGGTTAAAATGCGAGCGAAGCGCCAGCTTCCTATATCAATAAGCATTCAATTTCACTGCTTATAATATCACATTGTGTGCTATATTACCTGCAGTCTAGGCCGCTGTTTTTTGACTGCATATAATTTAACATTGTGTGCTATATTGCCTGCAGTCTAGGCCGCTGGTTTTTGACTGCATATAATTTTACATTGTGTGCTATATTACCTGCAGTCTAGGCCGCTGGTGTTTGACTGCATATAATTTTACATTGTGTGCTATATTACCTGCAGTTGACTGCAAATAATTACTACCAAATTTTGGTGAAAAATGAGGTTTTTTGTCATTTTTGTGAAAAATTTCAAAAAAAAAATTCTTCGTCTTTTTCACATTTTAGGGTAATTTTGCACGCTGATGACGAATTTAGCATTCATTTTTCATTTCCTTCAAAATTTCAATTTGTGGCGACAGCAATTGTTTGCTGATTCAGATTGGTGCCAGACATGGGCTCAGCCTACGGCATAAAAATCCGCTCTCTTTGCTCGCTGCGCAATTTTTGCTTTATTTATCTGGGCATAAGTAAAAGGTGGCGCTGGCCCTCGCGCACATGGGTAAAAGGTGGCGCTGGCAATGGCACTGGCCTTGGCCCTGGCCCTCGTCAAGTGGGTAAAAGGTGGTGCTGGTGCTGGCGCACATGGGTTTAAGGTGGCGCTGGCCTTGGCCCTGGCCCTCGCCAACTGGGTAAAGGTGGCGCTGGCCTTGGCCCTCGCCAACTGGGTAAAAGGTGGCGCTGGCCCTGGCCCTGGCCATTACCACCTGAGTAAAAGGTGGCGCTGGCGCTGGCCTTGGCCCTCGCCAACTGGGTAAAAGGTGGCGCTGGCGCTGGCCTTGGCCCTGGCCATTGCCAACTGGGTAAAAGATGGCGCTGGCCTTGGCCCTGGCCCTCGCCAACTGGATAAAAGGTGGCGCTGGCCTTGGCCTGGCCATTGCCAACAGGATAAAAGGTTGCGCCAGCGCTCGGCTTGGCCTCGGCCATGGTCAAATGGGTAAAAGGTAGCGCCAGCCATTCTCCCTAGCTGATGGTACCAAGGCTAGCAAGGATGTTTGAGATAGTTCCTCTGAAACATCAAAATACGGGTTAAACTGAATTATAGTGATTTATCATTCAATTGAAGGTAGGAGGCATCTTAAATATTGTACAGACTATACTAACATATTTTATTGGAAATTTTAAAGTTATTTGAGTGATTTTTTGGAGTAAAATTAACTTTTTATTAAACAAATTTACCTTTTCTAAAGGATCAGAAACGATTTTGTGGTCATGAAAAAGAGGTGGAAAAGAGCGATGATTATTTAACCGATTATTGACAAATTTGTAAAATGATTTCAGACTTTTGTCAGAAAGTAGATTAATTTGTTCAGAAGCAGAGAAATTTTTATTTCAATATCCAATTTTTGTTGCAAAAAGATTTATAATTGATTTTTGTCTCAGCGGAGTGATAAAGTTTATGTTTCTTTCAAAGCATATATACGTCTCTAAGTTAACATTCTTCAATTAGTTTGTGATATTTACGTTTTGCGGGCATTGGGTGAGTTAAGGGGACAAATGCATAAATTAATGAGTGAAGCACTCCAACAAACAAATTGAACGCACATATCATTTACATTAGAACAGGAATGAAGAAGAGCAGGCCAAGAAATTTGAGACAGTGCAAGAGCTATCGCATTAAAATCAGCTTCACGAAAGTTGAAAAAAGATGATCTAGGATTTTTGACTGGCATCAAAAGACAATCGAATATAATTGAATTATGGTCACTATTAGAAAAGAGGAATATCAACTTTTATGTTACAAATTTGAACAGATGCAAAGGGAAGATCTAGTATATTTATCAGTAGTATTTTCTCTTATTGACTGATGTAAACCAGTGCCCGAAAGTGTGTCGAAAAATAGGGTATTAAGATTATCAGTAGAAACCGAATTTACCCGCCAATTAATGTTTGGCAAATTAAAATCTCCTAAGATTACAAAAGGAAAAGGAACATAGCAAGCCCATGCAACACATCTACATAAAATTTCAGCATAAGCTAGATCAAAATCAGGGGGTCAGTTAACCAAAATAAATCTGATCTTTCTATCAGAATCAAAAATATCAGGTATCAATGCAATAAACAGACTTACACATAACGACTTAGGTGATCTTCGACAACGTAGTAATTTTGCTTTTTTTGCTGACGACGTAAAAGTCTGGAATCTTTCCTCAAATTTTTTGGCTCTGCTGATTATGGCAACTACAAATATTGATTCATAAATGGGCTGCCTTATATTTAGGAAAATCAAATCCTTAGTATTCATATTATTACAAAGATTTCCTTTTACCTAATATGACATTCATTAAAGATTTAGGTGTCTTTCTGAACTTTGATCTTACCTCTAGATCACATTGTGAATACTTTGTAAAAAAAGGAATGCAATTATGGAATTTAATTTTGCGTAGTTCCGTTTCTAGAGGCAGGTCACTTTACTCCGAAAAGCCTTTGTCACATATATACGTCCTGTGTTGGAATACGGATCGGTTGTTTGGAACCCTTACATACATTGTGACACTGATTTAATCGAGAAGGTTCAACTAAGATTCACAAAACGGCTTCTTAGGGATCAAAGTCTATCCTACGATCAGAGATTGATTCAACTTGAATTAGAAAAACTTGAATTAAAGCATCTGTATAACGACCTCACTTTAGCGTTTTCTATTATTTGACACCAAATTTTGCCTTCTGACGTATTCTTCACATTGAATATGAATTCAAATCGCTCAATGAGTTCGTGCAAACTTTTTGTAATCGAGCAATTACAAATTGCAGAAAATTTGACTTTTGTAATTGAGTTATCTCAGTTTGGAATTCTCTACCTGAACGACTTTTTAATGCACCTAATACGCATATTTTTCTTAACGTATAAAATCAAATTGACTTAACCCAGGGGCGTAAAGAAGCGCAATCCACTTATTGCCTTTGCGTTTAATTCCTCTTTTGTTGACTTTCTCATAATCTTTGCATTTTTGTGTTTTTTTCAGTGTGTCGAATTTTAAGTCTTTCAGTCATTGTATGCTTAAATCGTCTTTCTGTTTTTAATGCGTCGTCTTTATTTTCATCATGTATGTATGTAAATTCGGCGAAGCGAATAAAATTTCTTCTCTTTCAAAGGTAAAATTCCGAAATTTCTGAGTAGGATTGATTTATTTTTAATGATTTTTATTGATGTCCCCGGCGCGCCGCGCCGATCGCAGCACTTTGATCGACAACTTGCTCTAGAACTTTACTATAATTGAAAATCCTCATCTTTTGAACGTGTTTCGACAATTTTTGTATCGCAAAAATGCGTTTTAGAGAGCCAAAATTTCATAATTGATTGATTTAATTTTATATTTGTCATTGGTGTTAAGGCCGCGCCACGCTGATTGCAGCACTTTTATCGATAGATTGCTCTAGAACTTTACTATCATTAAAAATTCTTATCTTCTGCACGGATTTTTGGACAAATTTTGTAATACTTCCTATTGATGTTTAGGAGGCCGCGCCGCGCTGATTGTAGCAATTTTATTGCAAAAATGCGTTTTTAAGGTAAGATTTCGATATTTTCTGGCACTCCGCGCCATTTCGATAAATTATTGTGCTTTATTCCTCGATGAGACTCCAGCAAATCAGCTAAAGTGCACTAGTAAAGGTTTGAAAATGCAGTTTTAGGAGATAGAACATATTACTGATCGTTATATTTCATTGCGTGGAGTACCTATAAGATACCTATGATGCTATAAAAGTAATAAATAATAAAATAAACAGTGGGATTTATATAGATGATATATTGTCAGTGAAACATGCGAGCCAAAGAAATAACAGGTTTTGCACCTGCTTGCAGCTTAATATATTTTAGATTATTCTTATTTTTTTCTTTTTGATTGCGGGTTCAAATTTTAATGTTTGAGTTTAGGGAAGATAGGTTATATTGTCTTGCAGACATTGCGTTTTTTTACCTGTGGAGTAGTACATAGAATAATAAACGTGCCCCTTGTCCAACTTGAAAAAAACAGCCGTAGGATGCAGTCTTCCTGAATTTTTAAAATGTTGTAGGGACAAAGATGGATGCATTGTTGGATTGAATGAAAATTATCTACCTGTATAATGCATAAGTAGAACAAACGTACGTACAACAAATCTGGAAAAATTCAAAATTCCCTTATTTAAAATCTGCCTCCTACATATCTTCTTTGCATTGATTTAGGCAGAATATTTTTTGGGTTAGTAGTTTTCTATTGTTTTTTCAATGTTGACGTTGGAGACCTGTTTTCATGAGTGCATGGAAATGTCAGCATTTTTATATATCCTCATGCATACCTGGGCAAATGGATTTTGATTCTGAAGGTATCGGGATCCCTTTTGTTGAGGCTGATTGGTTGGTTGACCGGTTAGTTGGTTGGTTGGTCGGCTAGTTGGTTGGTTCTTTGGCAAGTTGGTTGGTTGTTTGGTTGGCTAGCTGGCTGGTCGGTTGGCCGGTTACTTAGTTGGTTGGTTGTTTGGGTGGTTGGTTGGTGGGTTGGCCGGTTAGTTGGTTGGCTGGTTGGCTAGTTGGTTGTTTGGTTGGCTAGTTGGTTATTTGGTTGGCTGGTTGGTTGGTTGGTTGGCCGGTTAGTTGGTTGGTTGACTAGTTGGTTAGTTGTTTGGCCGGTTGGTTGGTTGTTTGGTTGGCTAGTTGGTTGGTTGTTTGGCCGGTTGGTTGGTTGTTTGGTTGGCTAGTTGGTTGGTTGTTTGGCCGGTTAGTTCGTTGTTTGATTGGTTGGCCGGTTGGTTGGTTAGTTGGTTGGTTGGTTGGTTGTTTGGCCGGTTGGTTGGTTGGTTGGCTAGTTGGTTGGTTGAGCGGTTGGCTAGTTGGTTGGTTGGTTGGCTAGATAGTTGGTTGGTTGGTTAGTTGGTTGGTTGAGTGGTTGGCTAGTTGATTGGTTGCTTGGCTGAGCGGTTGGCTAGTTTGTTGGTTGTTTGGTTGTTTTTTTGGTCAGTTGGTTAGTTGTTTGGTTGGGTAGGTAAGTGGTTGGTTGTTTGGTTGGCTAGTTGGCTGGTTAGTCGGCCGGTTAGTTGGTTGGTTGGTTGGCTAGTTGGTTGGATGTTTTATGGTTGTTTGGTTAGCTAGTTGGCTGGTTGGTTGGCCGGTTAGTTGGTTGGTTGGTTGGCTAGTTGGTTAGTTGTATCATTTTCTTACTTTTTTATTTTTGGGTCAAAAAATTCAACCCCCCAATTAATAACTGTTTTTTTCTGGCGCCACCAAGCTGGGGTTCTGAAGGTACTGAAGTGCCTCCTGGCGCCACCTGGTGGCGCAGGTGGCGCGGCATTGCCCACCTGTGTTCTCATGCTTGAAAATTGCTGATCCTTTCAACCAGAATTTGCAACTAAGGTTTATGTCTTGGATCACCTGTGCAGCTGATTCGATTTATATTTCAATATTCAATGGATTCCATGGCTATTAATTGATCCGAAAGGCTTTTTGAATCATGCTAATGAATTTTTTACATTCTTCTATTGCCTATACTATTAAAATGTTGAAGTTAAGGTTTTGCAATCAGCTCTTTAATATTTTAAGGCGCGAGAAATGGTTTTCATCAATTGTTCAACGTTTTGTAAATTTTGAAGTCTCAGCTGAAAATTCAAATCTAAACTTGCCGAACTCCGGTTTAGATTATTTTACGGTTTCTCTTAATTCTGTCAAACTTGTTTTCCTCTTGCCATTGATCTTCATGTAGGGAAACAGCAGATACCCGCACCCGCTTTTACCCGCCTCTTTTTTGATACCCGCACCCGCTATTCCAAAATTTTAACACCCGTACCCGCGTCCGCACCCGATGTATTCATAGTCATATAACAGTGGGTGGTGGGTTGAAAGATTTACCTATCTATGGAATATGAAGAAAAATAAGCAAAAAGTATCAAACCAAAATCAGATAGAAAAAATCTATTTCAACCTATTAAGTCTTAATAGGCACTAAGCTTCGATTTAAAAAAGACAATTTATGAAATAAAAAAATATGAAGTGCGAAGAATTATATACATTTAAGAACAGTGCCACTGTGAGAACCACTTCAGGGCTCCCCATTGACATAGTATATAATCTTTACTAAAAAGCAGGATTAGACGCAATTTCTATTTTGATCTTATATTATTTGTGCGATCACTTTAATCAACAAGACTATCAGGTGAAATGCTTTATATTTTCTTCATGGCTTTGATAAAAGTTCCGGATAAAACTTGACTACAAGTTTTAAACATTCATGCAGACATATATATTGGATTACTGAAGGACATAGATACGTAAAAGTATGGAAATCATTAACATTAAGTACACAGTGTGGGTGACAGACTTTCATTAAACATCAGTCAAATAAGATTTTAGGTGAGCGTCGAGACTGAAAAATCTGAACTTTTTTCTTTGTGCCATACATACAAACTAATGAGCAGGCATGCAAATTAACCCGGTTGCTTGCTTATTGTATGGCGTGCAAGAACGAGAAAGTGTAAATGAAAATTAGAAGCATATATTGTTAAGTACATGCGCGATTCTAGTTCTCAGTTCCCTTTTCAATACAGAAATCTTCAAAATTCTTGGCACTTCGCATAGATTGTTCTTCTCAAACTGAGTGTACGGATGACAAAATTTGACGCTAACTGTAAATATTATGAGGAATGTGCATTCTTATAGCTAAAGTACCTAATGTAAAATTTTGACGCAAAATTCATGGAATGCAAAGATCTTAAATGGTGTGCCATTTCAGCTGCACTTGTGCGAATGGAGCTGTATAGAGAAGCATCGATTGAAGTGCATCTAATGCCTAGCTGTATCTATAGGAGGGCAGCACTAAAATTCTGACGGTGCAAGATATTTAAAAGGTCAAAAAATGGTCTTAAAAATGGTGGTATGGCGATAACACACTATTTTCCAACGTTTCTCATTGAGCACCGTCCATTGGCATCGAAAAATTGCGAAAAGAACAAAAAAATACAAAAACTGAATTCTGGGGGGGGTTTCGAACTGCTGGGGAAGGGGTGCATACCCCCTAAACCTCCACGCCCACGTGTGGCTGAGTCTAGTAACATTATTTTCAATTCATATTTTAATTTATTATTCGCATGATGCCATCCCAAACCTAAACGTCCACTCACATTTGTCTCAGGTTAGGCAACCTGTTGCACACATACATTTATTAGTACATACTTACCACCAATCATATTGACGAAGGATAAAACAATCAAATTGATTAAGGAAGAAGACTAATTAGAAAATTTCAAGACTTAAAAACATTTGGAGTAAGCAAATTAAAAGAATGAAAAATAGTGTAGTAGGTCAATGTGACTACTCTTCATTGCAAAAGCATCACATAATATATCTTCCTATGTTGTGTAAAATACCCGCCACCCGCACCCGCTTTTTTCAAGAATTAATACCCGTACCCGCACCCGCTATCGCGAAATTTTGATACCCTCACCCGCACCCGCTATTCCGAAAAAAAGTCCACCCGCTCACTGTTTTTTTTTGTACGAGACAAAGATTTTGAGGCTCGTACAAAGATTTTCGGAGCCATCTTTGTACAATGTACAAAGACTTTTTGGGGCAAAGTAATAGTAATTTTAACACTTTTTTGAGTATTTTTTAGCAGAATTTCAAAAATTTTAGGCGCTTCGCGCCGAATATCATAATTACATTGTATTTAGCTCCAAGCGCTGGCATTAAACACTCCAAAATCTATCTTTAAGCATCTTTGTACAGATTTAAGCATCTTTTACATCTATTTCTACTGTTTTATGAAGATTTTATTCAGAAAAAAGAACTATTAAACAACTTTGCACTGTTTTCTGCCGTTTGAAGATAAAATTGACTCTCTTATCTTTGCGTTGCATTAAATTCATAAGCAAATTGGTGTCTATTATGAGATTCACTCAGCACATTGCAATCGCTTTATTATTTATAATTGTGTAACACAAGTTATTTTAACATACTGAGTCGAATTTTATGTGTAATTTCAATCTAAGACTCATGCAAATTTTGGCGTTTCGGGCCGAACTAATATAACCAGCTGAATTTACGACAAAGTTACACCTTTTGCGAAGCGTGCGGGTCACGGATAACAATCTAGTATTATGTAAAAATGTGTACATTCAATAGCATATATATACGTTAAATGTACAAAAAAAATTTCGCTCGTGCAAAGACTTTTCCGGAGATCTTTGTACATGTACAAAGAGGCTCGTACAAAAAAAACAGTGCACCCGCTGCATCCCTATCTTCACGTAAGTATTTAAGTATTGGTTTGTATAAGTATTTTCAAGAAGATGTGTTATTAATTTTATGTAATTCAAAGAACCAATGGAGAATTATTTGGACATGAACTGTCAGCGATAGTGCCTCACGGATTTATTGATTTCCATTTTCCAGTCGTTAATGCTTTGAATGCTCGGGTTGTTTCTATTTATCTTTTCGTATCTAACCTAATCAATATCAATATTTTAGCCGTTGTTGTATTCCATATATATAATAATTCAATTATTGTATCAGGTCTTAACACCGAGATACAGTAAACTTTAATATACTCGTCTTGTCCAACATGAGTTTTTATGATAGTTTTATCATGACCTATGTGTATAAACATAGATCAGTGCATCTCGCGATGCAACAACGATTACACTAATGGTAAAGATTCTCATTTGACCTAAAGTTGCAATGGGACAACTAGGCAGCCGTCATGGGTCACGCCGTAACAATCCCGATCTCGATATTAGTAACGCGGCTTACCGATATCCTGCCAGATCAGGAGGTAAGAGACGGAAAAACATACATAACTGTTAGTTCACTGAACACAAACAATAAAAGATAAGGTATAAATCAAGGGGTTTAAAATTTAATTTACAGTTTGCTTCAAAACTAAATTAAATTTTAATGGGAAATATATCCTTACTTGGCAATGGATGGCACTGACATATCACTTGTATTCTTTCATTATCATTTTTATACCCGCCTAGTGTCTGTGTTTGTATAACGTGGAAAAATATTCTAATATTTTTTATGCTTCGGTTATATAATTACTAAGCATGTGTGTTGTAGCTAGGTGAACTTTGTTTGTTTATTTTGATCGTTCTTATGCTAGAAGCTTTTTGTCGTTTTCGTTGATTTCCTTCATTGAAGCATCGCCTTTTTAGTCCATTTATTGACTATTTACTCGCCTTATATTTTTTTGTATAGGAAATTATTTCGGGAGTCATTTTGTCCTGGGCCTTGAAAGGTTCGAATTCGCACAGCCTGAGGCGTATTTGTTCGGTGAAAATAGTGACCTTAATTTCCTGTGCGCAAAGCCCGTGCAGGTTTGTATATTTTGTTTATTTTACAGTTTATAACAGGGATAATAACACGTTTTCTAAAGCTACAAAAAATCGAGCTATTGATCCAGCTGATGAAATTTCCTCCGACATGACATTAATGTTCGTACTTAACCAATATGCAAGAACATGTGAGCAGAAAAGATTAATAAGGCTCATTCGCTATACTTAATGGCGGTCAAAATGCAACCTTAATTCCGTAACATTTATGGTTATAAGGAGAGTAAGGGCTAAGGCTTGAAAACCTTTGACAGCGTAGCTTGACTCTCTTCAGCGAAAGAACACCTTGCTGAATTTCTAATTTTTCACGATAAGATCGATTTGAGTAGTTCTTGACCACTGATTTTTTTAAGCGCGCAGCAAAGAAAACCGGTTCTGCGCTGACGAAAAAGTTTGGGCTTTAACGCCATGTGCAAAGGCTTTTCGTGATGAAAAGATATTAGTTTCACCACTTTTAAAGCATTTTTTCAAGAAAGTTTCAAAAAAATTTTCGGCGCATATTGATTGAAAACTGATTGTCAATACCAGTCAGGTTTGAGTTAAAATTCCATTTATTCATTAGGCCCATACATGCACATAGGGGATGAGGGGGTATACCCCCATCCTGAAGGATCAGCCGGACAAGTACTGTCCGGCGAATTTGTGCTGATGGAACGTTTTTTGCGTCATTTTTGAGGTCAAAGTAAGCGCCGAAAATTGATAACTTTTTGCATTTTCTTGCATTAAAAGTTTTATAATGAACTTAAAATGAACTAACAATGCTTTTAAAATGCGATATTACCACGAAAAAATGTTTTATAGAATATTTTGACCATTTTGATCGTTAAAACAGCAAAAAAATCGTGAACGTTAAATTTACTCTTTTGGATTTTTGGGATTTCAACCCCCCTGCCGACCCTGACCTTGTGCACCTATGATTAGGTCCTTCTAGTCTCTCGGTCTAATTACATTCTGTTAGAAAAATTAATTCGCCATGAATAAAATCGCCGTATTTAATTTATATTCTATACATAACTGTATGATATATACGTAGTACAAGTGTTTCCAGTAATTTTTCGTTGTCTTTTACTGTCTAATGTATCATTTGCAGCTGGTAAGGTAGTCATATTGGAACCTTTCTTGATTATTTAACCGATTTTTTAAATGCAGGTACTGTTCAATGTCGGCTCTAAATTTTTCGTATAAGAATAATAGGCGATGTTTCAGGGAAATCTTTTTATTAAAAATCAATCGGAATGGAAAACTGCTTAATTGTCGCTCTCTAATACAAATCAAACCTTGTGTAATCTTAAATTTCGAAAATATGGGCTATTTTTCGATTAGAATTTTCTAGAAAAATAGAAAAGCCGTAAAATTTCTTTTGGTTATAAATTTGTGGGAGTGAAGTAGGTACTCACTGTTATGGACAATAAGAACGTATAATTTCAGCTGAAGGATCTTCCGCTATCTATTTTCATATAGAAATCATTATTCAGTGAGGCTGACTGCTATTTTTGTGGGATCGGTTTAATCGATCTTTTGGTTTTTGATTTAAAATCGCCGAAAGACTGTTACGGAGCACAGACATGAATTTTTAAACTGCGACTTAAAATCTCGTTTTTGGGAGCGATTCGGTTCCTCTCACATTGTTTGATCGACCGTCTCTTACAGATTTAGATTAAAGCCATTAACAGAGAAGGGATTTTTTCTGTTACCTCTGTGCTGCGCGGTGCGCTGGCCATCGAAAATCTGAAAGTGTTAGGAAATCGACTTTAAAATATTTATGGTCGGTGCATCATACTTACTAAGATAATTCTTAGTTCGCTCTATACATATAATTCAAAAATAATCGGGCGAATTAATGCTTGGTTGACGGTTACTTATAGAGAGCGATTGGAGTAAAAAGTCTGGCTGTTCTGGAGTTTGACCTCTTAAGCACATTTTTTCTAGAATCTCAGCTTGCTTTATCGCTTGTGCTTATCAGGTTTTTTCTATTCGTTCTTATTAATTCATTCCAAGCATACCGTGTTTGGCTTTTCAAGAGCAATATTTACATAGCTTGCGTTTAAAATAAGAGCAATGGTTTAGGTTCAATCAGTTTTTAATGTAAAAATGATTCGGATAAGCAATTTACTCACCTCTTATAGACTGATCTCATACGACTCACCTCTCCCCACTTTAACTTGCCCTTATGCTTGGCAAAGCAGAAGTGATTACTTTACCTACCTAGACGATGTATTATTAATGCATACTATGTATACCTGTATAGACTTAGCATCTTAGTGTCACTAGCATACGCAGTTATATAATTCTTTGATGAATCAATATATGAGAATAACAAAAGAATAAAACAACAAACTATGGAAAATTATTGATTTTCTGCAGGCTTTATGGCAATGCAAAGGAAGAGGTAAGCAATATAGCATAATGAAAAACGTAAAAAATGCGTTGCAGTGGCCCGTATTTTTTTTTTGAGAGGGAAATTCTTAACGGCACTCTGATGTTTTTAGAAAATAATTGGAATACATGAAGAAAATATCTCTCTTTAGAATATAAATGAAAATAGAGGTAAAAAATGTTTATACGGGCTAAAATCATCTGCCTAGAGCAGGATCGTGTCAACATTTAGAATAATATGAAAACTACTTGAAACTGAATCAAGATGTATTAGTGAGCCGCTCCAAAATGAAGATAGTTGTTCTTCTATTTTGCGCGAAGCACTCAAAAAGAGTGAAAAACTGTTAACAGCACATTACTATTTATATACTAAAAAAGTTTTTCATGCCCTAGCATGCGTTGGCTTACACGTTGGTGAATAAAACAATTTCAGTAGATGCGGGAGTGAGTCGTATGCATTTTAAATGTTTTTTGATTATATTTTGTTCAATTCATTCAAATTTTTTTAATTTTGTTTTTATGCTCTAGAAAGATAGAGCATTGGCAGAAACACCGAAAAACGATTTTTATAGGCGTGTGCGCCATTTTTGAGCCCGAAAAAGCACTTTAAACTTTCAACCTTCCCCCAGAAATTCCCGAGTTGTGCATGTCTGATTGTTATGTATATGCAAATTGTTGATATTTAAAAACAATTTATCTGTTACTGTTGTTCTGACAAAATTGGAATGAAATTTACTGCATTGTTTCGTTTTATTTTGTTTAGAACAAGAGGAATTCCGGTTGTAAAATTTGACAGTCATAATTACCGAACTTAGAAATTACTATAATTTTTAGTATTCCCCTCGTCCAAAAAACTGTTTTTGATCAGTACCTATCCGACATGCACAGCATGAGAATCCTGGGAGGGGTGAAATTTTAAAGTGCGTTTTGTGGGCCTAAAAATAGTGGTTACGCATTAAAAACATAATTTTTCGGCATTCCCGATAATGCTCATCTTTTTAGAGCATAAAAACAAAAAAATTTTCGAAAAAAATCAGAAAAGTCAAATAAATTGAACAAAATATAGTTAAAACATGAGTATATGGCGCGAGGCGCTGAAAATTTGACACTTTTGAGCAAATAGATAGCTACAAACGCTAAAAAGAGCACCTTTTCTGCGAATTTTCAAAAAATTTTCGGAAACTAATATTTCTGGGGGAATGAAAATATCTCTGGGGGAATGAAAATATTTCTGGGGGAATGAAAATATTTATGGGGTTGAAAATTTTTTTGGGGTGAAATGCTTACCCCAAGCCCCCCAAGATCATGTATGGTACCTGTACTTGTCTGTTTTTATCCCAATTACTGTTTTATTATGATCTTGGCTTATGAATTGTTCAATGTAACCGGCGTCTTGTTTGATTACTTACGTAGTCTTGAACAGTGAATAGTTCAGTTTTATAATAGTTTTTTAATAATATTAATAGTTTTCTTTCGTATAATAGTTTTCTGGATTTTGTTGCAGGTATATAACGCTTTAATACTGCTTGTCATCATGTGTTCTTGGGGGAGGGGAGTGGGGGAAGGGTTGGACCCCCTAGAATGGCAATTGACTTCCCTTCAAAAATGGCTGTGACCATCCATAATTGTGGATTTTCCCTAAAAATTGTAAAAAATGTGCCTTTTCAAGCGTTTTAGCTCATTTTTGTCTCAAAGTCTTAAATTTTCGGCGGTTCGCGCTATATACACATTTTTAGACTATATTTTGTTAAACTTTCTCGATTGTTTTCAAATTTTTTTAAATTTGATTCATGTTTCTATATTCTAGAAAAAACTAGCATTTTCCGAAATGTCAAAAAACTGTTTTTGACGTGTACCCGTCGTTTTTACCCCGAAATTTTTTGGGCCTGACACCCCTCCTAGAATTCCCATGCTGTGCATGTATGCTCGTCGTAATATTTAGCATTTTGCATTTTGAAAATGTATCATTTTAAACGGTTTTTTGAATCAGGTTGTGCACTGAATTGTTGACCATTTTTTGATGCTATTTTGCCTGATCAAATTACTAGGTTAGATAAACTAAGTGAAAAATTCTCTAGGCAGAAATTATATGTTCTTAGTTTAAATCGTTCCTCGTTATACTTTTACTCAGTTTGACGTGCACTTCTATTTGAAAATGGCAAAACATGGCTTCTTTTGCTCCTTTTTATGTTGTTTTTCGAAAGCCCGGAAGGATATAGATTAAATAAATATCAGGCAAGCAGGACTAATTTTTTAATGCATCGTATAACCTGATATCGATGATTTCAGCACCTACTATTTTTAATAAAATGCACGATTGCTGAAAGGAATGTTCGCATACAAGGGGCAAGAGTACAGAAAATACTTCACATATTGCGCGAATCACCGAAATTTGGATCATTATATGACAAACGGATGCAATTTTTCCAGCTTTCCATGCATTATCTTACCCAGGGGCATAACCAGGATTTTATTTCGGGGGGAAGGCCTAAATTTTTGAAGTCCTATATCTCGGGAACCATTAGGGGATACGCGAAAATAATAGCATTTTTGAGCGTTTCTCGACGAGATCTATACCATGATGAAGCGAAAAATTTTTAAAAAAATTTTAAAATTTTCTTGCTTGATTCCAAACATGGATATCAAAAATCGATCTTTTAACCTATCGGTATGACTAATTTCTCAACATCAAGTTAAAGCTTGACTCCAAAAAATTTCGAAATTCTTTTCTTTGCATTTAATTTTGCGCTTTTGCAAAGAATGCAGAAATCTTTGAAATATTCGCTATTTTTAAGTTAAATCTGGGCTTCCAAGGTAAGAAAAAAGATAGAAAATTAGCGCCGGAAAGCTTTGAGCTTTAGAGGCTAAAAAGTGTGCTAAAAACGCATTTTGGCTATCCTTCTAGTTGACTTTGAGAATTTTTATCTTTGATGGGCGGCCCGGCCCCCTCCGCAATAAATACAGCCCTGCCTGCAACAAATTTTGACGAATTTTCGACGAAGTTATTCGTCATACTTAGCATGATAATGAAAGATATTGCGTCGAAAGAAGTAATTTCCAATTATTTTGTATGACTGAATTGTCTCGCGAGTAATTTCGAATTTGCTATTTTTTATAGCAAATAATGTACTCGCCATAATTCCTATACTGGCATTTCAACGGAATGATTATAATTCGTGTCTCGTATAAATTTCGTATTTGTTTACAGTTTCCTTATCCTATGCTGCCCACCAACAAGCCGTGCAAGCCGCTATATTGTTCCGTGGTCATACGTCGTGATTCTTTGAAATTCGTACGGTAAATTTTCCTCATTGTACTTTCAATCAACTTTAATTCCGTATGGTGTAGTTAGTGGGCCGCATTTTTCATCAATTTGTTTACAGTACGCTGATTCTTGTTTTGTCTACGTATGCGTGTGCAAAATTATTCTACTGAATAGGTACTCGTATTTGCGCATTTTTAAATATGGAACATTTTTTCAAAGCAGCGCACTCATCGATTATCCCCGCTGAGCCTTACCGTGTATTATGCACAGTTAGAGTACGACATTGAATGTAGGTACATCAGCCAATAATACGTCATGTACATATAGTTTGCTTGGATGCACATAAATTTTTGAACGTTGAAAACGGTTCGATATGACGTTAATAAATGTGTACAGCATGCGTAAAATAAAAACAGCAACCCTTCTAATTTTTTCTTCTATGACAAAGTACTAATGTGCATATCACTAAATTTAATACTTTACACATTTATTTATATATGCAGTGGCAGTCATACGATCGGATAATTGTGCAGATTTGCACACGCAGCATAGGATTATCCATCAGTGGTTTGGACAAAAAATAATCGAACATAACCCAATAGCAGTCTAAGTTAATGTGTAACTCGCTGCACCTCTATCATGCTTTATTATGTGTAGGTATGTTTGAAATGAGAAATAAACGTTTGCGTGTTTTACACTCGCAGTGCTACGCTATGGTTAATACCGAAGAAAAAAATATGCATGCATCATATGCACGTTTTTTGGCCCGAATTCAACTAGGAATGAGCTAAGAAACGCTTTACTTCTTTCGCAGTTTTTTCATTTTATGTGAACCGGATTAGACTTTGCTTAAAAAACGTTTACTGGCGTTCAAACGCCATTTTTGTTTAGTTAAGTGGGGAAACGAAGTCTATCGATCCACATATCATAGCTTAAAGTTGGCTGAATACGTGTTATTCTTAACCTATTTAAAGCGTGGACCGCCTTCTGTAAAGCCAATAAATTTATGCAAATGATATTAATTTTATGCAATATTATAGTTGTACTTGACTAAACTTAAGATTCCGACAAAAATAGCATTTTGTTCTTTTTTTGATACAATTATCGGACTTTGGAGATAGGAATCTTCGAATTTTTATGTTCAAACCAGAAAGTTATGTATGTGACTAAGTAAGTAAATAACTAATCTTAGGAGTTTTCCAGTTTTTTTTCGAATATTTGATTTTAAGAATAATCCTTGCTTACTGGAATTTTTTTTAGTTTCATTGCATTCCGTTAGATTTTCTTTATTTCGCATTACTACAGACGCGTGGATACTGCGCTATGTGTATGTTTTGAAATAAATTGGTGGGAAAAGATTGAGTATGCATAAAATTATTAAACACTCCGAATTTTTACATACGTCCTTGTAGTAGAAGTACTATATACTAATAAGAATTTTTGATTTTGCTAATCCCCTTACAATTTTTGATGCACTTTTTAGAGCTTAGATAGCTTGAGAAAGTTTTCGAAATGGTTTAAAAAGTCTTTGAAAAATCAGTTTCATTAAGACTCTATTTTTAAATGCATAGTTTTGATTGGTAAGAATTCAATCATGACAATTGAATGACATTGAAGGTCGGTGCGAGCTCAGTTTAGTTAGTTTGTGTTAGTTTAGTTTTATTTTATTTTTAGCTTTAGTTGGTTTGATAAATCTCATGGGTCCGGTTTCTATAAAGTTTGGCGTAAACCAGGCTTAAAGCTGTACATGATAAATATAGAAAGCAGGCACGTAGCTCTGGGGGGAATGGGGGCTGGGGTCCGGACCTCCTTCCCCGAACATCAGAAAAATCGGAAAAATATGACTTTTTAAACGTCAATTTGTGCTATTTTCGACCTTTTTGGGCTCAGTCCTCCCAAAATTGGTGTTGGTTCCCCCAAAATAGGACGGCCAGCTACGTGCCTGATAGAAAGTGTTAAATTTTGATGTCGTATGTTCCAACGATCTCGTTAGTTTAAGCCTGGCTTAAGCCTGCGTTTATAGAAAACGGCTCAAGCCCGACTTATGGCCGTGTATCTTTAATCATTGAAGTCACCCTCAACATGTGGAAACCAGGCCCTGCTTTTTAATGTAGGTAGTTTAAGACGAAACCCGAAATTCTAATAAGATTGTTTGCACTTGACCGAACTAATTAGCGTTGCGCATAAGAAGCTGATCTCCCCTAGAAGCTAGAATTTTTCTACATTTTTGAAATATTTGAAACTGATAGTGTTGAATAGGATGCGTGATTAATTGCGATTCTCAGATCAGATCTTTAACATAAAATAGGTATCTTTAAAAGTGTGCTAATTCAGACTACTACTGCTGAGTTAATTCTATAAAGATGTTTATATTGTGACGATTAGCTGGTAAAGATAGCACTTAATTCTTAGCTTGAGCATTTTATTTGAATGTAAATGAATGGCTCGAGTTTAGAAAAAATGCTCAAATCGCTCGCGCGTAAACATTTTTTGCTAAAACTCTGGGCGCAGTAATTTAATAGCCTCAATTGAACTGGTTTATCTATTTTTTGTAATAGTCGACGAATTTCAGGCTGTTAAACAACAGCAGCAGCAACAATAATGATCGTGCGAGTACGAGCGGTGACGAATCTGACGACGTGGTCCGCTACAATATCGAATTCATATTCGATTCTGACTATCCTTGCACAATAACCGTTTATTACTATGCCAGTGAACAGTACGGAAATCAAAACGTCGCGTAAGTTCAAAAAACGTTTTTATTGACGTAAACAAACGGTATATTCGTGAAACACCTGTCGGAACATAAATGTATGCGTTAGCCCTCACTAACTCCTCGTAACGACTTTACTTAAAATAATCTGATTTTTTGTTTTGTTTACTTTTCGTTCTACCCAAACTAAATTGTTTGTTGGTAGGTGTCAAAAAACGAAGCAAATTCAATAAATAAAGTATAATCGGCTCGTTCGTCGATTCGGAACACATGACAATTTCGTTACGTGAATGTTTTTATCTTCTCTAAGTAGCAATTAACTTTATTTTCGAATGAATACTTTTGGAGGATTATTTTCGCTATACGGCGAGAAATACTAAATCATAAATCAGGAATTTAGACAAAGCCTTATTAAACAACCCGTAGTGTAACAAAATTTGATTGCATGGCCCGCTCCGCTGATCTTCAAATGGGAAATTTTCCTACATTATTCTATGATACATATGTCCCTGAAGCACGGTTTTTTGTATTCGGCAAATATTTTTCCCGATGTACAAAGACTTTTCGGGACCGTCTTTGGTCTGAAATTCACAAAAATTTTCGGCGCTTCGCGCCGAAATGAGTAATTGTATGTTCTACATATCTTTATAATGGCAGAAATTGCATTTCGAGCGGGAAAATATCAAATTTTCCGGTGTTCGCGCCGTTTTGAGACGATTATTAATGATTTTTGCCCTTAGAAACCAGGAATTAGCTAAAATACACTACCAAAGGTCGAACAACTCTGTTTTTACCACACTAAAATCGATACTGTACCATATTCTAGTACTTAAAAATTTGTTTGTACAAAATGTACAAAGACTTTTAGGGACCATCTTTGTACATGTACAAACGGACCTTGTATAAAAAGAAAACACTGCCCTGAAGGAACATTATATATCATTAAGTGAAATTTGTTGTGCTCTGAAGTCTGAACTATACATGCTTTACTTTCATCAAAGTGTTAAATTAGTAACGCTGCATAAAAGTGCCTAATTAGCGACGAAACTGGTTTCGTTTGCTGTTGGTAATATAAACGCTCTGGTCATTTCCCACATTGAAATCGCTTGTACTAGCCACTTATTTATTTTAATCCGTAATTTTTGCATTAAATAAATAAGAATGTACTTGCACACATGGTTAGTCGTTTCAACTTATTCAATCCGGTAGCAATGAAAGGCCGATTGGTGCAAATAGGACGTCACTTGTCACTAAATTTTCGTAAACCGCAAGAAAATTGATAAAAACTGAAAAAACACTGTGATACGTTCATTAAAATTGTTTGCAAGCATATTATGAGGATAGACAAGCAGTCATGCCTTTCGGTATTGCCTAACTATCCATTAGGGTAATTATAAATCAGTTAATTATCCTGCAGACCCGAGTAGTCAACCAATAAAAGTTTTATGGTCAAGCTCGTACATGAACATATCCTGAATTCTGGGGACGGGTCTGGGTGAGATTCAGATTTTTTTTACGATAAAAAACTGAAAAATTGATGATAGGGATGAACACGCATTTTTCGATGTTTATTATCAAGTTTTTATTAGCATAAAAAAATCGTACAAAAAACTAGAAAATTTAGAAACTTAATTCTGGGAGATTTTTGGATCTGGGTTTTTCTAAATTTTAAGGTTCCATTCACTCAACACATGGATACTGAACCTTGATTAAAACCGAGTCACGAAAATATATGATTGTCTACAGCAATGGCAAGAATAGTTTTAACAGAAAAGGTCTAATGTGTTTCTCAATTTTAAACAAATGAAGATTTACACTTACGAGTATCTATGTATTTTGTTAAATATTTTTTGTTACATTTCTATGAATTAATAGATACTTGTCAAAACGCCCCGAGTTGACTTCTAGAAGTTATCGGTATGGAGTTGGCGCAGGGCAACTCTTCAGGCCGCGTGATCTTGTCTTTCATACTTCGTTACATGAAATGGATCAGGTGATTCTAGCTCAAATTTTGATTTTTACTCATATGAAAGATTCAAACCGACGCAAACATTTTCCTAAAAATGAAATGTTTGCAAGTATGTAATGTATTGGTCTTGTTATATTATTTTTTGTATTTTATTTATTGGTTAGAAAAACTTATTTTGCTATTGATCGATACGCTTTGTTATTTCTAGTGATTGGCTGCCACACGTGAGCTTAGGGGGTGAAAGACCACTGTGTAAAACTTGGAAAATTGGGTATTGTCAGTCGGACAATTTGGGAAAGGACAGGGCACTGCAGGAAAGTTCTTGATCCAAATGTAGAAAATCTTTTTATCTACACAAATTTGCAACAAATTTTTTTAACTATTTTATAAAGTCGTAACTTTATTATCAGTCAACCGCCTCGCACATTGATATGTCCCCATAAAACATGCTTGTGACACATTTTATACGATAAACCAATTTTTAAATTGAAATCGATTCTCTTTTTCCGTCAAAATGGCATTAAAAGTGATGAAAACACCCGTTTGTGACCTTTATTTACTTAATTGTATATGACCATTCTGAATTTCACCTCTCTGACCAGCGACCACCAAACTTGCATATGGGAGTTATACCCTTCGAGAAAATTTTCTGGGGAAAACGAGGCAAAGTGAAGACCGTAAATGGATAAACATTAAACATTTTCTTCAAAAGAGAAAATATTGTCCAGATTTAATACACGAAAATTAGGTAAAACGAGTACATGATAAAATGACGACTGAACAAAAAGGGCATACACATCTAGGGGTGATAGCCACGTATGCTCCATCAACAAATTTTAAAAATCAATGCTTCGGAGCTTTTCTTTGAACAAACCAACTTTTTGGGATGCGGCGGCGTGATCAGGTAGATTGTTCCAAATCTTTAGTTAGCGATGTGAGAATTCATTTTATTGAGCATCGAAACAGACAATTGGTTAGTGATTGGAATGGACCAGAAACTGTGGAATAACGCAATTGAACGTTATTTATCATTTTTAGAGGTCATTTCGGCCCAAAAAGCTTAATTCTTGCCCCCCCTCCCTCAGATCGGTTGACCAATCCCATCAGCCAGCCCTTCATTGACCACCTTTGTCTAACGTTCAATTTTAAAGTAAATTACGTGTGTATCTCTGTTACTGAATTTTAATTTTTTAACTGTCTTCATGTTGCAAAAGATACGGTTAATTTTGAGATTGCAAGTAGGTACTAGCAGTAGTAGTGCCTATTACTTGCAGTTAGTAGTAGTTGTAATATTCTGTAGCATGGGTAATAATTTGTCATCACAACACAATTCATGTTTGTTCAAAGCTTAGTTTCTACTTCTCCAATTCTAAATCTGTATATCGTCTTTTAACAGCTCCATTGTGATAGTGCCTCTGATATCATCCCCGTTGTTATTCATGCTGTTGCAGATCCGATAGACCCTCGAGGTAGCTTGTGCTTATGTAAACGATAAACATGTGTATATGTTCTCGTATTTAGGCGATATGTAAGATTTTCTGAAGAGATTCGCGTTGTGAGTTGGGATACTTTTATATTCTTATGGCTATATGATAGATGTACATACACGATTATGAATATTGCATGACTATCGCTTTTCAAACTCCTGCTGAAGATTGTGTGCATGGCACGTTTTTGTATTCGGCACAGATTTTTCCCGTTGTACAAAGACTTTTCAGCACCGTCTTTGTACATGTACAAAGATTTTTGGGAAGACAAAAACTGTAAAAAGGTGTGAAATTCCCAAAAATTTTGCGTCGACATGAGTAATTGTTTGCCCAATATATCTTTAAAATGGCAGAATTTGCATTTATAATGGAAAAATGTCAAATTTTCAGGCGCTTCGCGCCGTTTTGAGACAATTTTCAGTAATTTTTTGGCGACAGAAACTCAAAAATTAGCTAAAATACACTACCAAAGGTCAAAAAACCCTGTTTTACCACACTAAAATCGCTACTGTACCATATTATGGTAAACAAAAATTTGCATGTACAAAATGTACAAAGACTTGGAGACCATCTTTGTACATGTACAAACGAACCTTGTACAAAAAAAACACTGGCGCACGGATAAATTCTCTATATAACGGATAAATTCTCTATAAAACAAGTTTTTCTGCTTCACGATTCTGCCTTCAGTTGCCTTATCCGATAAATGCATGATGAATAGACCAAAATTAAAAATTTTATGTACGAGTGCATATCAATCATTTGAGTGAATAAAAACGAAATTTATTGAAGTGACGTTAAAATCACACATGTACACTGAGAGGGGTATGAGGATGGTATCCCCTACCAGGACTTTTTGAAAAGCATACCCCTCAGGACAACTAGAGACGACTTATTTTTTAGCATTAAACTCATAAATTCTATCATTCAGGCACCCGTTATTTCGTATATATTTGATGTTAAAGGTCATTCCATCGTCCTAATTCTTATTTGTTTTCATTTAAATTTAACCACAAATATTCATGAAGAATAAAACAGCAAATTAACAATAAATTAAGCATAAAAATTTAATATTCAATAACAAAAACATTACCAATTTACCCCTCCCCCTCAAGAAAACTCGGTTTACCCCCCCCCGCTTAGAGCTTTTAACCGTGTCTATGTATGGTAAAAATTAATTCATCATTGGATAATCTTACGTATATAGAATTAAAGTAAACCTAATGAATTATTTTAAGATTATATAATACAGTTGTATTGGATAAATTGATGAGATAATGTACGGAGGGAATTCTGTCGCGGATTGAGTTAATTATTATCAACGTATAGGTCCGTATCCAGGATTCACCCAAGGGGATCCAAGAATAATTGTTTTGTGTCCCGAAAACTTCGCGAGAATAGCTAATAAAAACCGTATTTTCTGATATTTTTCGGCACGCTTTATCCATTACGATTAGAAAATTCTGACTTTTTAAAAAATTTTTTTAAATAAGCTCTTATGTAAAAGTGTTTCTGTAAGGTTTTCTAATGAAGAGATGCAGATTTTTCATCTCTCCTTCCATTATCATTTCTTTCGAGAAAAAAGTTTTCCGGTTAAGAAGGGCGTCTCCCCCTTGTCTCCTAACTTACGACATTGTCAACCATACCTGGTCAATGGCTGACGGGTCGCCCCGTCCAACTTCCAGCCAAAAGGGTGGGTGGGTCCCTAGACCCATTATGTCTTTTTACGGTGCAAAATTTCACTAAAATACGTACCTAGCCAGTTAATTTTTGTAAAAGTCTGCTCGCTGCCTGCCATCTTCTTAATTTATTAAAATATTAACATATCAAAAATGATAAATATATAAAAAATTATTAAAATAAAAATAAACTTAATATATTTAAAATTATGAATGTGAAAATTTTGTAAAATTAGAATATGAAAAGGCGAGGTGGCTGAAACTCTTAAATAAGCACTTCACGATTTGATGGGGAGCATCACCAAATTTGTTAATGTTAAAGTTTTCCATGCAACTGCTTTTCGTAATTGGTGTATTGTCGTACGGACCTACTGTTTAGTGGTGACAATTATTTTATGCAAATAAAATGGACAATAACTAGGTCAATACAGGGTGGCCACTGACTTCCCAAAATAAAATTCCCAGGTTTTCCCCGGGTTTCCCGGGAGATTTATGGACAATTCCCCGTTTTAAATCATGCTTTGAACGCACACTATATACGCAGATGTGTCATGATAAGAACATGAAAAAGGATAAGGCACAAGCAACTTTTAATCAAACAAATGCAAACACTACACGAAACGTTTTGGAACAATCATAATTTCTTTTTCAATGATGCTAACGAGCATAGCTGGGCAAGCCTTAAAGTCACGGCTGGTACCGGAGCCCAATTTTTTGGTTGGTTGCCTAAGTCAGAAAAGTGGTTGCTACATAACTCCTGCGTATAAAAATTTATGCATCGAATTTTTAACATGGTAGTCTTGCTTCCACGCAAAGTCCATTCATAATTTTACGCGAAGTCGTACTATTTCTCGCGACATAATTTTTTAATTAAAAATGGTGTCAAAATTAGTATGGTGTAAAAAATAGTGCAATCGATAATTTGCATAGCAATTATGTTTAAAAACTAATTATTTTAGTAACAATTGACGTTTAATCTTGAAGAGACATTCACCGCCTTTAATATGCTTATTTTTTATGCAATTTATTGTGTAGAAATAAAACCTTTACAGAGTTCCTAATTTTAATGTCGTAAAATAGTATATTTTAATTTCAAATATAAATCCTGCTTAAAATGCACGAAAATTGTCAAAATTCAGCGCAACCTAAACATCAATAACAAATAATAAAATTAAATCAATTCGGCGCGAAGCGCCGGAAAATTAGACATTTTACCTTTCTGAAACGCAATTTTGCATTACAAAAATTGTCCAAATTTGGCGCGGCTTAAGCATCAATAACAATTAATAAAATTAAATCAATTTGGCACGAAGCGCCGAAAAATTTTCAGATTTCACCTTTTTGAAACGCAATTTTGCATTACAAAAATTGTCAAAATCCAGCGCGGCCCAAACATCAATAACAAGTAATGTACATATGTATAAAAGACTAGCGTTTATTTACATATAAAACAGGTGGACAGACAAGTATGTATTTTCAATACATCGAAGTGTAGAAGATCACAAAAATACTTCATGTGTTTTATTTTGATCTGACGAATTAATTATTTTCTCTAAATTAGGCATTACTTACTTAAGTATAATCTCTGAATTATGCATTACTTACGTACCGATTTTCAGAGCCCAGTAACCGATTTGGTTGCCGGGATTTGAAAATCGGTTGTTGGGATCTGAAAAATGATTACTGAGCTCCAAAAATCGGTTGTTGGACTCAAAAAATCGGTTGCTGAGGTCTAAACATCGATTGCTAGGGTCAAAAAAATCAGTTAGTGGGATCCGAAAATCGGTTGCTGGTTTTTTAAAATCAGTTCTCGGCTACGAAAATCGGTTGCTGGGGTCCTAAATCAGTTGGTGGGCTCAAAAATTCTGTTGATGGGGTATAAAAATTGGTTGCTGAGGTCCTAAATCAGTTGATGGGCTCCAAAAATCAGTTGGTGGGCTCCAAAAATCAATTAGTGGGGTCCGAAAATTTGCTGGGGTCTAAAAACCAACTGGTGGGCTTCAAAAATCGGTTGCTGAGGTCAAAAAATCGATTACTGGGGTCAAAAAATCAGCTGGTGGTGTCCAAAAATCGGTTGCTAGGGTCTTGAAATCAGTTCTTGGCTCCAAAAATCGGTTGCTATGGTCTAAAAATCGATTGCTGGGGTCCTAAATCAGTTGGGCTCCAAAACTCAGTTAACGGGGTCCAAAAATCGGTTGCTGGAGTCTTAAAACCAGTTGGTGGGCTCCAAAAATCGGTTGATGGGGTCCTAAATCAGTTGGTAGGCTCCAATAATGGGTTGCTGGGGTCCTAGATCGGTTGCTAGGGTCCAAAAATCAGTTGCTGGCATAGGTGGGCAGCATCAAAATTCTGGGGAGGAGGGGGTTGAGTGTGTGCAAGATTTTCTAAAGGTCAAAAATGGTCTTAAAAATGGTGGTACGGCGAAAAACATAATTTTTCAACGTTTCCCATCGAGCACTATCCATTAGCATCAAACAATTGCGAAAAAAACCAAAAAAATTGAATTCTGGGGGTTGTTTCGGTTTCTGGGGGAATCCGGTTTCCTGGGGGTGCATACCCCAAACCCCTCCCCCACACACACGTGTGTTTGGTGGGGTGTTAAATCGGATGGGGGCTCCAAAAATCGGTTGCTGGTGTCTAAAAGTCGGTTGCTGGGGTCTAAAAATCAGTTGGTAGGTTCCATAAATTGGTTGACCCCAGCAACAGATTTTGGACCACAGCAACCGATTTTTGGACACCAGCAATCAATTTCTAGACCCCATCAACCGGTTTTATAGCCCAGTAACCGAATTAGGACCCCATCAACCGATTTTTGGATCCAACTAATTGACTTTTAGACCACAGCAACTGATTTTTAGACCCCAGCAACCGATTTTTAGACCCGAGCAACCGATTTTTGAAGCCCAGCAACTAATTTTAGGGCCCCGGCAATCGATTTTCAGCCTTCAGCAACCGATATTTGAGCCCAGTAACTGATTTTTGGATCTCAGCAACCAATTTTTGGACCCCAGCAACCGATTTTGGCTGCACTGTTGGTGGCATCTCATCTTGTAAAATGCCCAAAAAGTTTTTGTACAAAACATAGGGTGCAACTGGTGGACCCTCCGGCTGGTACCGAACCTGCTCCGGCTGATACCCGGTTGAACCTGGTTGAGCCCCTTGCCCAGGTGTGCTAACGAGTTGTCGATAGCAGTTCTCGCAGCCTATAATATAGTACAGTAGCGATTTTGGTGTGGTAAAACAGGGTTTTCGATATTTGTTAGTGTATTTCAGCTAATTTATGGGTTTCTCACGCCAAAAATTACTAAAAATTGTCTCAAAACGGCGCGAAGCGCCTAAAAAATTGACATTTTTTCCATTCTAAATGCAAATTCTGCCATTTTAAAGATATATAGGACCAGTGGCGGATCTAGGATTTTCCTAAGGGGGGCGGTATCCAAACTTTTCCAAAAACTGTCAAAAATAGGTCCAAAGATTTGCCCTTAACGCGCAAAATAGCGTTTTTTTCGGTGTTTTACATTGTATAATTTTACATAAAATCACTTGACGCAATATTTTTTCTAAAAATTTCAAAATGTTAGACAATTTTGTGCGAAAAAATCATTAAAATTCTTTGACTTTAACAAAAATCTGGCGCGAAGCGCCGAAAAATTTGTGAAATTAAGGCAAATAGACGTCTAGAAGCATGATTTACTGCTTAATTTCCTGTATTTATAGCATTTGAGCAAAACATCGAAATTTTTAATTGAAAATAGAAGAAAACTATGCAAAAATAGCTGTTAAAATTGTTTTGAAACCTACATGAACAGAAAATGGCTTCCAGGCAGTGGTTTTTTGTACAAGGTCCTTTTGTGCATATACAAAGATGATCCCTAAAAGTCTTTGTACATTTTGTACACACAAATTTTTGGGTACTATGATATAGTACGGTAGCGACTTTAATGTGGTAAAGACAGAGTTGTTCGACCTTTGGTAGTATATTTTGGCTAATTCCTGGTTTTAAGAAAGCAAAAATCATTAAGTATCGTCTTAAAACGGCGCGAAGCGCCGAAAAAGTTGACATTTTTCATTTCGAACTGCGATTTCTGCTATAATAAAGATATATATGACACACAATTACTCATTTCGGCGCGAAGCGCCAAAAACTTTCGCGAATTTCAGACCTTTTTTGCAGTTTTTGTCTTCCCGAAAATCTTTGTACATCTACAAAGATGGTCCCGAAAAGTCTTTGTACATCGGGTAAAATCTTTGCCGAATACAAAAAAAACCTGCTTCCATGTCGCCAAGAAAGTGAATCAATGTCATTAATAGGTATCATCCGGCGCGCAGCGCCGAAAAAATTTGAGAAGTTGTGGTTACTGACGGCCAAAAATCATTTGCAAATTGCTTATCCATTCTTTAACTCGCCAAATATTTTTGACCAATGGGGGGGGCGGCCGCCCTTCCCCTTGCCCCCCCTTAAATCCGCCCCTGTATAGGACAAACAATTACTCATTTCGGCGCAAAGCGCCGAAAATTTTTGGGAATTTTACACTTTTTTACAGGTTTTGTCTTCCCAAAAATCTTTGAACATTTTGTACACAGAAATTTTTGGGTACTATAATATGGTAGAGTAGCAACTTTAGTGTGGTAAAAACAGAGTTGCTCGACTTTTGATTACCTAATTTCTGGGTCTCTTAGGGCAAAAATCACTAAGAATCGTCTTAAAACGGCCCGAAGCGCCATAAAATTTGAAATTTTTCCTCTTAAAATGCAATCTCTGCCATTATAAAGATATGTAGAACACCCAATTACTCATTTCGGCGCTAAGCGCCGAAAATTTTGCGAATTTCAGACCTTTTTTCAATTTTAGTCTTCCCAAAAATCTTTGTTCATGTACAAAGACGGTCCCGAAAAGTCTTTGAACATCGGGAAAAATCTTTGCCGAGTACAAAAAACACTGCTGCACAAACGTCTTAACGAACAATAGTACAAATCACCCGTTTTTTTGTACGAGACAAAGATTTTGAGGCTCGTACAAAGATTTTTGGAGCGATCTTTGTACAACTTTGTACACGAAGTATAGGCACTTTTTGGCCGATTTTTCATTGAACAAAAAAATCGCCAAGTTTTCGTACAAAAAAAACAGTGGTACAAATAGCTACTAGATATATCAAACAAAGAGGATACACAAATAGCAATCAACGATGTGACAATGGGCGAGATGAAAAACGGAAATAAATGCTACATGATAAAATATAAAAACACGTAAACTAGCATGATACTAAAAGCTATAGTGTCATTAATAAACTAAATTCAAACTAAATTTCTTGACGAAAATCCCGGGTTTGTCCCGGGTGCCAAAAAATCCTCGGGCTTTTCCCGGGTTTCCCGGATTCCCGAGTGATTGCCACCCTGTCAATATATCGATGCGTATGTTATAGCATACGCACATGCAAATGCATAGCTATTTTCGAATTTCGAAGATAACGCATAGTTCATTAGTTAATGGAATTTTCATGGAATCTTTAGGTTAGCAAAATCATGTTGATTGAATCTTATTTTTAATTCTGATTTTAATAACTTCCGAGAATTTCTTTAGCACTGCTTATCTTGAGAAAGTAGCAAAATGAGTTGAAAAGAAGACAAATGTCAAAAATATTCAACTATGTGCGCTGCTTATAATTCGCACATTGCTTACCATTAAAAATAAGTAAAAGTAAGGTAAAACAAAAAATTGAAAAGAAAGTTTTGGCGCTTCGCGCCAGATAAAATTTCTGTGTTGCTATTATTGCTTATCTTAATAAAGTGAATCACTATAGAATTTATATTTTCATTACTAACTTCAATACACATGCAGCACAAACTTGTACAAAAGGGTTGCATGGGTGAGTTTAACTGACACATATACTTCTCTAACTATTAAGCTCCAGAAAAAGGTGGGTCTGTCCCTTAAAAAGGTGTGTCCGTGCCTGAAAAAGGTGTGTTCGTGCTTGAAACAGGTGTGTCCGTGCCTGAAAAAGGTGGGTCTGTCCCTGAAAAAGGTGGGTCTGTCCCTGAAAAAGGTGGGTCTGTCCCTGAAAAAGGTGGGTCTGTCCCTGAAAAAGGTGGGTCCGTCTCTGAAGAAGGTGGGTCCGTCTCTGAAAAAGGTGGATCCGTCTCTGAAAAAGGTGGGTCCGTGCCTGAAAAAGGTGGGTCTGTCTCTGAAAAAGGTGGGTCTGTCCCTGAAAAAGGTGGGTCTGTCCCTGAAAAAGGTGGGTCTGTCCCTGAAAAAGGTGGGTCTGTCTCTGAAGAAGGTGGGTCCGTCTCTGAAAAAGGTGGGTCCGTCCCTGAAAAAGGTGGGTCCGTGCCTGAAAAAGGTGGGTCTGTCCCTGAAAAAGGTGGGTCTGTCCCTGAAAAAGGTGGGTCTGTCCCTGAAAAAGGTGGGTCCGTCTCTGAAAAAGGTGGGTCCGTCCCTGAAAAAGGTGGGTCTGTCCCTGAAAAAGGTGGGTCCGTCTCTGAAAAAGGTGGGTCCGTCTCTGAAAAAGGTGGGTCCGTGCCTGAAAAAGGTGGGTCTGTCCCTGAAAAAGGTGGGTCTGTCCCTGAAAAAGGTGGGTCCGTCCCTGAAAAAGGTGGGTCTGTCCCTGAAAAATGGTGGGTCTGTCCCTGAAAAAGGTGGGTCTGTCCCTGAAAAAGGTGGGTCAGTGCCTGAAAAAGGTGGGTCCATCCGTGAAAAAGGTGTCTAACAGTATAATAAGATGGTTCCTGTGCATGTTTTGCAAACTGATCACGATATACTGTATCTAGCATTTCCTTAAATCATCTCCAAAAATTTTCTCCCGTACAAAACATAGCCCCGTCCAAGTTACCCCTTCGCCCCGTCCAATTTTTGGTTCGGCCCGCAGGTGATGGGCCGATATGGGGCATTGCCCAGGTGTGCATGTAATGGTTCAAAATTTAGGGGGTTCCGGCCATTTTTAGGAGGGGGGGAATGACCTCCAATTTTTGACCAAAAACGGCCAAAAACCTCCTAAGTCTTAAAATTCGATTTTTTCCAAAAATCGGGGGCTAAAAATTTTTTGGCTTTGGGGGGATGGGGAGACGCAATTAGTAGGACTGAAGTTTTAAAAATGTGTTAATTTTTTGCGACAGGATATCGTGTCAAAAATGTCAAAAACGGATACCTGCACGCAGTAATGTGATACAATGCAAAAACTCTGTGTTTTAACAACGTCAATGTGAGGTGTAAACAAATTGTCGTAATGCGAGAACCGCTGGCAGCTGGCCACAATTTTTAACATGGTTCAAACAAAGACGTGTTTATGTATTTAATGCAGCAGATCCAAAAGTTTTATATTCACATCAGCCGAAGTTATCAACTATTAAATCCAAATGTGGCCGTCTTTATGGGCCACCCTGTATATGCAGTACAAACCATGTCAACATAACTGCTTGTGGTACCTAGATGCAAAAACACCATTTTTCGACGTTTCCCATCAAGCGCGGATTTAAGAGGTTCCCCCCCGTCGTCAAAAAATATTTAGGGCGCAATAAAAACACATGTGTATTTTTTGATAATTCTAGCCATTTTTATCGCGATTTTTTAAATTTTTTCCGGTGCTTTGCGCCGGTGTCACACCTTAATGTGTCCGGCACCTTAAAGTGTCCGGCCGGATACTTTAAGGTACCTTAAAGTGTCCGGGCCACAATAACGTGCTTAAAAGCTAGAAAACACGTATTTTAACATAGTGATAGAGTGGGCATCGAACGTAGACGTAAAAGGATAGGGATAGGGATAAAGTCGGTAGATCCGTAGAATTGAATAATTTAGCGTTTTTTGCGGTTATGCTCCATCTGACTGTCAGAATTTGGCCCACTGCCCGTGTAAAGTAGCACGCATTTAACAGCCCAAAGTGTTGGGTTGGGTTCGCCGACCATTAGGGGAGTGCGCGAACTTCAATCTTCATTTATTAATCGAAAGAATGCACCTAAACTGGCTAGAGATCGCAAGTGTTTGCACAAAATCGGGAGAGGAAAATAAACAATTTATTTATATTTATACATACTTTTATATTTACGACTTTAATTATGGGAATCTCCACCCCCTTGTTACATGTATGAATGGTAGCATGGTGGGTATAATATAAAATGAAGTCTTAGCATGTCTTTTTAGAATCATGAGTGAGTGGAACCGTGTGCTGTTCACTTGCCTTTTCATATTAAAACAGGTGACTGATTAGTTTATATTTTGCTAAATCATAGTATTATGCTACTCAATTTGAATACTGTTTGCTGCATATTTTAACAATTTTTTGTGAACACTGTAGCATCATAAGTAATCAATTATTAACGCGATAAAACTATAAACAGTAACACCATCCGCTGCATAAATCTTATTCTTCGTAATGTATCGGCTTGCTTGTATTTATGTACCTCAATACATTGTACAAGGTACGTAAATGTACATGCATACTTACTTAATTGTATAGCGAGTGATATGCGTGGGCGTATATGCGTACGTATACTCAGCGTTACCCGGACACTTTAGCAGAGCCGGACACTGTAAGGTGCCTTAGAGTCGGTCGGACACTTTAAGGTGCGACACCGGCCAGTACTCATGAATGACATATACTAACTTTCTTGGCACTGTTAAATCCTCATTTTCACATTAGAAGAGCAGTATATGTTTAGAACAAGGGTTTTTAGTTTCTACAATAATTTTTCGAGTATTTTTCGGAGCTGCTACCTGATTTTGCACGTTTTTCATGGATAATTTTCGAACGTTTCGAAGTCTATTTAAAATCGCAAATGATTCTGTCTATCAAGCGACAAAAAACAGCGAATTTCAGCGTAATGCAATGTTTTTTCGGACAATTTTTGACAAATGAAAATTAGGCTTTCCGTCCCCCCTTCCTATCAAAAAATCCTGGAACCGCCACTGTTTCTCATCAAACTCTATGCATCAATATATTAATCGCGAAAAACGAAATAACTTTTCAAAATTCTGATTCTGAAGGTCCTTTGTATTCTCAGAGTCCAGCCATATCCACCGGCTCATATCTACTCCACTATCCCGCAAAAGCTAGGACTTCTAACCAACTCCTCCAAAATTTCGTCGAAAATTTGCATTCTTAGGAGTTTTTTCAGGAGTTTATTTTATCCACTTGAGGCAAAAACGCAAAAACTGCCATTTACCATACGTACCCTCCATCTTTGTCCATCCCCCTGTTACATGTATGCGAGTGTGCATGTAACAGTAAAGGATGAGAGGGGATATAATAAACTTCCGCTGAAGAGGTTAGGTAATGTCAAGTAACTTAGGCCTAAAATATGTAGTGCTTTCGAGTGATTTCGACCAGACATTCCTAATAAACAGCTTGCTATAGTAAATACCTCATTTTTCACCCTTTCATGACCACACATTTCCGCTTTTGCTCTTGCATGTCTGGCCATTGGCCACTCTAGTCTTGTTCACTTGTATGGGGAAAAAGGGATAAATGGCCATACATGATCCCAGGGGTGGGGGAGTTTGATGAGGTGGGTTTTCATCCCACAGAAAAAATTTCGCCCTTACTCCAGAATTCGCGATTTTCAATTTTTTTTTTTTAAATTCGTAAAAAGGGTGCTGTGTAAAGCTATTATGGCTTTCTATTTGCTAAAACGTGCCAAATTTTTCTGCGCTTCGCGCCATACACTTCTTTTTTTAACATATTTGTTCGAATTAGTCTAACTTTTTGATTTTTCGAAATAATTTTATGTTTTTAAACTCTGAGAAGATAGAGCACTGTCAGAAAGGCTTAAAAAGATGTTTTGGGCCCTAAAAACCATTTTTAAATTTTACGCTCCTCTCCAATTCTCATGCTGTGCATGTCTGTGAATGGCGATCTATGTATCGTTAGTCAAAATGGCAAAAAAAGCCCTGAAAATGGCCTAAAAACGCAATTTATGTCAAAAATGCAGGAAAAACTCAGTTTTTGGGACGATGGGCGACGGTTAATTTCGGTGGGGACAAACATGCACAGCATGGGAATCCTGGGGATAAGGGGAGGAGTGAAATCCAAACGTTCCTTTTTTGGACCCAAAAATGCTGATTACGAGTCAAAAACACCTTTTTTAACGTTTCTGACGATGCTTTATCTTTTTAAAGCATAAAAACATGAAAAAATTTCAAAAAGTCAAATAAATTGAATAAAATATAGTCAAAACTTTGAGCATATGGATGGCGCAAAGCGCCTAAAATTCGACACTTTTGAGCAAATAGAAAGCTAAAAACGCTTTAAAAAGCATCTTTCTTACGAATATTTCGGAAACGTTTGGAAACTTCCGAAAAATTGCAAATTCTGGGGGAGGGAAGGGGAACCCCTCAGACCCCACCCACCCCCCCAGATCTTGTATGGTAGGAGATCCGAATTGCTTATATGATCGTTTGCCTGATTCCTTAGGTGAATGCAAAATGAATGCTGACATATTAACTAATCTTGTACTAGCTCTTCCAGTACACTTCGAAGAACTTTAAACAAATAATAATAATAAGATGAATTGGAAAAAATAAAAAACAACTTTAAATAATAAAAACTATTCAGGCACAATTCGACAAACACGTACATAAATGTAAAACTCGATATTTTGATCCCGAAAATACGAAATCGACGAAAGACATGCAAGAATAAGTCAAGCAAATATGCGTAAATGAAAATTTAATTTAAACATACTTATATGAAAATAATAAAATTTTAAATGCTCACATCGAATGGAGGCCGACTCCAACGATACAAAGGTTGGATGGAATCCAATATCCTCCCCATTTTAATATCCGCTTCGTAAGCTTCCAAATTTTCCAGCAATCTTGCAAAAATATAGATGATGATTAAATAAAACAGCCTGAAAGGCATACACGATTTTGAGGGAGGTGTTTCAACCCCAAGAAAAATTTTAGCCCCATGTCAGGAATTTTTTCATCGAAACTTTTCAAAAAATTTCCTGGAAATTCGTAGAAAAGGTGATTTTATAAGCGTTTTAGGCTATCTATTGTTGAAGAGTGTCAAATTTTCGGCGCTTCGCTCCATACACTCGTGTTTTGACTATAATTTGTTCAACTTTTTTGGTTTATTCAGAATTTTTCTGTTTTTATGCTCTAGAAAGATACAGCTTCGTCAGAAACGGCGAAAAGCAATGTTTTTGACGCGCATACACCCATCATTTTCGGACCAAAAAAGGCACTTAAAATTCAAGCCCCTTCCCAGAATTCCCATGCTGTGCTGCGCATGTCTGCTGAAGGGTCGGGTAAAAAGGCAATATCCGGCGATTTTGAGCTGACGGAATATTTTCTGCATTATTTTTTAGAACAAACGTAGTAGCAATAAATCTACATGCTGTTTAATCAAAAAGCGTCCAGAATTAAGTTAAAATGGTGTAAAACAATCACATTGTACCGCCAAGCGGGTCGTTGCCACATTTTTAGCTGTAAAAGCAGTATAACGCACTCGAAATGGACTGAAATGTTTTAAAATGTGGTTTTATCACACAAAATCGTTCTAAAAACAGGTGCAGGCGATTTTGGTTATTCCGGTCATCCGACTAGCAAAAAAAGACGTGAAGACTGAATTTTTTTGCCGGGATTCTCGGATTTTTGGGATTTACGCCAAACGTGTAACAGGGAGGATAGGGAATACCCCACCCAAGGTTGGTCGCACCCATCCCCCAAAGCCAGGTTAACTTTTAGACAATCTTCCCCTCTTTTTTGAAAAAAAATCGAATTTTATGGCCGTTTTCGGCCAAAAATAAAAGGTCAGTTATTCCCCCCTTAAATGGTAGAGCACCTCACACCCGAAATTTTGGACCGTTACGTATACGGATTTACCTTCCCCCCGCCTAACCCTGACCTTGATTATCTATAACAGATACGTCGTTTCAAACCCTTTATTTAAGCCAAAAATTGAGAAGATTCAACCATTTCATGCAGAGAAAATTGAATTGACATAAAATTGAATTAAAAATTAAAAAAAATTAAGAAAAACTAGCTCTCTATTGATAGAAAATTGGAAATCTGGCGAGAGACTTGTTAGCTCCAGATTGCTCGTTGAGTTGGTGAGACTGAAAAAATTGTTAAAATATAAAAATAAACAAATTGTTGTTAATTTATACATTAATGGTAAGCCGACATGCAATTGGAGGGGGTTAAGGGTTCTAGACCTTGTCACGCCCGGTAGTGGTCAATATATAATAATCACAATTTATCCATTATAGTATGGGTCACTCCGCGTATTTACGTCTGTCGAGCCCCGTAATGATATTAATTCAGTAGTATACTCCGCGTGTCTCTGTGCACGTCAGTCGAATTCAATCAATAATTCTTAGGTCAATATACTTGGACCACCTAACGGGCTGACCATATGTTCGTTTATAGTCACCAGCTCGGACTGAGCTGTCTTGCGGATTGTGCAGCTGTGTATATTATCGCGCGCACGCGCATTAATAAAACCGGTGCTATTAGGCGAACCCAATAGCCTCTATCAGCGCTGACTCCTAACTCAGCAGTTTTTACGTGCTAAGCTCGGACGGGTTCCCTTCAGATGTTATGTCTCATCGTTATATGCGTTGAATTCGTGTAGTTCTAACGTGCGCATCAGGTGTCAATAGATTACTGTAGTAGCGTATGGTCGTTTTACATGACAACCTCCAGATAAAGAAATGAGAAATTTCCTCGCGAAAATAAGGCAGAAAGAACGTCAAAATTAAATGAAAATTGAAAACTTCTTTGAAAAAATGCTTTAAATTGACCCCAGAAGCCGTGTAATGGCTTTGATGCTATTTTAGCGCTTATACCAGTCTTCCAGGATTATTTAGGCCCGAAAAAGCTCAATTTTTCGACTCCCAGATCAACCATGCTGCGCATCTGTGACGGTAACACATCGGATAAGCGTAAGATAAATCATTAAATTAATTTAGAAATAAAAATAATCGTATAATTCCGGTAACCTTTTTCTTTCGGCCACCCATTGCTCCGATGAACAGGGCATAAGTCGATAATTTTCCATAATCGATTTCATCGTATCGTCGCGTTTTCCTATGTAAACGATAACAAAATACCTAAGCCTAGCGCAAAGCGCGTAATTCGGGTAAAAAAATTGGAGCGATTGCGGCAAAATTGCTACTTTTAGACTTAAAAATCGCTAAAAATGCTTAAAAGGCTATTTTCTATGATTTCATCGAAAAATTTTAAACCTAGGGTCAGTGGCGGACCCATCGTATTCCGGCAGGGGGCTGAACCCCAAATTTTCCCAATAGTGTCAAAAACTGCCCGAAAATCCGCCGATTATGCTTAAAATATCGGTTTTTGCCGTCTATTGCTGAACATAATATTTGTGATCCGGAAAAAAGTTAAAAATTTTTGAGTTTGCTATAACAACGCACAAAATTAGAGCAAAAATCGGCACAAAACGCCAAAATCACCAGATAAACATTGTAACAACTAAATCCTAGACCTTTAGAGCGATAGCAAAGTCAGTAAATAAATGTCATAATGAGCATTGCCCGGCGGAAACAGCCGGAAAATTTAAAAAAATATGATACAAAATGGCTGAAATCATCCAAAAAACAGATTATTCTCTATTGAGCCAAACTATTTTTTGACAAAAAACTGGTTTAAATACGCGCTTGCCTGGGGTTAGAAAAATTTTATACAAAGAATTAACAATTTTCGCTGAGAGTGGAAAATCATACATTTAAAGAGTGTCAAATTTTCGGTGCTTTACGTCATGAACTCAGTTTTGGACCATGCTTTCTCCTACTGAGTGCAATTTTTGTGATATTCTTTCAAAAATTTCCTGCTTTTGCTTATCATCAAACCCGAAAAAGTAATATTTTTGTCGCTACCATTGTTAGTCAAAAAAGCACTTTATAAACATTTTTCGATTTCTGACCCCCTCCCAGACCCTCACAATCCCTATACAGTGTATCAAGCGTGAAAATTCTAAGTGTCAATTCGAAAAGTTTTTTAAGAAGTGTTTTTCAGATTAAGAAACGATCGGTTGGGTCCACATTAAAAGCGTTTTTTGACGTTTAGGACAGGCTCGTTGTTTTTAAAAAATAAAAAATTGAAAAAAATGAAAATTTGAAAAAAACTGGAATAAATTGAACAAAATTTAATCGAAAAATAATAATATAGCGCGCTGAAAATTTGACACTTTTGGACCAAAAGTAGGGTAACATTGTTTAAAAGAAGCACACTTTCGACGACTTTTAAAGAAAGTCGACAATTTGAGAAGGACACAGCCATCTTGACAGAGTCAGTTATCAGCAGACATGCAAAGTGTAGGAATTCTTAGGGTCGGAAAGGGGGGTAAGAAATCGGCAAATTCTTCTAAAGTACTTTTTTGACTAACAATGGTAGCTACAAAAATATGATTCTATTGGTTATGGTCTAAAACTAAGTTCATCGTGAAGCATTGAAAATTTGACACTTTTAAGCAAGCAGCTGGCTAAATACGCTCATTTCGTACTCAGAGACACAGAAATTGGCTAACATGCACTACCAAAGGTCCAAAAAGCCTGTTTTACCACACTGAAAACGCTAATGTACCATATTATAGTACCCGAAAATTTGTGTATACAAAATGTACAAAGACTTTTAGAGACCATGTTTGTACATGTACAAAGGGACCTTGTACAAAAAAACACAGGGACCCCCATCCAAATTTGAACCCCCGATCTCCCCCAAAGTCAGAAAATCTTTGTCTTCCCCATTGTTGAAAAAAAGTTGTCTTCTCGCCCTTTAAATCAAAAAATAACGGTCGTTCACCCCTCCCTCTTAAAATAGCCGGTGACCCCTCCACCCGAAATTTCGAGTCCTTACATGGGCGAAGTAACTCATTTTTAATGTAAAGAGAAAAGTCGTTTCTTTTTTTGGTCTTGTTGGGTGAATAAGGGAAAACACGTCTTTCGTTTTTTAGCGGCTTCTCTATTTTTTGTGAAAAATTAAGTACGGTGCTTTAAAGATAAACCGTTGTTTCAGCTTGCTCTCATAGAAACATATGCAGCAGACGACTGAGCTAATTAATTCATAAGCCAAATACGGTAATTATTTGATTATTAATTAATTTCCAGTGAAGCTTTTGTTAAAGTTTTATTGAAAAATTTGATGTTTTCCCCTATTCATTGAAAATTATTCTTTTTAATCCTCCAAAGAATTTCAAAACGTACTATAAACCGCGAATGGATTTCAAAGCGCTATACTTAATACACTAACAAGTATAATTTTATTCCATTAACGTATTATTTTCACACTAGGTTCTATTCATAATAAACCAAAGTTCAGTCAGGCAGGAGTGTTTTTATTTCCAATAGTGATGTCCGGGGCGGAATTTTTAACCGGGGCCGGGGCTGGAGCTTATGCCCCGGCACCGGGGCCGGCGCCGGGGCAAGATGTTGTGTACACAATGTATGTGCTGACCTAATATATGTGTAAACTAAAGTTATTTAATGGTATTCCCCGCAATAGTACTTATGAATTGTAAGTGCGAAGAAGAATTAATTATAGAGTTCTTGTCTTACAGGCGCTTTAAATTTTAAACTAAATCAACTAAAGCCTTTTGAAAACTATTAACGATTCTTCTGATCTTAAATCAGTCCATTTAAATGATCAGTGATTAGTGTAAAAATCTTAAACGTTAAGTTATCCTCAAAATTCCGAAAATTCATGAATGTAGAGCGATTACCGAAGAGGCTGAGAATGGCAAGAAAATTATTGACTTTATAGCAGAATATTTAAATTCCAATAAACGATATTAGTTATCAATACATAAATAAAAATTTTAATGCAATGTGGTTATCACACCTGCACTGCAGGAATATCATTTTAAATTAACATTTAACCTGATGGCACGCATTTTAAAGTTTAACCAGCTCCGACGTAAGCCAATTTTTCTTTATAAAGTGAAAATTATAAAGACATCTAAGTTCCAAGTAAAAAAGCACGTTACATCATACTTTTTGGATTAATATTGCTTATTTACAATTAGCCATGTCGTTCATTAAGCTCTGCTACGTTCTAACAATGTTGATTTACGATACGCATCTTTTCCATCTCAATATTGTGGCTACAGCAATAAACATCCAGCACCGCACAACAGCCACGTAACTGAGCGTCTTAGTTTGGGTGGACCAACACCAATTTTTTCGGGAAGACCAAGCCCAAAAAGGCCATAAATAGCACAAAATAACGTTTAAAAAGTCCTATTTTTCCGATTTTTCTGAATTTTGGGAGTCCGAACTCCCATCCACCCAGGGATACGTGCTCGCCGCACAAGTTTCCGCGAATTTCGGAAACTTGTGAATTTCGGCCAAAAAAATAACACTAGGTCCAAAACAATAACAGTATACAAGATTTTATGCCAAGGCCCTACTAAGTGCAATCATAGCAAGTAGCCTCAATCCAAGACCTTCCAAGACTGATCTTCAATCAATTTTCCCATATTGTATCCAGCCATGTCGGAATTAATAGATTGTATGAGTTTCATTTATAAGCTCTGACAGAACAGAAGAAAAATTTATGCATCATCCGATTTAAACTTTTTATTACGTGAGATAAGTAAAAAGCGGAATGAATCCCGAATATTTTAATAGTCTGATCGGATAAATAGCTAGTCAGCAGTTAGATTTTGAATTTCTATCACTTCCTTAAAAGTAAGGTAATTTGCTCACCCAAGTTAAATACAAATCTGAATCTTTGCTAAAAAACAGTCCAGCTATCAAATTTTGCTAATTGAATTCGTCAGTATTCTTCAATAAACCGTTTATATGCTTCTTTCAATTGCCTAGATTGATTTTAGAAGAGAATTTGAGATTTTTACACGTAATTACACGTGATTTAGCCCTGGCCCGGAGCTAGCCTTGCCCTGGCCCGGGGCTGGAACTCGGGACATCCCTAATTTTCAATGCTTCCTATAGCCTTTACGCATTTATGTGCTTTATGTGCGAGTCTTGTAAATAAATTCGGCAATCAAAACGCACCTTGCGCGATAGACCCGAAGCCTTGGTTACGCTTAGCCAATGGTTTATCGCTTTCCTGCGTCTTCTCTTTTACCTATACAAAATTTTAAGTATGTTTGTCATAGCGAAAATTGCTCGTCAACCAACATCATGAAATTATTGACAAGCACACCTGGGCAGTTGAAGATCTTCCTATTGATACAGGGAGCAAAAACTTTTATTTAGTCGCCATTATCAAAAAGGAGTGTTTTGTTGTGAAAATTCACCTCACAATTTTCAAATAAATAGTCAATTGCTATTTGCAATACGAACCTTTGTTTTATCAGTCGAAGTACGGGGAGGTCTAAGTCAGTTTTGGTAATAGCATTCACTAAGTAGATACGGATATAATTTTTTCGAGTGTGTGTCATGCTAATCGATAAATTTTGCAATGCTTGGCTAATTGGTCGATTGATTGGTTAGTTGACTGCTTGGTTGATTGTTTGCTTGGTTAGTTGGCGCGTTGGTTGGCTGGCTAGTTGTTTTGCTGTTTGTTTAGTTGGCTGGTTGGTTTGGCTAGTTTTTCAGGTTGGATGTTTGACTGATAACTTGGTATGAATTGATTGATATGCATTGGTCAGTTAGCTCATTGGTACATAGGTATGCTTTATTTATCTTATTTATTTCCATTTTTGCTTTTCAATATATTTTGACTCTATTTTGCATTTGTCTTTGATTTTTTCACTTATTAGTTTTTGTCGATACTTGCAGCCTTGACCGTTGATACCTAATGGCCTACCGTTGAGACCGGGTTGAACCGGGTTTAACCCATTGCCCAGGTGTGCTGACAACCGACTACTAACAGAATTTAACAGCATGTACAGGATGGCCCAAAAAAGGGTACAAAATGCTTTATCGTAACTTATGGCTGTATTAATTGTAGCGCAAAGTAATAAATCTTTTTTGACAGAACAAATATACATAGGGCAACTAAACAGGCACGTAGCTGGTCGTCCTATTTTGGGGGGACCAACACCAATTTTGAGGAGGTCCGGGTCCGAAAAGGCCAAAAATAGCACAAAATAACGTTTAAAAAGTCCAATTTTTTCCGATTTTTCTGAATTTTGGGGGTCGATTTACTACTGAAATTCTGTTTTTGGTGCAGACGTGCACAGCATGGGAATTCTAGATGATTAGGCGCGCGATGCCCAAAAATAATGGGTACGCGTTGAAAACGTCGTTTTTCGGCATTTCTGACGATGCTCAATCTTTCTAGAGCATAAAAACAGAAAAATGTCGAAAAAAATCAAAAAGTCCAACAAATTGAACAAAAAAATGGTCAAAACATGAGCATGTGAGCGCGAAGCGCCGAAAAATTCGACTTTTGAGCAAATATATGGCTGAAACCACTTATAAATCGCGCCTTTTCTACGAATTTATAGTAAATTTTTATAAGCTTTCGAAAAATTGCGAATTCTGGGGGAGGGTTGGATGAATTTCTGGGAGGGATGAAACCTAAGAGAAGGGGGTTGACAATTTGCCAAGATCACATATGTTGACTGGCGCAAAAAAGGGTACGTAATATTCTCTTCCTTATCACTTTTATCCTGTTTGACTTGGAGCTATGCAGTTTATACCATTTGATAGAAAAAACCTTTGCTAACAAGAAAGTCAACTTCGTGGCATTAGATTTTCAAAATTTTTTGAATGCAACGAGTTTATCAGCATAGCCACCCCAATTTTGTAGAAACTAAAAGCAATTAAAGTGTAATTTGATAATAAAGTCAAAAAACTGGACTAAAACGAACAATAAAGAAGTTATTATGGCTACCTATCACTGCCAAAAAATTACAGATTGACATTTTAAGAAGAGATTCACTATGTAATTAACAACACTAAATAGCAATTTTTCCGTGGTAGCTTAGAAAAAGGGTGATGTTTACAAAAAATGTAAACAAAAAGGGCAATAGTTATGGAGACTAGATAAAACATCGCAACTTCTTTGCTCTATATTTGATGTTTTAAACACCCACACTGTTTGCGATATGGTCGGTTCAAACAAAGTTATGTGCATACGTGACCTTGGGGGTTCAAGGGAAGGTGGAAGTTTCATCACCCCAGAAAACTTCTCACTCCAGCCCAAATTATAATTCGCGATTTTTCGAAAGTTTCCAAAAATTTCCTAAAAATTCGTAGAAAAGGTGCTTTTTGAGCGTTTTTAGCTACCCACTTGTTCAAAAGTGTCATATTTTCGGCGCTTCGCGCCGTACTCTCGTCTTTGACTATGTTTTGTTCAATTTATTCGGTTTTTTTATTTTTTTTTCAAAATTTTATTCGTTTTAACGCACTAGAAAGATAAAGGGTCGTCAGAAACGTTTAAAACGATGTTTTCGAAGCGTACACACCGTTTTTTGGCCCCAAAAATGCACTTTAGAATGGAGCCCCCACCCCCCCCCCCGGGAATTCCATGCTGTGTATGTCTGGTTATATGAGCAAAACATCTTGTACCCTTTTCCGAGGCTACCCCGTATGTATAAGAAAATAGAATATTCCTAGGGCGCTGTCCTTTTAGAAAAATGAGTTTTTGATTCTTTCTGACAAAAACATCAGTTTTTAAGTGATTTTAGGTGCTTTTGGCGTGAAGGTTGTCATTCCTTACAGACATGAAGCGTACGGCGACCTTTAACTTACAGAAAATTTTCGGCATCAATTACGGGAACAAACGCAGTGATGTCGGAATTTTTCGAAAAATTTGTGTCCTCTTCTCAAAAAACACCCAACACTGTGTCAAACTAGTACGAAACAGGCATGTAGCTGGCCCTCCTATTTTTTGGGGGGGCAACACCAATTTTTGGGAGGTCTAAACCAAAAATAGCTCAAAACAACGTGTACAAACTAAAGTCCTATTTTTCCGGTTTTTTTCTGAATTTTTGGTAGGTCGAAGTCCGGACCCCCCCCATTCGGCCCCACAGCTACGTGCCTGGTACGGAAAGTAAAATTTTACGAACGAAATGATTAATCTATACTTTTTATGGCTAAAAGCGACATTATCTAGCAAAAAAACGTGGAAACTAAATTTTCTGGTCTGGATTTCTGAGTCTTTAAGCCCCTCCTGCCTTCCCTGATCTTCTGCCCGACCCAGTGTTTTTTTTTTGTATTCGGCAAAGATTTTTCCCGATGTACAAAGATTTTTCAGGGCCGTCTTTGTACATGTACAAAGATTTTTAGGGAAGACAAAAACTGTAAAAAAGGTGTAAAATTCCTACATTCAGATTTGACAGGTCATAACTTTGGATCGTGTGAACTCAAACGTTTCAAACCAACTGCATTCAATAGATAAAGGTCTCTGCTTTTCAAATGTGTTTAAAATTTTGGACAAGTCGCAGTGCTTTGGGCGCTAAGGCAATTTGTTTCACCCTACTTTAATATTGTTTAAACGCCGATAGCGTCATTGGTCCTGCCATTAATTTGCACCCTCTTTTGGCGATATCCTGATATTTTTTCACTCGGTAGGACGCGTATCTATTCCGGAGATTTAAAAAAGTGCTAATTAATTTTTGTGACTGAATATATTGTCAAAAATGTCAAAAAACGATACCAACATACACATTAAACAATAATGTATGTAATACAATTTAATAATCCTGGGATTTAAACAGTGGGGTGTAAACAAATTGCCGTAGTGCAGGAACCGCTAAGAGCTGGCCAAATTTTCAACGCAGATCAAATGAAGACATGTTGACCTATCTAATGCAGCTGGTCCTACAATTTTGTTTTCACGTCAGCCGATGTTATGACGTATTAAAAACTGTAGCCTTCTTCTATGGGCCACCCTGTATATGGATCTTTAAAATGACAGAATTATTATTTATAATGGAAAAAAGTCAAATTTTCTTTTTGAGACAATTTTCAGTAATTTTTGGCGTTAGAACCCAGAAATTAGCTAAAACGCGCTAACAAAGGTCGAAAAACCCTGTTTTGCCACACTAAAATCGCTACCGTACTACATTTTAGTACACAAAAATGCGCATGTACAAAGACTTTTAGGGGCCATCTCCGTATATACATGTAAAACAGGCCTTGTACAAAAGAAACACTGGCCCGACCGCATTTTTGGTATGCTGGCCCCCGAATGTCCAAAAAATGGTCAGAGGAGGAACCAATGCTCGGGTCGTCCTCTAGCAAAAAAGTGGACAAAACTTAACCTCTGGCATTTTGTCGGCTAATGGCGAGCACGCGCTACTGTTTACATCGATTGCACTATCAACGACTGTATTGACGAATTCTGAATTGACAAATATGGTAAAAAAGTCGATAGGCGCGATAAAGAATAATGAACGAAACTAACAACACAATGTGCATAGGTTACGTATGTAGCACAGCAGGTAGGATACGGATCCCCACCAAAGATTGGTCGTCCTCTTATTCCCTAAATTCAGAAAAATTTTGACCCATCCCCGATTTTAAAAAAGAGAATTTTCTAGCAGTTTTTATGTGTTTTTGGCCATTTTTGGCGAAAAATTTGAGGTCATTAAACCCCCCCCCACAAAATGGCCAGGAAAACCCACACATATGATCTGGGGAAGAATTTGGTGGGGGCGAGGTCTCGCCCCCCCTTACATTTCTCATCCGCAAAAATTTTTTACCCATCCCACCAAAATTAACGATTTTTAGAAAGTTCCCGAAAATTTTCAGAAATTTGTAGAAAAGATGCTTTTTTAAGGGTTTTTAGCCACCTATTTCCTGAAAAGTACAAAATTTTCGGCCCTTCGCGCCATGAATAAATTCTGTTCAATCGACTTTTTTTCTTTTTTACGAAATTTTTCCAGTTTTTATGCTATAGGAAGATAGAGCATCGTCAGAAACGCTGAAAAACGATGTTGTTGACGCGTAGGTACCTACCAATTTTGGGCCCAAAAAACAACTTTATAATTTCTACCCCCCCCAAAATTCCATTGCTATGCATGTATGGACCCCACTCGGAATTAACAGCTGTTACAAGTTTGGTATGTATACACGCTGCCACCAGCAGAATTTTCAATAGCCCAAGAAGACATGGCTTAAAAATTTTTGTATTTCCGGAATCCAGAAAGTGCGCACCATTGAACTCAACCCAAGCAATTTCTCATCGGAAATAGGGCGGCTAATGTTTTTTGTAGTTAAAAATAATGAGGCAAAAAAAAGCTAAAATGCAGTGAGACGCTTATCTTCATAAAGCATCAGAGGACAAGAAAGATCGAAACATTTGGAGAAAAATCTACATACATGATCTTGGGGGTTATTTTCACTCCCCGCAGAATCATTTTTCACCCCCTCCCCCCCCCGCAAAAAATTTTTCACCCCCCCCAGAATTGGCGATTTTTCAAAAGTTTCCTAAACTTACCTGAAAATTGGTAGAAAAAGTGTCTTTTTAAGGGTTTTTGGCTATCTATTTGCTCAAATTCGCCAAATTTTCGGCGCTTCGCTCCATATATTCATGTTTTAAGCGATATATTGGTCAATTTATTCGACTTTTTTCGAAATTTTTTCCATGATTTCCTGCTCTAGAAGGATAGAGTATCGTCAGAAACGCCAAAAAACGATGTTTTTTAACGCGTACCGGCCATTTTTGGGCCCAAAAAAAGGCACTTTAGGTTTTCACCCCTCCCCAGAATTCCCATACTGTGCATGTATGTATAGGGTGTTTCCAAAAACGATACACTACTAGAAAAAGGTATACTGTAACATATACTTGAAGTTAGCTATTGAAACTTTGCAACAGTTAAAAAAGATAAAAAACGACTCGTTTACTAGTCTGATTAAATTTTATTTGATGGAAAAATTTTTTCCAATTTTCAGAGCCTTTTTCATATAAGTAATCAGTCAGAGTTTTGGCGCAAACATTTCTTAAAAGATTTTTGCTAAAATAATGATGATTGGCGAGTTAGTAAAAAAATTTGAGCCACAATTCCTAAATATAAATTAACAATCGCATACTTTGAACAGCAAATTTCTGAGTCTGGAACAGTGTTTTTTTGTATTCCGCAAAGGTAATGGTGAGTCCTGCATACTGTAACTTTACAAAAAAACCTGTTCAATTGCGTCAAATGAAATTTTTTGCATTTATTCTTAATTTTTGAGTTTCAAAACACTAAAAATTTCAGCAGTCTACATGCGTTTCTTAACAAATTACCAGTGACCATCTCAATTTTCGCAAAAATTTTTGAAAATTTTTTACACCAAAGTTACATACAACTATTCTAACTACATACTGCTAGGAGAAATGCCCCGGGTTTAAATCAAACGTTTCCCTTTCTACAACATTCTACTAAACAAGCAAACAAACATTGGACTACGCTCTAATAGTTTCGCTTGCTAATTTTAAATATGCGTTACAGTATACCGTCATTAATAGCATAGTATTTTTTGAAAAACGAGAGATTATGTATGCCAGCAAAATATATGTAATAAATTACTTTACACTTTGTGATTGAAGCGGAAATTTAAATAAAATTGGGTGAAAATACTTCAATTTTAACGAAAACAATGAGCCCTTAGCTAACAAAACAATTTTGCACGTACCGAAACTATCTTCACTTTCATTCCTACGCAATTCCTTGTCAAACTTTGATGTCTGAATGGAGATGAAAATTGCACGTGAAACTTGATTAATGTAATAGCTGGACATACAAAGGACATAATTCTGGAAGGGAAAACCGAAAAATTTCTAATGCGCCTTTTTGGGCTCAAAAATGGTGGGTATACATCAAAAAAGATCGTTTTCCGGCGTTTCTGACCATTCTCTATCTTTCTATAACATTAAAAAACTCGAAAGGTTCGGAAAAATATCGAAAGAAACCGAGTATATTGAACAAAATTCAGCCAAAAAATGAGTAAATAAAGCGAAGCGCAGAATATTTGACACTAATGAGTCAAAGGATTGCGAAAAACGTTTAAAACAGCCGCCTTTTCTTCGAATGTCTCGAAAAATCGAAGAATCGGGGAGGGTGTGAACAAATATGTGCGGGGGGCAGAATAAAAAATTTTCCGGGGAGGACGGCGAAATTTCCAGATAATGCATGGTAACCAACCACACATGTAAGAGGGGAGGAGTAGAAGATCCCCATACAAGGTTGGTCGTCCCTTCATCCCCTAAGCCAAAAAATGCTAAATCCCCATTTTTGGAAAAACTTGGCCGTTGTTCACCAAAACTTTGAGGTTATTTAAATATCCCCTCTAAAAATGACCGGGTACCCCACCCGATATTTCGAGCCGTTACATGTATGATCTTAATAATCAATAAACTAACCTGTTCAGCAGTTGCAGGCGTAGCACTGGATGATGAGGTGGGACTGGACGGCATACGGTGATCGAAGCTATGCAAATGTGGGCAGATATTCAGAATAAGGTTCAAAAAGCACTAATTCTGGCTTATCAAAACTTTTTAACCCAATGCAGGAGCTTCGTAAAGTTACACGAAAGAAATTTGCAATTACGAGGAAAAAAGAGTCGTAGTTAACATTTGTTAGTACCAGAAGCCTTGATACTTTTGACTTTTCAAACTTATTTTTCGGAGTCATTGAAACAGACAGAATATAGGCGCACAGGGTCAGGGTCGGCAGTGAGGGGGGTAAATATCAAAAACACAAAAACAGTTCATCAACCCTCCACAAATTTTTTTATCATTCAAACGACCATGGTCAAAATAGCATATAACACGTCTTGTCATGGTGGTTTCTCATTTTAAAAATATTTTTTAGTCCATTTTGACTGCATTTTCACTTTTATCAATAGAAAACACAGAAACTGGTAAATTTTTGGCGCTTTTTGGGTAAAAAGAATATAAAAATATAAATGGAAAAATCTATGTCATTTTTACTGATTTGACCTCTAAAATGATACAAAAACGTTCCGTCGACTCAAATTCACCGGACAGTACATGTCTGGCTGACCGTTCAGCAAAGGGGGATAATACCCCCCACACATACATGCACACGGTCATAGTCATGAGCGTATTGGAGAATAGAAATTTTGCTTATAGTACTCTTGCTACCTACAAGATTTAATTTCATGGGGGGGGCTAAAATTCTGAGGTCAAATATCCCAAAAACCATTCAGAGACAGGCTAAAATAAAGGCAGTTTCGAGCACATCTCGGCTAGCTCTTTAAGATCGTGTAGAAAAATTTCAAAAAAACTTGAAAAATTTCTCACTAAATTTAATATTGATATACAGAATATTTATCGTTTAGGCTTCTACAGAATAACACAATCCAGATGATTAACGATTCGGCGAGGACCGCCGGAAAAAATTTGACATATTGTACAAGTATAGCTCAAATTTAAGCGGTTTTGAGCGAGTTAAAAGACAAAAACATAGATAAACAATATAGCGAATCCGAGCAAAACGCCGGAAAAAATTCATGTACTTATGTTTTAACTTAAATTTGAGCTATTTTGAGTGGGCTAGATGGCAAACACAATAGCTCCGGCGTTCAGCGCCGGGAAAAAATTAGTATTCTCTCCATATCTAACTCAAATTTCAGCGATTTTGGGCGGTTTATAATACAAAACTATAAATAAACAGTAAATCCTGAGCGGAGCGCACAAAAATTTTGAGTTGACTAGCTAAAAATACGCTAAAAACTCATATTAGTGGTATGTTAGACGCACTTCGCAAGATTTCCACCTTTTTCTTGGGTGGGGTTCATAGCACAAGCAAAGAATTTTTCCATTTCGGGGAAGAAGCAGTGTTTTTTTTTGTACAAGGTCCGTTTGTACAGGTACAAAGATGGTCCCCAAAAGTCTTTGTACATTTTTGTACATGCAAATTTTTGTGTACTATAATATAGCACAGTAGCGATTTTAGTGTGGTAAAACAGGGTTTTCGACCTTTTGGTAGTGTATTTTAGCTAATTTCTGGGTTTCTGACGCCAAAAATTACTAAAAATTATCTGAAAACGGCGCGAAGCGCCGAAAAATGTTGACATTTTTCCATTCTAAATGCAAATTCTGTCATTAAAGATATATAGGACATATAATTTATCAGTTCGGCGCGAAGCGCCGAAAATTTTGGGAATTTTACACCTTTTACAGTTTTTGTCTTCCTAAAATTCTTTGTACATTTTGTACACACAAAATATTTTCAGTACTATAATATGGTACAGCAGCGTTTTTAGTGTGGTAAAAACAGAGTTCTTCTACTTTTCGTAGTGTGTTTTAGCTAATTTCTGAGTCTCTAAGGGCAAAAATCACTAAGAATCGTCTTAAAACGGCGCGAAGCGCCGAAAAAAATTTGACTTTTTTCACTTTTGAAATGCAATTTCTGCCACTATAAAGATATATAGAACACACAATTACTCATTTTTTCGAATTTTAGACCTTTTTTGCAATTTTTGTCTTCCCAAAAATCTTTGTACATGTACAAAGACGGTCCCGAAAAGTCTTTGTACATCGGGAAAAATCTTTGCCGGAGTACAAAAAAAACACTGGGAAGAAGGCACCGTTATCAAAATTTCGAAACACCCAAAATTAGATAAAGCACATATAATCAATTACCCAAGTGTGTAGGTCAGTCAGTGATGTTATAGAATCCTGGTTTACAGGTTATTCGCCTACTTTTATGTTTCCTGTCCTTTGAAAAAACTGACTTATAATAATTTCTACTTCCCAGCTTCAGGGTCTAGGTGTTCCAATAGCCTTACAATACACTGTGTGCACGTCTGCCCCTCACACCTATGTGCATGTATGTTATGTGCAAAGACAGATTCTAAAGTCTTTGTCATCACGGAAAAATCTATTTCTGTAAATACACAGCAAAATATAAGTGGCATTAAAGCAGCTGTACTACTCAGCTTCATAGTTTAATTCATTGTGTTCGGCAGGACAATAAAAGTAAAATTATTCAGTGCTTACTTTTTATCGATAAATTTACCAGACTTAGTAATTTACCTAGTTTTATTCTTGACAAACCCAGAATTGATTTGACCAGGGCTCAAGTGCTAAATTTTCTACATAGATTTGCTTAGTATTCTTGTAACGATCGCCTGCAAAGGCAAAATTTACGTAAAACCAGGGCCTTACTCAGGAAGGCGGCCTTCACTTAAGTTTTTTGAAAGGTAAGATAATACACGGAAAGATGGAAAAATCGAATGTCTTTGTAGTGGAATCTTCAAATTTTCGGTGCGTGAAGTATGGAAAAATCGAATGTCATTTTGATTCAAGCGCGACCAAAACAATGACATTTTTATACAGCTATTTGAGTCTAGAAAAATTTTTTTCAAAAAAAAGTGTGAATTTCATGATCTTAATGGATAGAGCATGTCGAAAAATATGGTTTTTATGAGCTATCCGTGCGATTTTCCCGAGTTATAGACCAAGTTATCTCGGGTCCGCCCACCTAGGCCGAATCTTGAATATGGGCCTGCGTAGAACTATACAAAAGCCAAAAGTTTCTGCTTTTTTACGTGAATTAAGTAGATTAGGTAGCTAACTTATTTATTCGAACCAGGCGCGTATTCACGAAGGCGGAAGAGGGCGCCCCCCGGAAATAAAAAATAATTTTCGAAACACACAACGGTCCCAAGCACACCTGGGCAATGCCCCATATCGGCCCATCACCAGGACGGGCCGAACCAAAAGTTGGACGGGGCGAAGGGGTAACTTGGACGGGGATATCGTTTGTACGGAGAGAAAATTTTTGGAGATAATTTGAGGAAATGCTACATATAGTATATCATGATCGGTTTGCAAACCATGCACAGGAAGCATCTTACTACACTGTTCGACACCTTTTCCATAGATGGACCCACCTTTTTTCAGTGACTGACCCACTGATTACGCTGAACGACCAACCTTTTTCAGGCACAGATCCACCTTCTCTCAGGGACAGACCCACCTTTTTCAGTGTCTAGGGACCCACCCACCCTCTTGGCTGGAAGTTGGACAGGGCGAACCGTCAGCCATTGCCCAGGTATGGTCCCAAGGAAAAAATGGAAATTTTTCGAAGTTAGGTCTAAAACACCACCAAATTATGTTTTTAGCGTATATACTTTTGAGCTATTAAACTCAAAATTTTCCGGGTTCATTCTTTAACTATGTTTTTGTCCTCCTAGCCCGCCAAAACCACTCAAATTTGAGTTTGACAAATGGAATATATCAGATTTTTTCGGCGCTTCGTACCTAATTATTCATTATCTCTATAGTTTTACTTTGTAAATCACAAAGATAAACTACAAAGACAGAAGTTACGAAATTATTTGTCGGTTGAAGGATGAGAAATCACTTGTATAGATCGTTTAGACGATAGATTTGTGTAATATAAAAATGGAATAACATAAAAATTTTTGAAATTTGTTCTCGAAATTTTTCTTCATTAACGCATAGAGCTCGTCGAGATACGCTCTAAAATGCCTTTATTTTTGCTCATCTCCTAATGGTTCTCGAGATATCTGACCTCAAAATTTTTGGCCCGCTTCACAAAAAGAAATCCTGGATACGGGCCTGGTTGGAACCATGTCTCTGTCTGAAAATATCCGGAATTCTACTTTAAAAAATCAAGTATAATCCGGCCAAAGCTAGAATCTGAGGCGAAACTAGAAAGACAAATAACAAACGTGTACAACCCTCGGCATTGCGCGCCAAAAATGTGAAACATATTTTCAAATAAAATAATTGGGTACTCTCAGGGATTGATTTAGGCGGAACGGCGAGGGGGGCGGCCCGGCCGCCCACCATTGGCCCAACATAGTTGGCGATATAAGGAATGGATATGTAATTCGCAATGATTTTTGGCCGTCAGTGACCATAATTTCACAAATTTTTTGGCATTTCTCGACAGATAATACATATTACATAATTACATTGTTAACTTTCTTGGCGGCCTAAGCCTAAGCCTAAGCCTAAGCCTAAGCCTAAACCTCAAGGAATAAGTTTGAATACGATTTCAAGAGCAAAAACAGCTATGTAGTACTTCAGTAGTTTTCTTATATTTTCAAGCAAAGCTCAATTGCAATTGCAACAAATATATACAGGGAACCGAGCAGGAATAATTTGAGTTTTTAAACGTCCTTCAGCCTTAATTTCAGAAATTTTCCAGTGCTTCGAATTTTTGCAGAAGTCAAACAAAATTGAATCATTTTTTAGCTCAAAATCGTCAAAAAAATAAAAATTTTCCAAAAAAAAATATGCGCCAAAAGCAAATTTAAATAAAAGCGACAGCATAAAACGCAAGAAAAACGCTATTATGCGCCTGAAGGGCGAATCTTTGTCAAAGCTACTCTCGACTATTTTCGGGAAAATTTCGGGTAGTGTCCCTCCTTACAAAAATCCTAGATCCGCCCTGTACTGTGAAACAAATCGCCAGGAAAAATGTACTTGCAAACTTACCACATGTGCATTTACATTTATAAATGTTCAAATATTGATTTTGTTGCGAGACGCCTCAAATGAAATTCAAAAATTAAAAAGCAGAATCGCATGGTTTTTTTCGAAAAACAAACGATACAAAATCAAAAAATCAGGGAGCCAGAGTCGGCTGAACTGATGGTTAGGAGTGAACACTGTACTCTATCGACACCAAATTAAACAAATTTGTTGACAGATTTACTTTTACGTTATCCGTCTTTATAACGCTGCTATCTTAATGCGCAGGTCAACCTGTCACACAAAGGACCCCTACCTACACATCATCTCCGCTTAAATATGTATTATATAACACCTGATGATATGGGCAGCGAAATTTCATATGCAATGCACGATAATGCTGGAGTAAGTAGTTGGTAATAAAACTAAATTAAATAGAAAACACGCACTTCGTGTAGAACCATCACTCAAAGTCTAGTGTACAATTTTAAACAAGCTTTATGGCCGACCACTTTTACGACTAAGCAACAAAGCAAAAAAAATTTGACTTGGATACCAGCTGGGGCAATGGACATTGCCCAGCAATGGGTGCTACAAATGTACTTCGATAAATCTTTGATAAAGGACATCTCTGGCAGGCTGAGCGATTTGGTCTAGTTTTTAATATACTGTTAGAAACAGGATCATTGATCTAATCTCCATTCGATGTAGGCTTTACTGCCCACTTCGGTATTGACGATAATATGAAAATCGGGTTGGCATTTTTGACCCACACCCGACCCGCAAGAGTCAGAGTACCAGCCAACCCGCAGGATCCAACCCGCAGCCCGCACATGTCAGAGGTCTGCCCGACCCAACCCGACCCGAAAAAAGCTGATGATTTCATGCAGCTTTTACTGAGTCGTAATGACAATGACAAACTTCATAGATGGGCACAAAATTTAATTTCATGTATTTTTAACCGCCAAAATGAAAGTTTTACACCCGAAAAATCAAATTTAATTTTTTACAAAATAATGCCTAGAGTAAACTGCGGAATTGATGCTGAGCTAAGAAATTTTTGTAATTTTTTACCGTCTTCAACTTCAACCTTAGCCTTATAGGAGCACGCAATAGGTAGGTACTTACAGAAAGTTGATTGATTCGAAGCAAAGCGAAAATTTTACCTTTAAAATTTCATCTGCCGGAAAATTTCAGCTTTTTTATTATTTTCGACTAAAATTCAGTGATTACTTACATACAATCAGGACCGCATATAGGGGGCAGAGGATTAGGGGGCACGTGCCTCTCCCCAATAGTTTCCTAAGGTCGAAAGTTCATGAAGTGAAACCTAAAAATTTCTCGGACCACAAAATATAGAGTTCTAGTCTTTCTCGTAAGTCAAACATGAAAAACTGTTAAAACATTGTATGTAACATGTTCTAAAATGAAAAACTGCATTTTAAAGTACTATTTATCCTATTCTGACTAGTTTCGTCACTCTAGTAAGTAAAAAATATGAGGATTCATCCAAAACTTTGACTTTTTAGATCATTTAACCTCATTCTAGATATTTTGCTAAAAAAAGCATAAATGTACAAGTCGGCACAGGGCGCCAAAAAATTTAAAACCTTTGCACTTTGCGGCTAAAGATGGGATTTTAAAATCTGAAAATTACGTTTTTAACCCGACTGAAGAATCTCAACCCGCACCCCTCAACCAGTGATTCAGCAATGAGTTCTGCATTCTGAACACCCGACCGGCTAAAGTTAAGAATATGGTGCTTTTAGAAAAGGAGCAAAACGAATACGGAATGCCAAAATTTTTATGCCAAACTGGTTGGTAGAACATGATAAATTGAAGCGCGGAAAAATAATTTGGTGAAAATCTGAGCCATACTTGCAAAGTTGCAGACAACTGGCGATTTGAGTGTTGGGTGGGACGATTGAAACGGCTCGATCCAAGGACTTACACATTTGTCAGAAATAAATAATATGGGCTGAAATTATGGAAGGAAGCATAGCAATGAAGGAGAAAAAAGAAAAAAGGCGCGGAAAGCTGTTTGAAATTTCAAAAAACTTTTAAAAAATATTCATTTTTTTGCATGTTTTTTCGGTTTTACTTGATAAGATACAGGAAAATCTATGTTTTTACTCCTGATATACTTAGGCTTAGGCTTAGTATATCTGGAAAGGTGTTTTAAGCTGCTTGGGTCCAGGTCGCTTCCGCTCAGGTCAATGTATAGAGGCTTAGGTCGATGTATAGATGCTTAGGTTGATTTACCTATAGATGCTTAGGTTGATTTACCTATAGATGCTTAGGTAGATGTATAGATGCTTAGGTCGATGTATAGATACTTATATCGACGTAAATTGGGTGTGATTCTGCATTCAGCTGTTTGAATCTTCAAATACTTAGGTCGAGTACATGCTTATGTAGGTTGAGAAGAGGCCAATCAACGAAACCCATAGCTTTTCTAATATTGATCATAGACGGATGAATATTTTTTTCCGCGCTTTCCTTCAACATGTTCTAAGTACTGAGCGAAAAAAATCCGCTCTTCTGAAGTTTATTTCATAGTATCCTGGAAGTACCATATTCTTAACTTACTCCCACCCGACCTTGTGTCGGGTCAGGTCAGGTTGTCGGCAGGGTTGCCAAGTCAAAATTTCAAAAACTACCAAAACTACTCAAAAACGCCAAAAAACCGTTTTTGGTGCTCAAGAAACACTACCACCCTGTGGTTAAGCATAGCAACTCAAACTACCAAATGCCCCAAAAAACTAACAAAGTGGTAGTAAGGCTACCAAAGTGGCAACACTGGTTGTCCGTCTGACTAACGCAGTGTTGCCAACTCTGAAAAGACCAACCGGAAATACCAACATTCAAAACCGGACAAAACCGGACAAGAGCACAGTTAAATTCCGGACAAAACCGGACAAACGATGTATACACTTGATAAATAACAAAGCGGCTAAAATTTATTCAAATCAACTATTGCACTTAAATATCTACCACATTGAACGCATTTTGCACATTAAACAAGGCTTCATCAGAAAGTTATAATGATTCATTAAGGCACACGATATCATCATCACAAATGCTACGACCGTACATTTTAGTGTTAAACAATTTAAGCATTGGATCAGTAACAGTGAAGGTGCAACAATTCTCGCCCTTCCAACACAGTAAAAAACGAACACGTAATAAAGCATCAGCAGTTTTGACATCTATGCGATTTCGTAGTTTGGTCTTCAGCAAACTTAATACAGAAATACCCCGTTCAACGCTAGCATTATTAAAGGGAAGACTTAAAGCAGACAATGCAAATGAGGCTTTAAAACTAATGGCTTTAATGTGCTTGGCCGTTTTAACATGATTAAGAAGAGCATCGTGTTTTGGGGGGTAGATTAGCAGAACATAATTTACAGTGAGCAGAACCGTTTGAGCCTTCTACTAGCCACGATTTGGAATTTGGTTCCCAAACACCGTTTTTTCCCAGCGATTTGGTTGACATTATAGACCAGACCCAAGAATTTTTCCCACTTTTTCCAACCTTTTTCCACGTTTTTTAAGAGGTCTAAAAATGTTTAAAATAGACCCCCTGTATTAAAAAATCAGTGTTTTTTAAGTAGAACATCCTATGTGCTCATGTAATAGCGGTGTTTGATGTACTTTTTGCATAAAAATTTGGCGCTCTACTAGAAATATCACGATCAGTATACGTTATTTCTGTTGAAATTTGAATTTCCTTCCTTCAGTAAAGCATTTTAGCCAATTCTGAAGTCGCTTTTGACAATTGAAACTACAATTTATCAAATGGCGCGAAGCGCTAGAAAATTTTGAAATTTTAGCTCTCTAAAACGCATTTTTGCATTACAAAAACTATCCAAATCCGTACAGAAGATAAGGATTTTCAATCATAGCGTAAAAAGAAAGAAAGAAAGAAAATTTATTCGGTAAAAGTAATAAAGAAAACACATAAAAAGTAGGTAAAAATGCATTGTCAATGTGAACATAATACACAATCCGCATAAAACAAAGTATGTGCATAAAGCAACAGATAATGCAATGGTACCAGGAGCGTAAGGCACAATGCTCTTACGTACGCCCCTTAAGATAAACACTAAAATCAATTTCCGAAATCATATTCCTAAAAGCTATTGGGTTATTACAGTCAACTGTATTCTGCGGGAGAATGTTCCAAATTTTAGCCACCCTGTTCGCAAAGTCATGTTTTCTACAATCTAAACGTGATTGTTTGATGAACAGTTTCATGTTATTTACGTATCTAGTACCTCTATCAGGTGCAAGCTCAAAAAATTCATTAAATGTCAATATTTTGTGTTTAACAATTTTAAAGGCAAATACAAGATCAGTGTGGATACGACGGGTTTCGAGTCGTTCTAAGTTTAGGATATTCAATCTTTCATCATACGATAAAGTTTTATTCCAAAATAATTTTTTTGTAAATTTTCTTTGTACCTTTTCAAGTCGTGTAATATCTCCAATTTGGTATGGATTCCAGACAACGGATCCGTATTCAAGGATAAGGTCTAACGTATGTTTTAAAAGCTCTGATCATCAAATCGGTATTTTTTGAGATGAATGTTTTGTGTATTAAGGATGCGACTCTAGCAGCTTTAGAAGCAATATTTGTACAATGAATGCCTGATGATAAATCATTAGATACGTATATACCAAGGTCCTTCATACAATTTTCAGCATTTTTTAACTCAGATAGACCTAACTTGCAGCCCACTTCCGGATTTCCGTACCCCAAATATAACGTTGCACATTTTTCGTAGCTAATTTTCAGTTGCCATTTTTCGGCCCAAGAATGCAATGAATCAAGATCAGACTGTAACAGGATGGAATTTTCAGATTTGTTGAAAATTTTCAAATTGTCAGCAAACAGCATTATATTGCTATTTTTAATCGAATCTACTAAATTGTTTATAAAGATCAAAAATAACGTGGGACCCAGAACACTTCCTTGAGGAACACGTTCTAGACCAGATTGTCGATAAAAATGGGCACTGATTATTGGCCAATGTTGGTCCCGAATTTTTCGTTAAAGGCCAATATTGGCCAATAACACGTGCATTAGGGGCCAATATTTGCAAGATTTAAAATTCTTAAAAAGCTTCACGTCCTTGGGTTTCGAACCCCGTACTTTCGTGTTGGTAAACTCACGCCGCACACTGCGCCATAGCGAAATTGTGATCAAAATTCTGAAGAATGATATCAATGCTATCTCTTATATACAGTATACGCAGTTATTATTTTTTGTTTGAAAGAGATTGCTTATCCTATCTTTTATGCCTATGTAGTTTGAATCGTATGGTAGGTATTTCTAATTGTCGTTGGTTTGCCTTACGTATTGTAAAATATATATATATATGAAACACAAAAGCGTGCAACGGTGCAAAATATTGACATAATGGTATACAACATACGCTAACGTATACAACATATACAACATATCAACGATTGTTTTGTACTATTAGTGAGTAATTACAGGCCGATTTCTATTTGCTGCTCATCAAGTAAAATCATGGAAAATTTGATTAATTTAAAAATTGTCGATTTTCTCACTACAAACAGACTCTTATCTTCTTTTCAGTTTGGTTTTCAAAAATCAAAGTCTTGTGAATTACAACTACTTAAATGTAAACACAGTTGGACGGTATCTTTGAGTAATAGGATTCCTGTCGATGTAGCTTACATCGACTTTTCTAAAGCTTTCGATAAAATCCCATTATCTAAGCTTTTATATAAGCTCTCAAAATATGGAATAAAAGGTCTACTTTTTAATTGGCTTGATTCCTTTTACATGGTCGGTCTCAGCGTGTTTGTATTGACGGAGTTTTTTCTGATTTCATGCCTGTTGGCAGTGGTGTCCCCCAAGGTAGTTGTATTAGTCCTACTTTATTCTTAATTTATGTTAATGACCTATGTAATTTGATTAAATATAGTAAAATTTACCTCTTTGCCGATGATGTCAAAATCTTTGGTCCATCTTCTGATTATCATTTAATACAAAAAGATCTGGACAATATTTATATTTGGTCTATAAATTGGCAACTTCCTGTTGCTTCGGAAAAATGTGCAGTTTTACATCTTGGTAAAAATAATCCAAAAAAGCTTTATTCTTCGAATAATATAAATATTCCAAATGATATTTGTTCCGTTCGTGATCTGGGTGTTTATTTTTCCCACAATCTCAATTGTAAGGAACATTTAAATCACATAATTAAAAAAGCTGTTTCTCGTTGTTTTCTAATACACAAAGCTTTTCTTTCTTGTGATAAAAAAATTTTAGTTAGGGCTTATACTACTTATGTAAGACCTATGCTTGAGTATGCTGTTTCTGTATGGAATCCATATTATGCAAATGATATAAATCGTCTTGAAAATGTTCAGCGTAAGTTTACTAAACGTCTTTTTGGTTTTAATAGCAATTTATCCTATCTTGAACGCCTAAAGCTTCTTAACCTGCCTTCTTTAGAACTTCGCCGTCTTCACATATGTCGATGTCTCACATGTATCAAATTATTAATGGTTTATCTTGTATTGATGCTAATGAATTCTTCATTTTTAGTCAAGGCACTACCCGATCAGTTAACAGTCGTAAAGATTACACTACCAGTTGTCCGTTCCAATGCTCACCTCAACGATTTTTCGCAAAGATACCGAAAAATCTGGAACTCCTTACCTGATCAAATTGTCTCTTCACCCAAAATCGGTTTGTTCAAAAAAAGAGCTCCTAAACATTGATTTTACAAATTTATTGTTGGGGCATACCTAGTTGTATCACTTTCGTGATCTGTGTATGTCCTCTTGTTCAGTCGCTATTTTATCATGTATTTGTGTTTTATCAATTTTCGTGTATTTTTCTGACAATAAACACTTTCTTCTTCTTCTTCTACTATCAGTAAAACTTTCCGATCGTTTTCTCCATACTGTTGACACACCTGTTTTTGAAATTTTCGAGTCAGATATGTATCTGATACCTATATGTGCATAATCTACCTGACGTGCACGATTATATCATTTTTATGTATTATGTTCAAACTACATAGGCATAAAAGATAGGATAAGCAATCTCTTTCAAACAAAAAATATTAACTGCGTATACTGTATATAACAGATAGCATTGGTATCATTCTTCAGAATTTTGATCACAATTTCGCTATGGGGCAGTGTGCGCGCGTGAGTTTACCAACACGAAAGCACGGGGTTCGAAACCCACGGACATGAAGCTTTTTAAGAATTTTAAATCTCGCAAATATTGGCCCCTAATGCACGCGTTATTGGCCAATATTGGCCTTTAACGAAAAATTCGGGGCCAACATTGGCCAATAATCATTTCCATAAAAATGCTGCCATTGGCGTGGCGCGGCGCGGCTTAAAGATTAATAACAAGTAAGATTTAAATCAATTCGGCGCGAAGCGCCGAAAAATTTTTCAACTTTCACCTCTCTTAGACGCATTTTTGCATTTTGAAACCGGACAAAAGCGGACCAACAGCTTAAAAAACCGGACATCGAAAACCGGACATGACTGTCGACCGGACAAAACCGGACATCAAGCCTGAAAAGCGGACATAAATGTCCGGTTTCCGGTCAAGTTGGCAACCCTGCCGTCAGGACATCAAGCCTGAAAAGCGGACATAAATGTCCGGTTTCCAGCCAAGTTGGCAACCCTGCCGTCCATTGAATTTACATATTAGGTTTTCACAGTACATGCATTAAATACTTACAATTGCGCGTATGATAGCACCTGCTTTCACAAGCTGACAGCAAAAGGCAAGCAAATACGAACTACTACATATTCAACATAGTATTTGTTTAGCGTTACATACAGTATTTCCAATAGTTCGTTTGAAGCATCAAGATAAGTGACGATGAAAGCGTTTCATCCAGTTTTAAACTTACGAGTGAAATCGTCGCTCCTACATTTATTGAACCAATCAGAAATGCAATATTAAGACATTGCTCTGACAGCGCAGCGGTTGCTTTCTTATGGTAGGCTCAATTTATAACTGGTTGACACTTACATATATTTTTTATAACTAATGAATTGTAATTAAATATTAATTAATTAATTACCTTTGAGGTTTTTGGAAAAAATTTGAGGTGACTACAAAAGTGTTTTAAACTAATACAATTGAAATGATATTCTACAGTATGTCGAATGACTTGGAGACGCATGCCAGTCTTAAGCCGCATTACTGCATCAAACGTCTAAAACCGCTTTTGTAGCCTGATTCTTGTGGAAAAATTTCAGAGAAAACCGCAATGTTAAATGAAACAGACTAAAGAGTAAGAATGGTTGTTAGTATAAATTGCCCTGAAATTTTTAATTACGGTAACTGTATGTAAGTAAAGCAGCTGCAGGGTATTTCGGTATTGATGCATCTGATGCACACCCACCTCTTGTGTGTGTGTGTGTGTGTGTGTGTGTGTGTGTGTGTGTGTGTGTGTGTGTGTGTGTGTGTGTGTGTGTGTGTGTGTCTGTGTGCTGTGTGTGTGTGTGTGTGTGTGTGTGTGTGTGTGTGTGTGTGTGTGTGTGTGTGTGTGTGTGTGTGTGTGTGTGTGTGTGTGTGTGTGTGTGTGTGTGTGTGTGTGTGTGTGTGTGTGCGGTGTGTGTGTGTGTGTGTGTGCGTGCGTGTGTGTGTGTGTGTGTGTGCGTGTGTGTGTGTGTGTGTGTGTGTGTGTGTGTGTGTGTGTGTGTGTGTGTGTGTGTGTGTGTGTGTGTGTGTGTATGTATGTGTGTGTGTGTGTATGTATGTGTGTGTGTGTGTGTGTGTACATATGTAGGGTACCTACAGTATACGCATTTGTTGTTATGATTGAGCGTCTGATAGTACTTTCTGCGATTTCATTCGTTTCGGAAAGCGGCGATTTACATAAATCTTGGTGACTTTTAGAACATGATTAAACGCGTTTATCGTCACAAATGTATTGTCTATTTTGTACCAACTGACTGTTCTTTTCCAAAAGGCTTTTTTTGTATAACGGCTTATTTCTGTAGCAAAATTTTTTACGGGTTAGGTTGTTGCTGCAGATGCAAGTGTATGTTAAACAAAGCACATTTAACATCAATAAGAAGAATTCAAAGCAACCAACTGCTACGAGAGCATAATCTAAGATGCTAGCTGTGCAGTGAAACTTCGTTGCAACGAAAAATTGGCTGTTTGGAATGGTACGGACTAGTGATGTAAAAGATCATCTGGATCTGATCTTTATATCCAGATTCAGATCCAGATCCAGATCATCTGGATCGGATCTGGATCTGGTTATTTTCTGATCTGGTTATCTGATCTGGATCTGGATCTGCCAGAAAATCAGAACCCAATCTTTATCTGGATCTGGATATGTTTAGTCAAGTTATATCTGGTTAAACAGATCAGAAAGTTATTTTTGCGCGATGGTACTCTTCCTGTTTTACGATTTACTGTAGGCAGGTCATCTAATTAGTTGTAGCCTTACATGCACGGATTGTATCTCAACAGCCCCACCCGTCTCCAACAGCCCCACCGTCCCAACAGCCCCACCAATAATCCCGACAGCCCCACCAGTCCCACCATCCCAACAGCCCAACCAATAATTCCAACAGCCACACCAATCCCAACAGCCCCACCAATCCCAACAGCCCAACCAATCCCAACAGTCCCACCGTCCCAACAACCCCACCGTTCCAACAGCTCCACCGTCGTAACAGCCCCACCAATAATCCCAACAGCCCCACCAGTCCCACGAGCCCCATCAATTCCTAGCAGTTCCACCGTTCCAGCAGTCCTACCGTTCCAACAGTCGCACTGTCCTAAGCACACATAAGCGTGGGGGGAAGGGATGTTTAGAGTTTAACCCCCCAACCCGAAATTCTAGAAATCCCCCAAATTTTGTTAGACCCCCAGAATTCTATTTTAGCACATTTTTTGGTCACTTCAACCCACCAGACCCACAGAATTTGTTCGCTGCCAATGTTGTTTCCAACTGCCTCACTGTTATAATCATAGATGCACAGCACGACCAGTGTGGAGAATGAGTTTTGAGCCAAAAATTGACCTCAAAATTGGTATGAATGATAAATAACGTTAAAACTACGCTAATCCACATTTTCTGGCTATTTTGAAGCGGATTAGCATGAAAGTTTTGATTTTCATTTAATTTTAACACTTATCTTTCGTTTTTTCACTAGAATCTTTTTCATTTTTTTTGGCAGTGTAGAGTAGACCATAATGAGCAGGAATCCAATCTTGCGAGTTGACTTGAATGAGGCAAAATCCTGGATTGCGCACAAATGCTGAGGCTTCAATTCTGGCAGGTCTACCAGTTTCTCAGGTAGACTTATTCTGAAAATGTAAACCTGCACACTCGTTTATGGTCTTGATGGAATATACGAATTCAGAAAATAGTCAAAAAAATTGCCTGATTATATTATATTGTATAATAGCAGGTGAGGCTGCTGGTATTACTGATGGGGCTGCTGGGACGGTGAGGCTGTTGGGATTGGTGGGGCTGTTGAGATTGGCGGGGCTGTTGGGATTGGTGGGGCTGTTGGGATTGGTAAGGCTGTTGGGATTATTGGTGGGACTGTTGGAACGGTAGGTCTGTTGGGACTGGTGGGCATACGTGGGCAGCAAGAAAATTCTGGGGTGTGCAAGATTTTTTGAAGGTCAAAAAATGGCCTTAAAAATGGTGGTATGGCGATAAAAACACCAAATTTCGACGTTTCTCATCAAGCACTATCCATTGGCATCAAAAAATTGCGAAAAAGACGAAAACATTTTTCAAAAATTGAATTCTGGGGGGGGGGTATTTTGATTTCTGGGGGGTATTTTGGTTTCTGGGGGTGCATACCCCCCAAACCCCCCCCCCCCACGCCCAGGTGTGCTGGTGGGGCTGTTGGGACGGGTGGGACTGTTGGAATTTTCGGTGGGGCTGTTGAAACGGTGAAGCTGTTGGGACTGGTGGGGCACGTGGGCAGCAAGAAAATTCTGGGGGGTGCAAGATTTTTCAAAGGTCAAAAAATTGCCTTAAAAATGGTGGTATGGCGAAAAACACCATTTTTCGACGTTTCTCATCGAGCACTATCCATTGGCATCAAAAAATTGCGAAAAAACGAAAAAAATTTCAAAAATTGAATGCTGGGGGTTATTTTGATTTCTGGGAAGGGGGGGTATTTTTGTTTCTCGAGGGGGTGCATACCCCCTAAACCCCCCACGCCCAGGTGTGGACATCGCCCATGCAAGCGAGGGTGGGGGGAGGGGTCTTCTAGGGATTTTGACCCCCCCCTAGATCCGACTGCTGACCCCCCTTAGAATGGCCAAAAAGTGCCACTGACCCCCCATAATTTTTTCAGTTTTAGAAAAAAATTTTAAAGCTCTGAGCTCTGCAGAAAAGTAACTTAAGTGATAAAAATGTATTGAAGGTTGTTTTTTCACATAAATTATCATCAGAATTGACCTTTGAGAGACTTTTTTGCCTAGAAAAGGGTGACATTTTTCAAAAAATTTTTGTAATAAAAGTTGTTTCAGTGGATGTGAGACATCGAGAAACGTCTAAAAACAATGTTTTTAGTGCCCACGGGCCATTTTTATCGCTTCTTCTGATGTTTGAAAAAAAATTTGACCTGACCCCCAGAATTTCTATGCTGTACCTGTATAGTTTTAGTAGGTGCATCTGTCATTTTTCATGAATTTTAACAGCGTTTTTCTTTGTTGAATTGAAATTAAACAGGTTTCTTCATAGTATTGCATTTTGTGTTGTTAGGTAATGTATCGTTTGTTATTTGACAGTGATATATCCCTCTGAAATAATACATCCTTTCTTTCTTACAAGCAATCGAAAGAAGCATTTGTTTCTCCTGTTTAACCACAATGTTGCCAAATTCCAGACATCTCACGTTCTGTGAAAATTTAATGCCGTTTTGTTTATAAAGTTGTCAATTAAAGCTGTTGTAATAATTTTTACATTTTTCATGCCTCAATTTCATGCCCATTGGTAAAAGTCTAAACTTGTGAGTTTTTACTTTTTAAGCTATTTTTACTAATATCATTTTTATGTAAATGCTCTAAAATGCAAATTTTCCTCGGCTCTGCCCCAGGCCACTCTGGGGGCTGTTATATTAGTCCTGCCAGTGCCACTCGAGACCCACCAATCCATGTGGGCTTGGGCGCTTTATGCGCTGCTTTTTAGCAATACAAATTGTTGCACAAAAAATATTTTTATCTGGATCTGGATCTGTATCTGGATCTCTTTAAATTTTGATCTGGCAAAACGATCTGGATCTGGATCTGGTTATCTGATGTGGATCTGGATCTGCCAGAAAATCTGAACCCGATCTTTATCTGGATCTGGATCTGGGTAAAAATCTGGATCTTTTACATCACTAGTACGGACTATAGTATGTAATACTAGCACATAGAATTCGCTCGGCAAATTTATTTCCTGATTACTGTTACACCCGACTTCTTCATTGCTCGGCCAGCGACCTATGTATACAACTAATTCGCTTCCTACTTCGCAGAGCGAGTGAAAAATTTAGTGCTGCAGTAATAAGGAAATCAGTTTACGACCGGATTCATGCACTGGATTAAAACCAAGCTATATCTTAACTAACAAAGAAAAATGCTCCGATGGAACAAAAAAGATGAATATACTTGGAATTGTGGATTATTATGGATGTAAAAGGAGGGGACTAGGAAAAATCTACCTAAAGTCGGAAAATCTGCTAAAATCACACTTTCTCTAAGCAACGCAAAAAATCGATGTATATTCTGCGGCCAACAGATTAAAATAAATATTCAACCATAACAATGATTGAAACAGCAGCACGTTAGCTATGCAGTAGCTATGGGAAATGATATTAAGTAAACTAACAGTCTTCCAAGCCAATTGAATGAAATAGCAAACATCGAAGACAATTGAAGACATGGTTGGTTACAGTAGGAAACACGTAAGTTGACTTGAAACAGACTTAATGTAGATACACTAGCATGCCCGAAACGATTGTGTGCACTAATCAATCGGCTCCTGCTTTGCTTGCTATAATGCTCATAAAACAAAACAACTTTAAATACAATACCTCTTAGTTTTCTATCAATCAGGTGCCAGCAATTTAAAAAAGTAACCTTGATAGATTACGTTTATACACTCTTATCTGAAACTTCGAACATTATTTAAAAAAGACACTTTTTTAGAGGCCGCAGAATATACATCGATTTTTTGCGTTGCTTAGAGAAAGTGTGATTTTTAGCAGATTTTCCGACTTTAGGTAGATTTTTCCTAGTCCCCTCCTTTTACATCCATAATAATCCACAATTCCAAGTATATTCATCTTTTTTGTTCCATCGGAGCATTTTTCTTTGCTAGTACACTACTTTTAATTCGCATGATTTCAGTACATCAGTCAGTAAACACAATCAGTAACATGCCACAATAATGACAACAGTCCAAGAACGCGGAAAACAATATTGTTCTTAACATCAGCATTATCCTTTTTAAACAAGACAACCTTATTGACACCATCCATTTTCAAATTAAAACTGCATTAACTTATTTCTTCTTAATGTGCAGTTCACTTATAATCAAGCACAAATATTTAACCAACGAATTCACATTGCAAATCCTCACTCAATCAATACACAAGCACAATGTGTTGTGACTTTTGAAATTGAAAACACCCAATTTTCAATTATCAAATTGAAAATTGGATCAATTTTCAAATTGAAAATTGGGTCAATTTTCAAATTGAAAATTGGGTGTTTGAATTTGCGATAAAGAAAATAATCAAAAGATAGTCACTTGGTTTATTTAAGCCGAGTAATAAAATAACGACCGTCCACCAATTCCAAACTAAACGCGACTAATCTGATCACTATGAAAAAGTTTTGAAAAATGAGCTTGCTAAGCGAGAGTTGTAAACCAAGAGAAACTTAAAGTTAAAACCTACCATTAAATTATTAAGAGACTTATAAAAGATTTTAAACTTTAAGAAAATGGAAAAGGCGTGATGTTGGTAAATTAGAAGGCAAAGTTTTTCGGCAAAAATTCAAAAACTTCACGCAAATATCAAATGTAAGGAACACTAACGCTTTGATTTGGTAGTAAAATAAATTTGTAGTATAGACTACATATTAACAACAAATGAATAGTGCAAACTTTACACAACTACTAGGTGTAGAGAATACTAACAGTTTACGGCTTATTAATGTACATGATTACAATAAAGCTGCATATCTTTGTCGACTTCTGTGCACAGTAGTGTGATTGCTGGTTCATTTTAAACCACTTTTGCAGGCAATTTACATCAATTAAACGATAGCTCTCCATGTGCAAGATTTTGTGAAACATATTATAAACACGGCTAAGAAAGATTTAACTTTAATGCAACCCATTTAAGACAAAATTACATCTCTTCAATGATCTAAGGACACTCGAACATAATTTTTAAATCACTTTAGATTACTTTTGAGGGTAAACAAACTCACTTAGTTGATGTCTCACATATGAATCCTTGAAAATTTCTTGACTTCAGTTACAAAGTCTCTGCAAGTCTATCGAATTAAGGTTAACACGTAACGTAAACTTTACACAAACACATAGCGTAAAGAATATTTTAGTCGGATTCGTAATTTTGATATTGCTCCGATATTTCTTTCAACATTTATGGAAAAATGAGTCTCCATAATGTTTTAAAGACAATAAACATTAGGTTTAAACCACTTTGCAATACTGCTGAGTGTAAGCAAGCGCGCCCAATTGACGTATATATTTCATTCCCTGTAAATTTTTATATCTCAGGAAAAAATTTCGATTTTTGCAATGCTCTAGAACAAAGGCTAACATGCAGTGTAAAAAATTACTCGGATATTATGATCAACATTCATGAAAAAATTATGTCTCTACAATGGTCTGAGGACATATAAACAATGAATGTAAACTACTTTACATCACTGTTGGATGTAAACAAACGCGCCTACGTGACGTCTCACATTTGATCCTTTGAAAACTTCTAGGCTCCAAGAAAAAATTAGGTTTCAGGAATGCTCAAAAACGAAGATAAATATATATGTAGTGTAAACTTCATGTAAACACCTAGTGTAAAGAAGATTTTAGTCAGATTCGTAATTTTGATATTGTTCCGATATTACGATTAATATTTATGAAAAAATTAAGTCTACATAATGTTCTATGGGCAAACTAACAATTGGTGTAAACTACTTTACAACACCGTAGAGTGTAAACATATGCGCCAGACTGGCATATCAAATTTGATTCCTGGTCCATTTCTAGACTTGATAAACGTGTCCCTGACTCGTAACCGGAGAAGCAGGCAGAAAAAACAAGACAGAAACGCATTTAAAACTCCAAATTTTTTGACTTTACACTCGCTAAATATTAATGTATAGACAATTTGCTTTGACATGCACCCGATATAAAGCACTTTATTTTTATTCTATTAGACTTATCCCGACTTCTGGACGGAGAAAGTGGCGAACAAAAAACGCAACAAAAACGTATTTTCCATCATTTAGAATACTGTAAACTTTAAAATTCCGTACCGAACTCCCATTGAGTTTAAAGAAATTCGGTTTGGTACAATTTGTAGCTTTTAAATCGTAGTACATTCCTGTGTGCCAAAATTCTGTTGCAAAAATTATTTGGCATGATTTATCGATCAAACTTCGGAAAAAACGTGTTTTTTAGCCCATTTTTTACCTCTGATTTCGAACTTTACACCCCCATAAATAACTCAATATTGCGTTTTTTTAAATGCGGTTTGCTGCGATGTTTAGCCCCTGTGAGGCACTTTATTAATGCTGTCTTCGATTTGCACTGACTCATAAGCGGAAAAATTTGGCAGAGAAATCTTACTTAAAATCCGTTTTTTACACCATCCACTAGAGTGTAAACTTTAAACCCTAGGATCTAACTCACCATAGAGCATACAAGACTTTGCTTATATGCAGAATGTAGCCCTTGAACCGCTCTACATTTCTGTCAGAAAACATTTTAAAAACCTCATAACCGGAGTTAGTATCGGACATAGGAAGGTTGAAAACTCGACCAAAAAGTGCTTTTTCACCCCCAGATTTTCGCACTCTTTACACTGCCTTTCGATAAATAATGCGAATTTCAAAAAACAAAAAAAGTGACATCTGTAGAATTCATCCCTCTATTATCCTATTCTGTTCAATCCTTCGAGTCATCAATACTCAGTTGTCCACATGCCGCAGTAAAAAGGTCCCAAAATTTGTCCTATGTTATAACGTTACACAAAAACTTTACACCTTCTTTACACAGTCAATTTTGAGTTTCAAGAAAAACAAAAAAACACGGGCAGCGAATTTTTTTATTATCTTTCTTTTAAAAAAACCGCACCTTCCAGAAGTGTCCCGTTATAGCTGTAGGGGGGTGCCCAGGTGTTGGGGGTACCCAAGTATATTATAGGTACGCGCTAACGCGCTACCTATGATGTTTCAAACTACACATAACTTTTATTATACGAATGTTTGTTATTACTGATACAACTGTTTTAAATGCAGTCTAAAGCAATTATTACCGTAACACGCGGCTTTTGTTTGTGCAGACGCTTGTTTTGTTGCTGGGGAAACTATTGCAGATGACAAAATGATCAAAACAACAAAAGGCAAGCAAATATGCAACTACATATACAACGTGGTATTTCTCTAGCGCTACGTACAGTATTTATAATAGCTCGTTTGAAGATCAGGATAGATGACCATGAATGCGGTTAATCCAATTTTAAGACACTATTTCTGAGAAAGTAGACCATAGATTTGGCAAGTCAATAGATAATTATATCTGAAAAAATACATTATGCACTATTTTGCGCTGAGAAAGCATTTGAATTTCGTTCTGCATAAGAAAAATTCACGGAGCTACAGTAACCCAAAGTTCGAGATCTAAAGTCTGTTTAAATTGAATTTGAGGTTTTCTTTGAAATTTTTCTAAAAGAATTAGGCTACAAAAGCTGTTTAAACTGTTGATGCAGTAATGCGGCTTGACACTGGCTGCGTCCCCAAGTTACCGGACATACTGTAGAATATCGTATTAATTGTATTAGTTTAAAACATTTTTGTTGTCACTTTAAATTTTTTTTGAAAACCACAAAGCTACATGAAACAGACTATAGCCATTTTTGGCGTTTTTAGATGCTGCTGCATTTTTGTTCAGAAAATATTGTATTTTAAAGCTATTCGAACAAAATGTCTTACAATAAAAGACCCTTCAATTTTCTATAGAATAAATTGTTAAAACTATTTACACAGTCTCTTTACTACGACTTGCACAGAGTGTATGTAAACCTCATGTTTTAATGGAAATAAATTTAAAACTTTGTATTAAAACCGTTAGGAACGGGTAACAAGAAATTTCTAACATGCTTCTGCCTGAACATACATACATACTTGGTAGTTACATAAAAAAATTTAAAAAGCCAGGGCAAGGCAGTTTACACAAGCATTACAGTATGCCGATTCGAGAATAGTGATTTTTCATATTTTGCCTTATTACCATATATGAAGCAAGAAGGTAGGATGCTTTATATTATGATAAAAATTCTAAAAAGCAAACACGAATGATGTGATGTTGACACAAAGTCCATTCTTTCAATTAATAACTACTTAGTACTTTATACTACATTTACACAAACCTTTGCTTTTTGCTATTCTTACATTTACATGCTGATGCTGTTTTATTTACCGACTTCATTGCTTGTAAACGATATCATAAAATTTAATGAAATAAGTTAGTTTTAAAAAAATCAGTACAAATGATTACCTATTACAGTGATAAAAATGTTTAAAAAACAGTGTAAACAATGTCTTCGTATAAGATATCAAAATTTTTCAGTAAAACCCTCTTATCTTATTTATTATGAATCAGTCAGGGACGGTTTTCCACTTCCAGGTACATAAGCAAATATGTAAATCTTTATTATCTTAAAAAATAAGGAATTATTAAAGGCCTTGGCTCTTTGTATGCATAGATGGGCAGCACCTAAATTCTGTGGGTGCAAGATTTTCCAAAGGTCGAAAAATGGTCTTAAAAATGGTGGTATGGCGAAAAAACAACATTTTTCAACGTTTCTCTTCAAGTACTATCCTTTGGCAACAAAAAATTGCGAAAAAACGGAAACATTTTCAAAAATCGAATTCTGAGGGGTATTTTGATTTCTGATAGGGAGTTATTCGGCCTTCTAGGGGGTGCATAACCCCAACCCTCTCCTCCCCACGCCACGTGCGCATATGTATGACCCCCGATACCTATGTGCAGTTTGTGTACTCCCCTGTTTGTGTGTATACGATTTTTTATTTTCAAATTATTTTATTTTACTCTTTCTTATTTTCAAATTTGCCGATTTGAATATACTGCAGACCTTAATTTTTTGAGTGAATCTTAGTCTCTGGGAGTGCACAATGTAAACCTTCTTCAAAGTACATGGACCCAGTACCGAAGTTATAAATGGTCAGGATTACAATACGATAACAGGTAAAAAAGCGAAACAGTGGCGTGTTTACCAAGCTGCTTTATGTTATCTATCCACTCGCAGAAGAAACTAATAATAAAAAATGGCATGGAAGTGGCCTTTTGGGTTTAGCACTCAGAATTTTAACCCCTTCCTCATATATTTGTTTGTGCAAACAAATGTTTGCGATGGGCACACAGAGTGTCGGCTGGGCTTGATCGATCTAAAACGAATTTCAAAGAATCGACTGATTACTCTAAAAATGCGTGACTATTTTACATGTTCTTGATATTCTTTTGTGGGCTCAATTCCGCGGATAGGTTGCTGACCCCGCAAAATGCTGTCAAACCCCTCCCAAAATTTTGCTTCACCGAAAAAATCGTATAAAATGTCCCGTTCTGGCTTTTTTAAGTGATCTTTTGGTCTAAAAGTGCCAAATTTCCAGCGCTTCGTGTCATGCACTCATTTTTGGACTCAAGCTTTCCCGAGAACGTCAGAAAGTTGTGCTTTCACTCATTGTTTTTAACCCCGAAATGGCGCAGAATGATATTTTTGGACTAGCTTTAAGTTTTCCATATTGTACACAAACGCTCGCTGTGACCAGGAATTCAGCATTTAATTTCTAGATTTCCGCTATAAACGTTTCTAAATTAATCGAAGCATTAAGAATTTTTTTTGAAGTGCTTTCTGGAATTTAGCAAACCTTCATTGTGGGCTCTGGGGCACACCTGGGCGTGGGGGTTTAGGAGGTACGTGTATGTACCCACCCCCCTTCGAGAAACTAAAATACCCCTCCCCCAGAATTCAACGTTTGAAAATTTTTTTGGTTTTTTCGCAATTTTTTGATGCCATTGGATAGTATTCGACGAGAAACGTTGAAAAATTGTGTTCTTTCGCCATACCACCATTTTAAAGGCTATTTTTTACTTTTAAAAAATATTGCACCCCTTCAGAATTTCTGGTGCCGCCCACGTATGATCGGGAGGGGGCTTAGACTCCTATGATCCAGCAGACTCACTCCTACATTGATTTTTGGCACGTTTTTCTTATTTTTGCCAGTATAACACTATCCCATACCCATCAGTATTCGGCTGCTGTCCATTATATTTGAAATGTTCGTACAAATCTTCCTATTACCGTTCGTCTTTATCCCAATCACTGCATTGCAAATTTACTTGCTAAAAATGAAGACTGACTAGCGGGCAATATAGTTACTGTACAAACTCTATGAGTCAGACCCAAATCCAGGAGTTTATTTTTTGGAGGAAAATAAACTTTTGAAGCGAAATATCATGAGAGTGGGCGGAAATAATAGCGTATTATTGAGCGTTCCTAATTAGCTCGATGTAATAAAAAATTTGCTATTTTATCGGCCATTTATCATTTTTATACTTCGAAAACGTTGGTGCTTTACATAGACTGTGGGTTCGAAGAATAACACAGATTGAAAATCTTGATTGGGTTGAATAATAATGGCATTTTAACCTTTTCTAGTCCAATCCGAGGCTAAGAGGTAAACTGTTAAAATCAACAAAAAAATTCGGTCAACTCGCTGGAAAGTGCCAAAAAAATTTGGTTCACCTTTTTTGTGTACTTTGCCAATCTTTGATACTCCTCTAAACGCCCCTCCGTGTTCCGGGTTTGAGTCTGATAAACATAAGAATTTTCGATATTTAACAACAATGTCACATATCAGTCTAACACACACCGATATGGAGGGAGACTCGTGGATGAGGGAGGGGAATTCGGGGCGTAAAGACCCACGAGAAACCAGTAGATTGCTTCAGCCTCCCAGGATTGAAGTTTTAGCATCTTTTTGGGATTTTTGCCAGTTTTATTCTACACAGACTCTCGGAGTTCGGTAGCTGCACATGTATGGTCTGAACTTTAGGTGGATATCATGGACGTGGTCGGCCTGTGGGATTAAGTTAGTGAGTTTTTTCGAGCCAAAATGACAATAAAACCGGTACATCATCATACGTGGGCGTGGGGGGGGGGGGGGTTTGGGGGTATGCACCCCCAGAAGTTGAAATACCCCCCAGAAATCAAGATACCCCCCACCCTCAGAATTCAATTTTTTGAAATTTTTTTCGTTTTTTTAGCAATTTTTGATGTCATTGGATGGTGCCTGATGAGAAACGTCAAAAAATGGTGTTTTTTGCCATACGACCACTTTTGAGACCATTTTTTGACCTTTAAAATTTTTTAACCCCCGCCCCCCCCCCCTTTAGAAATTTTTTCACCCCCAGAATTTCGGTGCAGCCCACCTATGTACATCACTTTGGCAATCCGCAGTGTCTGATCAATTTCAAGGGCTTTTGGAGAGAAGTTTCTATTTTCGTCCAATTTTGGCTTTGATTCGGCTTCATTTTGATAGAAGATCATACTTAAGTGCATATCTAGTCTGCCCTCGGTAGCTGAAAACATCCCAGAATGAAAAACTTACCTGGAACTAAGTTCTCAAAAAATTCGTTTTTAGCAAATTTTTCAAACGGATAAAGCTCGATGGACTCTTTTTGTTCTTTCTTTATATTTTCGTCGGAAAATGATTCTTTGTCCCTAGCATCAATCTCTCGGCACCACACCTAGGCGTAGGGGGAGTTTGGGGGCTATGCATCCCCGAGAATTTAAAATACTGCCTTAAAAACCAAAATACCCGCCCAGAATTCAATTTTTGAAAAATTTTCTTTCGCAATTTTTTGATGCCAATGGAGTGCTTGATGATGGTGTTTTTTGCCATACCACCATACGTGGGCAGCAAGAAAATTCTGGGGGGAGCAAGATTTTTTTGAAGGTCAAAAAATGGCCTTAAAAATGGTGGTATGGCGATAAAAACACCATTTTTCGACCTTTCTCATCAAGCACTATCCATTGGCATCAAAAAATTGCGAAAACAAACGAAAAAATTTTCAAAAATTGAATTCTGGGGCCGGGTATTTTTGCTTTCTGGGGGGGGTATTTTGGTTTCTGGGGGGGGTGCATACCATACGTGGGCAGCAAGAAAATTCTGGGGGGGGGGGTGCAAGATTTTTTTGAAGGTCGAAAAATGGCCTTAAAAATGGTGGTATGGCGATAAAAACACCATTTTTCGACGTTTCTCATCAAGCACTATCCATTGGCATCAAAAAATTGCGAAAAAGACAAAAAAAAATTTCAAAAATTGAATTCTGGGGGGGGTATTTTGATTTCTGGGGGGTATTTTGGTTTCTGGGGGTGCATACCCCCCAAACCCCCCACGCCCAGGTGTGGTGCATACCCCCAAACCCCCCACGCCCAGGTGTGCATACCACCATTTTTATGGCCATTTTTTGACCTTTAGAAAATCTTGCACCCCAGCATTTTTGTGCTGCCCACGTATGCTCAACACCACGTTTACCGTTAAAAATTATCACACGTGCCCCCGTCACCACACCCCCAGAATTAAGGCGCCGCCTAGGTCGCGTTCATAAATCGACAAAATTGTGCAACGAAGAGGCTCTCGCGGGGTCCAAAAGGGTCGATTTGGGCGAGTCGAGCCCGCCGCTTTGGGTGGCTAAGGCCGTTTTGACGTCGTTTCGGTCGACGGGTCGCCTTTTGCAACTAATCGTCCTGATCATGACTCGTTTTTCGCCCGGCCTCACTTCGACGCGTTGCACGGGGCCGAACGGAGTGCTAATTGCCAAATTTGTCGGACGACTGGGCAAAAGAGGGGCCGCAGGCGGGCTATTTTCGTCCAATTGGCTGCTGCTCAGATCCTCCGTCGACAACGTCACCGTCGGAATCGACGACGGCAGCTTGGCGACGTTTTTCTCGGCATTTATCAAATAATCCGGCGTCAACGACCGCCCGCCGCCGCCGCCGCCGCCAATGCTCTTTTGAATTAAACACGAAAAACCCTTTAAAAATATGTGCCGTTTTAGGACAATAAAAGTGAAAAAAATAAGTGGCGAAGAATGTGAGATGATAGGAAGCCTTCAATACGAGAAAAAAGCGAGAAGGAAAAAATATAATATAGAAAAAATAAATCAATAAATGAAAACAAAAATAAATAAGTAAATAAACAGAAAAAAGGAAGACAGAGATAAAAGTGCAGCGTGCTGTATGTAAGAAAGAAACAAAAAAACGCGAGAAGTATGTGACACAAATGTACCTGAAAAATTATATCATGAGAGATTACATGTTTTACGAGGCGCAAAAGTCACACAAAAAAGGTGTAAAAAATCATATAAACAGGCGAGTGGCGCGAGAATGGACATATGCTTCGCAGAACTTCTCAGCAAGAGCGGATTCATTTGGGCGGGGCGGCCGCCATTCGTCAAGAAAATAGTTGAGCGCAGTAAAAATTTAATTTCAGTCCGTTTTATCATGATTTCAGTAGGTATTTTTGGCATAATTTAATCATAATAATTAAGATGTTGGACGTTCGTCAGACTCTCAAAACCGTAATTTTACATCAGAAGAGTGTAGTTTTTGTACGTAACAAAAGGTTTTGTAGTTCTTAATATAATTTACCGACTTTTCATGCTTTGCGTGTCATTTCCACATGTCAGTGAACGCGACCTAATTTGCATATAATTATTGCTTAATTATTTATTCGTGAAATTACTTTTGGTTTCAATTTTATATTTTGCTTGAATTCCGCCTCAGACATGTCTAGATAGTAAGTACAAACTGTAGATTAGCGTTAAAGTTACTTCTGCCCTTATTATAATGCACAAGAATTGTACATGTATTATACCGCGGTTTAGCTAAATAGTCAGGCAGGACGTGGCCATAGTGAGCTGATTTAGACATAAGGATTCGAAAATAAGGCATTAGAAAGAAAATCCAGACAGAACTTTAAAGTTGATCTAAGCCCGTTAAACGCCAGTCAGGGCGTTGGTAATCAAAAACGCAACCATGTCAGAATGCGTGCGATAAACATAAACTCAATAAGAATTGTGTGTATCAATTAGCATTGCAAGATGTGCTGAGAAATCGGAAACATTTAGCACATACTTATGTACATAAAACGACTTTTAGCACATACTTATGTATATAAAACGACTATGCACGACGACACGAGCAATAGCAAATTTGATACAAAGAGCGGTAAAAATCAAAGGAATTGTAGAAAGTATGGCGGACGCGGAATGTTAAAAGAGGTCAAAAGGATAAAGTTTAGTCAAAATAAGACGTATAAAATACGCGGAGACCTCATGCAAAAGATATCGAGACTTAAGCAAGTACATTCTTCCGACCGGAATAGCTTAATTTCTTTTTCCCGCCAGACTGCATAACCCAAAAAGCTATAAAAGCCTAAATAAAGCGGCAAAATCGCTCGGTGTTTTTGTCTGCTCATGCGTCACACTGACTGAGCGATTTTCACTCAGTCGTTGCCCGTTTTAGTGAAATTGCGTCTCTAATGATCTGAATTGTTTGCAACAACTTTTGTCTCTTATTTTAATTAATTCTGCTCCCAATCCTCAGCTGTGCCCTGCAACCAGTCCGGCTGCTTGGCGGAAACCCGAACCCGTCACATTCGACTCGCCATTATTTGTCAATAATTTATTTCAACAATAAATACTTAAATCATAAATATTGTTGTTTTACGGATTACTGTTACCTAAGGGGGTCGGTCGTGACATATACATGGGCAGCAAGAAAATTCTAGGGGTGGGTGAAATCACTAAAAATCGCCAAAAATGTTACTAAAAATAGAATTCTGGGTGGGTTTACAGTAATCTGCGAGGGCTTTTCAACTTGTGGGTATGCTATACCCCCAGACCACACCTGGGTGTGGGAGGGGGATTTGGGGGTATGCACCCGCCCCTCCCCCCCCCCGAGAAACCAAAATAACCCCCAGCAATCAAAATACCCCCCAGAATTCAATTTTTGAATTTTGTTTTTGTTTTTTTCTCGCAATTTTTTGATGCAATTGGATAGTGCTCAATTAGAAACGTTGAAAAATTGTCTTTTTTTCGCCCTACCACCATTTTTAAGGCCATTTTTTGACCTTCCCCCAGAATTTTCTTGCTGCCAACGTGTGCCACAGACCCCCACGCCCATGTGTGGTCATATTCATTAGACGCATTTTATACAAATCGTACATTAGGGCAGCTCTGTGCCTTAGAGGCGTCTTACGTTTTTTGTGCGCTTTTTACACATTTACGCACTGATTTCGCTCGTTTTTCATGGAAAAATTTTAAGAATTTCGGAAATTTTTAAAATTTTTCCGCATTAGACTAAATTACTCCTACCATAAGACAAAGTAGCTACTTTATGTATAACGAACGGATTTTTCGAACCATTTCTGATAATGACAAGTAAATTTGGCATTCCGCCCCCATCAGAAAACTGTGAATCCGTTATTGCTTTGCAGTGGTTTCGGCCACCGAAATTAATTAATTTTAGTCAGTTTCTAAACGCCTGGAAGGATTAATTATATCTATTTATTTTTTGAGCGGCCTGGAAGTCCTATTTTTTGTAGTTTTTTTCCGAATTTTTAACGAATGTTCTAAAAATTTTCGACGCTTCGCGTCGAATTCTTCAATAAGCTTTACTGCAAGTGTTCAAATACTATAGAAAGCAAAATAAAACGGATTTTTTATTGCATAAATTCCAAAAAAAATTTTGATTCTTTGTGCCAAAGTTTTGCTGAATTCAAGGAAATATTACTGTTTCTCAGCTTAAAGTTGCCGAAAATTTTGAAATGTTTCCGAAAGTTGCACCGAAAAGATTTTAAATAAAAGTATACAGCGTAAACGGCCAAGAAACGCTAGGTAAAGGGTGAATTTTCGGACCTGTTTTCGACTGTTTTGGGAATAGTTGTTCTAAAGGGATCCTGACAATTGGGTGAATGCGACAATTGAGTGAACGACAATTGGGTGAGTGCGATAATTGGGTAAAACACATACCTGGGCGCTGAGGGCTTCGGGGTATGCCCCCAAAAACCAAAATACCCCCAGAATTCAATTTTATAATATTTTTTGTTTTTTCGCAATTTTTTGATGCCAATGGATAGTGCTCGATGAGAAACGTTGAAAAATGGTGTTTTTCGCCTATACCACCATTTTTAAAGTCATTTTTTGACGTTTAAAAAAATCCTGCATCTCCCAAATTTTAGTGCCGCCCACCTATGGTGAAAGACAATTGGGTGAAAATGACTGAACTGTAAAAGCAATTTGGGTGAAAATACATTATTTTCAGGCTGAATGCCCGCAAAATGCTTTGGAAGTAACCAAATCGGTGTTTTTGACGCATTCTCATCAATTTAAGCCCAAAAAAGGAATTTTGAAAAAACATCGGGGTTGACCCTACAATTTCTATGCTGTGTATGATCGCAAATGGTTACACAAGCTACCTAATCGTATTTCTTTTTTGATTACAATCAAAAAAATTAGCAGATGCGTGCATACATATGTACTGACATGTCAGTAAACAAAATTGTACCATAGTCTGTTCTATTCCAGACGCCCCATTTTTGCTTTATGACAGAATATTTCACGGGTTATCTTGTTGTAGCTGTTTGTTAGATGCGCTGCATGGTAAGCTAAGCACTTTATACATCAAAAAGAAGAGTTCTTAGCAATCAAGCGCTATAAGAGCATAATTAAAGAAGCCGATCTGTTCAGTTAATGATTAATACTGTAATAAAACTCTTGCGAAAATGGGTCGTTTCAAATGAAACAGACTTATACTGAGTCAATGGTTAACAAGGGCCAAACAAACAAATATGTATATGTAGGACTTTTATAGCTCTGTAAGAAATCGAAACTAGAAATAACAAATTAACGAAAAATTAGCTACAATAGAGGCAAGGCTTTACTTTGAAAAAGTTTTCAGCCATATTCAGACAAGCACAGTATGGGAATCCTGATGGAAAAATTGAAGCATAAAATTTTTGAAATACATTTTGGGCTCAGAAACCGTAGAAACGCGACAAACCCCGTCGTTTTTTTGACGTTTCTGAAGATGCGCTATCTTTCTAGCACGTAAAGTAGTAAAAAATGTTAAGAATAATTCGAATAAATTTTCGTCGAAATATTATAATCATAAAATTTTTATATGGTTGCACCACCTCCTACGTTTAAGGTCTCTTTAAAGGTTTTAAAATGTGAAAATAAATTAAAAATTAATTGAATCAAAGTGAATGAATCAAAGCGACGACCATAGCTTTTAATGCTATAGCCTTTCTCAGGTAAAAAATTGCTCAGTTTTATGCATTTGACTTAGGTACCTATTTAATAAATATAGGTTGCCTTCCAAAGCAGGAACGAGAAGATTTCAAAGTTACTATAGAATCGCATTAATCATACAAGATGTTTTTCAGCGTCAAAAGAACATCAAAAATTCGATTTTCTACTGCACATTGTAGTTAGGTACCTTCGTACTATTTTGATAGTTTTATTCTCAGGAAAACTGACTCAAACTCAATAGTAGTCCATCATATTACTTGTGCACACACACACATACACACACACACACACATGCACGCACGCACGCACGCATACATGCACGCACGCACGCATACACACACGCATGCACGCTCGCAACGCACGGACGCACGCACGCACGCACGCACGCACACACACACACACACGCACACACACACACACACACACATAGGCGTGGGGAACGGGTTTTGGCGAAGGGTTGTACCCCCCAGAAATTGAATCCCCCTAGATCACTGTTGACCCCTATAATTCTATTTTTAGTAAAATTTTTGGCAATTTTCCCCATACTGACCCCTCCAGAATTTCCTTCCTGCCCATGTATGCTTGTGCTGCTTTCTAGTCACCCCGTCTTCAATTCAAGTATTTCCATCCAATCGCTTAAACATTTCAATCATTTTCATCCAATTGTACAGTTCACCCAATTGTGGTTCATCCAATTGTCGTTCACCCAATTGTCATAGACCCGTTTCAAAGGCCCTTATGAAAATCCTGTATGCGCTACTGTTTTCTACATTTTTATTATTCTATCTCTTGAAATTCTGAAGGTGATTGATTTTCAATTCTTCCCTTTTGACTTTTATCTATCGCTATTTTTGTTTTGTATCAATTTTCATGAGCAGCGAGAGAGCGAAATTTGCGGGCTCTGCTGAACTACGAAATGCCTCGAAAAAGTAATAAAATCTACTAAGAGAAAGTTGTTCAATTTTATAGTTGAAATGTGTCAGAGAAACAGTACATTTTTGCCATTGGCCGTTATGTCAACGTTACCGCCTTTAATTTTCATCTCAATTTATAATTTTTACAATTTTTTGCAGATTTTTTTGGGATAAAAAGTTGATAAAATACAAATTATTTATACGTCCTGTCATGCATTTCGGGGTTTGGGGTATGCAGTTGAAGCATCCAGAACCGAGCGGATAGAAGACACCCCCAAAGTTGACTAGATTTTCAGAATTCCATTTTTTTCATTTTTCTGTTTTAGCAGTTTTTGATATTTTCAAAATAATTTCAAAATGTTTTTAAAACGTATTCTTGTTCTTACCATCACGTTTTGACACTTTTAAGAGATCTGTGAATACGTCTGTTCGTATTAATTGATATTTAGAATTGAATTTAGTGAATTAACCTGATGATGTTCAGCTTCATTTGCCACACCGTTGCCAACTTCAATTATGGTGTAATATTGCGTCACTATGAGTATCAGATAGACCTGCCAAATTTAACTTTTGAAGCGTAAAAGTACAAGAGTAAAAAGTATGAAAAAATTTAAAATTTAAAAAGTAAGAAAAATAACGTATAAATGATAAAAAGAAAAATACGGTGATAATAAAGAAAATAATCTCACCGAAAAAGGCAAGGAACCGTAGCTGAACAACGCGAACCAGTTTAAGCTGTTGTAGATGTGAAAATGGGTCTAAAGATCAAGTTTTAGATGAAAATTGGGAAATTAAGGTCATATTTTTGGGAAATTAAGGTAATACTCAAAGCAATAGTTACACACGTATGTACTCGTTTATTCCTTAATGAGTGGGATCAGGGAATTAGGGAATAAGGACTGAAAAAAGATAAATAAAATGTAAAGTTATGCGATGAATGGTCAAATTACGTGGAGATTATAAAGAAGAAAAGGAGTAATTAAGACTAAAAATCTTTTTTTTTAAATTTTTTACGCTACTCGTTTTTAATCAATTCATAATTTTTGTATAATTTTTAACTACGATTCTCAATAACATTGCATTTTGAACTCACAAATTGTCATGTTGAGTACGACTAAATGTTCGAAAATGATGATTAAAACCTATTGTTCATGTTGAATATACAAATTAACGCAATTTTCAAGGACAAATATAAAAGTATGCAGAAAAAAGCATTTGTTAATAAACTATTGTGAGTTGTGAAATGAGAGCACCGTCAGTGTCACCTGTTGAAAAATAAAATGCATGCACTGACAATTTTAAGTGAATTAATTAATGATATTCGTTTAGCGGAATTCATCAGAAATCTGCAGCAAGGCGGACAAAAAACGCAGTCTATGGCTCAATGTAAATCCATTTCAATTTTAACCTTGTTTTAATGTATTTATTTATATTCTTCTCTCTATTATTTTCGACGCTTGATTCACTTGCTTTCCAGTTATAGAATCACTTCATTTTTCTTTACTTCGAAACTTAAAAGATAAGCGTTCAATGAAATTATTTAGCTTGCATTTTTCCTGAATTTAAAAACGTTATGTTTTGCAAATCTTCCAATCAAGCCGAGTCAAAATATTATTTTTCCGGGACAAACGCAATTTACAGATGAAAAAATATTTGATAATAAAATTAAACATTTTCGAATTTTAAGAATGCGCGCAACTATTGATTATTAATTGCTTAAATTATTTATATTACATTATGCTAATGTTATTATCACAGAAAATTCTCAAAATTATATGGTTTAAAAAACCATTCTTTGCATAATTTATGCACCCGGTTGATTCCTGCTGAAATGATATATTATAACGCCAGGACGTTGTTTGTATTTCGATATTCTAGTAGTTTCTTTATAATTGAAATAAATTAGATTAAATTAGGTTAACTTTTGCCTCGTTATTGCGAGATATAAAAATAAATGCGAAAGGCTGTTCTCCATTTTGCTGACCATTTAAGAATCAATGTCTATGAGTGTTATCCGGCCTGTACGGCTCAAGTGTATATGTCAAGATTTAAAATATGTCTTAAATTATTTAACACGTTAGAATGGGATAAACCTATCATACTCAACAGATTCTAGTCAATTTACGGTGTTTGTGCTGAAAATTTTGACTTTTGTCCATTTAGACTTTATTTTGTGATTTTTCCTAAAAATTTCACGCTAACACAATAAAAATATTATTCTGTGTATTCTGAAATATATTTAATTCTAATTTATGATTTGCGTAATTAATATAGGTAATTCACGAATCAACTTATAAAGGTAATTTATATAATTTATCCTATCGTATTTTAAATAGCGTTTATCACTGAAAAAACGAGAGAGAAATGATTTATAATTAAAAAATTAAATAATTAAATCTAGTAATTACAATACTTTTCTGAAACTACAAACTAGCCCTGATTTTTAAAAATTAAGTTGGCGGCTCAGCAAAGAAACGGCCGAATTTCACAATAGTTTTTCACTTTTATAGATCTTATGGGGCAGAAATTCGAATCTGTACGGAATAATGCCATTATTTCACTGAATATTTTCTGGAAACTTTTTATTCTCGACTCCAATATGCATGAATCAACGGCAAAGTTTCTCAATTTTTATCTTCGTTAGTCCAAAATCTGTGAAATAAATAAAAGCAGATTACATGGGAAACGGCATTTTTTCTTACCTCTTAGGTTTACGAACAACTCAATTCTGAAAAGATGTTTTTTATTTTCTAGTTTTTGCACATGAGTACAAACTTAAATGAATCATGCTATGCTTAAATTTAAGGTTGATCCCTCCTAGAGTTTAGAAGTTATAATACTATAATATGGTATTTTCAGCATCTATGTTGATCTGTGCTAAATTTGTCGTATATATTCGTGCAGAGGCACCAAAATTTGATGTTTTTTTTCCAAAATCTTAATACACACACACACACACACACACACACACACACATATATATATATATATATATATATATATATATATATATATATATATATATATATATATATATATATATATATATATATATATATATATATATATATATATATATATATATATATATATATATATATATATATATATATATATATATATATATATATATATTAGCAAAGAAAAATGCTCCGATGGAACAAAAAAAGGGAATATACTTGGGATTGTGAATTATCGAGGATGTAAAAGGAGGGGACTAGGAAAAATCTCCCTATGTTATATAAAAAATCGCAAAATATGTTAAAAATCAAACTTTCTCTAAACAATGCAAAAAATCGAAGTATGTATATTCTGCGGCCTTTGAAAAATGTAAAAGTTTAGTAAACAATTGTTGTAGACATGTGTAAAAGAGTATCTATATAAGGTCTGTTGCACGTCTCAGCTTCCGTGTTTACTACCGCTTTGAACCAACAATATCATCGATTGTCTTGAATGCATCAATATGTACTATTTCATTCAATTCGCTTAGCTACTGCATTGCTAATTCGCTGCTTTTTTCAATCAATTTTTTGGTAATTTGAATATTGCTTGCACTTTGACACTTAGAATGGCTCTATCTGCTAAGTGACATGCTTAGTAATAATGAAATACGAACAACTTAATTATGATTTGTTAACAGCATTTCACTTTCAGTCACATTATTAAGCAACTCAAAGTTGAATGAAGTCTGCTAAAAGTTGCATTACGTAATATGCTTTTAAGATATTATGTCAATCAGAGAAAATTATTTTTAAAATAATACGTTTTTTCAGAGACCGCAGAATATACTTCGATTTTTTGCATTGTTTAGAGAAAGTCTGATTTTTAACATATTTTGCGATTTTTGGCATATAACATAGGGAGATTTTTCCTAGTCCCTCCTTTTACATCCTCGATAATTCACAATCCCAAGTATATTTCCCTTTTTGTTCCATCGGAGCATTTTTCTTTGCTAGTACCCTACTTTTAATTAGCAAGATTTGGAAATACAATACTAGATTTCATTTACTGTGCGGTTCTTCTAATAATTGAATGGTTTAAACTTTACAAAGCTACTAGTTGTAGAAGAAAGAAACATTCTGATTAGTGATTCTTATGTTACGTAGAACATCCTGTAAAGAAATATGCTTCCAAAACTTTCTAGAGCTAAACTTAATTTACATTTTAAACTTTACATAAGAGTGTAAAGAATTTCAGTGGGATTATTAATTTCGATATTGCTCTGATATAACGATCAGATATATATATTTTACGACTTTAGGGAAAAAATAAGTTAGTGTGAGGCTCTAGAATGAAGCTTATTATATAGTGTAAACTTTACACTTGTGACGAGTGTAAAGAAGATTTTAGTCGGATTTGTGAATTCGATATTACTCGGATATTACGATCAACATTCATGAAAAAATTACGTCTCCATAACGGTTTAATGACAAATAGACACAGATGTAAACCACTTTACATCACTGTTGAGTGTAAACAAGCGCACCCAGCTGACGTCCCTTATTTAATTCCATGTAAATTTTCAGATTTCGGCAAAAAATTTAGGTTTTTGCAAAGCTCTAGAAGGAAGATAAACCACTTTACATTACTGTTGAGTGTAAACAAACGCGCCCAGCTGACGTCCCTTATTTGATTCCATGTGAATTTTCAGATTTCGGCAGAAAATTCAGGTTTTTGCAAAGCTCTAGAACGAAGATTAATTAACAGCGTAAACTTTACACAAAGTCCTAGTGTAAAGAGGATTTTATTCCGATTTGTGAATCTGATATTACTCGGATATTATTATCAACATTTATGAAAAAATTGCATGTCTAAAATGGTCTGAGGACAAATAAACAATGAGTGTAAACTACTTTACATCACTGTTAGATGTAAACAAACACGCCTACGTGACGTCTCACATTTGATTCTTTGAAAATTTCTAGACTCCAGGAAAAAATTAGGTTTCTGGAATGCTCAAAAACGAAGATAAATACATATGTAGTGTAAACTTTATGTAAACGCCTAGTGTAAAGAAGATTTTGGTCAGATTCGTAATTTTGATATTGTTCCGATATTACGAATAATTAATAATGAAAAAATTAAGTCTCCATAATGTTCTATGGGCAAACTAACAATAGGTGTAAACCACTTTACAACACTGTAGAGTGTAAACATATGCGCCAGACTGGCATTTCAAATTTGGTTCCTGGTCCATTTCTAGACTTGATAATCGTGTCCCTGACTCATAACCGGAGAAGCAGGCGGAAAAAACAAGACAGAAACGCATTTTAAACACCAAATTTTTGACTTTACACTCGCTAAATATTAATGTATAGACAATTTGCTTTGACATTCACCCGATATAAAGCACTTTATTTTTATCCTATTGGACTTATCCCGACTTCTAGGGGAGAAAGTGGCGAACAAAAAACGCAACAAAAACGTATTTTCCATCATTTAGAACACTGTCAACTTTAAAATTCCGTACCGAACTCCCCATTGAGTTTAAAGGAATTCGGTTTAGTACAATTTGTAGCTTTTAAATCGTAGTACATTCCTGTGTGCCAAAATTCTCTTGCAAAAATTATTTGGTATGATTTATTAATCAAAATTCAGAAAAAACGTGTTTTTTCGCCCATTTTTTAACTCTGATTTCGAACTTTACACCCCCATAAATAACTCAATATTGCGTTTTTTAATGCGGTTTACTGCGATGTATAGCCCCTGAAAGGCACTTTATTACTGCTGTATTCAATTTACCCTGACTGAAAAGCGGAAAAATTTGGCAGAGAAATCTTAGTTAAAATCCGTTTTTTATACCATCAGCTAGAGTGTAAAGTTTAAAACCCAGGATCTAAGTCACCATAGAGCGTTTAAGACTTTACTTATATGCAGAATGTAGCCCTTGATCCGCTCTACATTTCTGTCAGAAAATATTTTAAAAAACTCATAACCGGAGTTAGTAGCAGACATAAGCAGGTTGAAAGCTCGACCAAAATGTGCTTTTTCACCCCCAGATTTTCGCACTCTTTACACTACCATTCGAGAACTAATGCGAATTTCAACAAACAAAAAAAAGCCAATTTGGAGCATCCCTTCCACTACAAATGTGTGCCATTAATTTATTTGAGGAGTCAATACTGAGTTGTCAACATGCCGTCTAAAAAACCTCCCGAAATTCATCCTATGTTATGACGTTACACAAAAACTTTACACCTTCTTTACACAGCCAGTTTTGAGTTTCAAGAAAAACAAAAAACACGGGAAGCGAATTTTTTTATTATCTATCTTTTAAAAAAAACCGCACCTTCCAGAAGTGTCCCATTATAGCTGTAGGGGGTGCACAGGTGTTAGGGGTAACCAAGTATATTATAGGTACGCGCTAACGCGCTACCTATGATATATATATATATATATATATATATATATATATATATATATATATATATATATATATATATATATATATATATATATATATATATATATATATATATATATATATATATATATATATATATATATATATATATATATATATATATATATATATATATATATATATATATATATATATATATATATATATATATATATATATATATATATATATATATTTATATTAGAAGCTCGTTTGGTGATTCAGGAGTAAAGTATTAAAAAATTTAATTTTGGTTCAAAAATCATTAACATGCGTATGTCGGTTACTTTACACTATGCCATATCATTGAAAAATTTATTTTATGCAAAACAATTGCCCGATCTATTTCAGAGCGTAAATGCTCATAACAAATGTGGAAATAAGATTAGTTTGTTTTTGCTTTGTTAATATCACAGTAATTCTTAAAATATTGACACTCGTCAATACTAAGAAGCTTTGTATTCTATGGTAGGATGTTGCATCAAGCTACAGTAAACAAAAGAAATCAGGTCTTACGCTACTGGCCAAATTTTATGACATGAAAATCTTCCAAAAAGACTAAGAATTTCATTTAAAACAGTAGAAAAAGGAAATGTAAATGTAAGGATTGGAAATTGAAAACAAAAAATTGAAGTAAATAAAGAAATTGAGAAATTAAAAAGTAGATAAAAGTAATAAAACTTCGTTATAAAATAAACGAAAAAATAAGGTGGAGTGAATGAAAAGAATAGCAAATAAGCTTGATGAGAAACTTCAATATTAATAAATTCACAGCATTGTTGTTTTATTTCATGTAACGATTTACTATATTCAATTAGATTCTGGAAGTATGGTGTACATAAAAATAAAAATAAATGCCCTCATAAATTTTAAAAACTTTTTTCGGTAAATTCAAGCTATTTTACGTATTGATTCTTAAAAATAATCTTTTAACATTAAAAATTTTTTACCCACATGACCATATCAACGACGCAATTGACTGTTATGATAACGACATTGACTGCCGACCAAGTTAACCATGGCAAAATTAAGATCGATCGCTGCTAAAATGTATGAAATAGTAAAAATCTCAGCTATTTTAAGTGAGAATTGGAGTAAATTAAAACATTTTTTGAATATTTGTATAGAATTTTATCAGCAATGCTAAAATGCAGAAAAATCTTGACTTGATTAAAATTTTAACATTATAAATTTAGTCATTTTCGCATTCATTCTATGAAGCTTACGAGCATAACTCAGGAAATCGTAATTTAGAAATTCTGATCAATAAGCGATCAAATAGACAGAATTGGATCTCTTGAAATGTATTACTTCGAATTTAAATAATTCAAATCAAATTAAGAGATTTATTCTAGAACTTAAATTCCGCAAATTTGTGGCACATAAGGTATTTTTCTATTTGAAGCAAAAATCTGATTTGACAAATTGTATTAAGTGAGAACTTGAGTTGTTCTTCATGTCTCATTTACTTCCTCGAGTTGTTCCAATTCTTTGTGATTAGCGCTTGATTTTTTATTTCTCAAATTTTTTGTCTTTTTTATTGTATAGTCTTCACAATTTTATTATAAATAAATAAATATAATGCGTGATAATGAAAAAAATAGGTTCCGATTTTGACTCACACGCACCACCGAAATGACTAAAAAGACGCTCGTGAAAAATCCGGCGCAGCTCCAAACGGCGTGCAAAATATAAGAAGCAATGTAACGTTTCGCTGAACAAATTATAATGACTAGTAATAAGCGAAAGTAAATGAAAAATAAGCCAAAATGAAGAAAAAGTGAAATTAAATAAAAATTGACAAATAAGAACGAAAACGAAAGAAAAAAACGGAAACGAATGAAACTATTTTAAGATCATATGAATGCAATATTGAAATATCTTTATAAAGATAGATGCCATTTTTCATGATTTCAGTAACCACATGTGCAGAAAATTAGGATATTTGACCGTCTATAAAAATTATTAAGTGAAGACTTTGATTCGATCGATTTTATAGTTCTCGTACGCTAAAAACGTTAGAAAGTCATCAAAACAATAGAAATTAAAAGAGAAAAATGAAAATAAAGAAATAGAAAATTTGGATAAATGAATAAAATAAAAATTACATAAATCAATAAGAATTAAGCTGTCAAGTAACTCTTTATTACTGTAATTTGCTATTTGAATTCACATTCAAACGCTATTTTAACCATGGATCACTTTTCTAATTCTTCGATGCAGAGTACCTATGTGCTTATTCAAAGCAATGACAGATTTGCGTTATGGAATTACAGTTAATAATTAGATTCTCTGTACTCAAAACCAAGCGTGCATACAGTGGCGGATCCAGGATTTTCCTAAGGGGGGGGGGCGAGTACTTCTGAGAGGGGGCGGAACCCTGACTTGGGCGGAAAAATTAGCCGTTTTAACCCGAAAATCGCTAGAAATCGCTCAAAAATCCTTTATTTTGCGCACTATTTTGGGCCAATGGGGGGGCGGCCGCCTCACTGCCCCCCTTAATCCACCCCTGCGTGCATATAAGAAATTTCAAGGGTCAGACGCCGGAAAAGAAAAAAGATAAAATTGCCCTGTAAAAACAAGGTTAAAGACCAATAAAGGAACAAAATCGCGCTTCGAGCTGATAGTGCTTAGAATCAACCAGCAACTCAAAACTAAGGTTGTTTTACCTCATTTTAACATTTATAACAAGTTTAAGCCTACTTCAGCCCGATGAAGCTCTTCGGCTGCCCTAGACCGGTCATTCTGCGCAGCTAAGGTCGAAACTAGTCAATATTTGTAAAATTATCGAATAAAAAATTTAAAAGCTAATAGTTTTCTATTTAAATAGTCATTTTATCTCGATTGATTGACTTTCTTATTGTAAAGCTTAGGTCACCAATTATGGCGCACTAAAATTCAAAACGTATATTCAAAAGTGAAAAGCTCAGTACTACACTTGATCTTCCCCACAAAAACGATTTTCACCCCCACCCCATCCCTCCCCTCAACCGCAGGGAATTTTCTACCTTCCCCAGCAGCTTTATTCGATTTTTCAAAAAATACTAAAAACGTCTTATTTTAAGCGTTTTCAGCACTTTACCTCAAAGCTATTCTAGGATAGAATGTTATGGGCTCACCCTGAAATTCCTACGCTGAGCATGCAGGAGCTTAATCAGCACCATGTGTTCTTGGTAGGCATTGACCTGCGCAGAACGGCTGCTGACCCCTCCAGAATTATCGATTTTTCAAACAAAAAATCGCAAAAATATGTGCTTTTTCAAGATTTTTTATCGAAATAAAGAGTCGAATTTTCGGCGATTCGCGCGACACTAATTTCTTTGATATATTTTGTTCAATTTACTCAATTTTTAAAATTGTTTTGGAATGTTTTTGTGTTTTTACGTTTAGGAAGAATTAATACCTTCTAAAACATCGAAAAATAGTGTTTCTGACGTGTGCTCATGGTATTTAAGCACAAAACGTGCATTTTTTGAAAATTTACGTCAAAAGGAATAAAAATGGATAATTGTAAAAAAGTTTGAAATAAAAATTTTAAAAACTAACTCAAATCGATGTTTTTCTCTGAGGCATTCGGACTGGCCAGGCTGAAGTACGTTTGCTTCAATCGCATGAAAACTCCTGATTCATTGGTGTAGCCTTTGGGCACCATTGATTCGGCGAAAGATTCAAGGCCAGTCGGTGGCGCTCCGTGTATCAATATGTGAACAAAGGTGATATCTTTTATCAGGAACATTAGGGACGCGGTCTGTTGAATATGAGAAATCACGAAAATTAAATTGAAAAAATATTCGATGTTTTCGATACAAACGCATTTGTTATTCATTAAAGCAAACGATCGATTTTTGTACAATATTAAAATTATCAAAATTATGCATTGATGTAAGGAACACTGATAAGATTTTTATACGAACTTTGCCCTTTGCTCTTCACCTTACCATAATAGGAAAATATTTTTAACCGTTGACTGTTTTATTTATGCTCGAAAATAAGGAATTTTAAGGAAAATGGGCGAAATGAAGACTAAAGACAAATAAAAACGGAATATTTTTTCAAGGTTCTTGGAATTGACCAGAAAGTGCGGAATAAAGTAGCTTTAAGCTTTTCTAGCATTTATAAAAGTTTTTTAGGTCATTCTGGTCCCAAAAAACTCACTAATTGACCCCAGACCCGAAGACTCCTATCGGCTATGCTGTGTATCTATGATCTTGTGACTAATGTCTGTGCACAATGGCTGCTGGACTTTGGCTCTTGCATAGAGCTTGACGAAAAAATCAAAAATTCACCAATTCTACCAAAAATATCATTTTTAGCCGTTTTTTTGTCGATTTCAAAAATTTTGAATCAAGCGTCAATATCGGCTTGTTGCTATCGATTTCTATTTACCAAGCGAGACCTTTTTTGTGACTACTACAGAATGAAAAGACACTTAAAAAATTATTCATTGGAGAAAAAATTGTTAGAAAAAAGTGAAAAAATCGAAATTTCCCTATTATTCCACATTGCTTACGAGTGCGCAAAATAACGGCGTCGAATAAACTTACTCCGATAAAAAACGATGCGAATAACGATCCGCATCTAATATTAAATACGCAACAAAACGAATTGAAGACGGCCATTTATTATCAAAAATTTTTTTGGGCTCCTGGCATCGAACTCGTGATTTACGGCCCAAATTTTCGAAAGTAATTCTTGGCCAGGCAGTCGCGTGCTGAAAATGGCTGCAAGGGGTCAACTACGAGTATACCTAGTACGTCCCGCAACAGCCTCACAAAAGCCCGTAAAACACGTGCGTCAAAAGCGATATATAAAAAAACGCTATGGATATAATTAGAAGAATGGAAAATGGGCGATTAGGGTTATTTTCGCCAAGATTCTGCGAAAATTAAGCTCGGGGTAATAGCGTGAGAGTGATAAGACGACGGGCGTTATTTCCGCAGCCGTTATCGGCAATAAATTCGGCGTACTTTCCTTGACGACAAATATCCGTTTCCAGTCCCTATTTTTTATTTTACCGCCTTTATCTCATCGAACAAATTTCTTCGAGCCATATTTTTCTCGG
>JAVLUZ010000169.1:55000-110000 GCA_036768485.1 Mermis nigrescens | reverse complement strand
CAATCTGGGGTTATAAAAGCTTCGTCCTCTACCCAAGTGTGGTCTCATAAAAAACATGAACAGCATAGAATTTCTGGGGGATCAGCGTCGTAAAATTAATAAAACGTGCCTTCTTGGGCTCAAAAGCCATCGGTACACATCAAAAACACTGATTTTAGACGTTTAAGACGGTGCTCGTTCTTTCAAGAACATTAAAACTTTAATAAATTGGAAAAACTAAAAAAAAATGAGCAAGTTGAAGGAAAAGATATACAAAAATTACTACAAAATTGACGCCTTTGAGCCAAACTATAAATCAAAAAGCTTTAAAAAGCATACTTGATATAATTTTTCCGGGAAATCGGAGATTCTATGGGGTTTCAGCAGCTGTTTCGGGGTTAGGCTCCCCAAACAAACCCCGAAGAACACGTGGTCCTAGAGCGGATGGACAAGTAAATGAAGCTCGGCGTGTGGAGAAGAATACGATAATTTGTTTCGGACAAATCAAGGCTTGGCATAAAATAGGCGAAAAGCAAAACTTTATTTCAATATTAACAGTGGCGGAGCTGTGGGATGATTAGGGGACTAGTCTCCCTACTTAAATTTTGGAAATACGAGTATTTTAGGGTCCCTCGAAGAAAAAATGGAAAAGTCTCACAGTGCATCTGAAAGATCGTTTGATTAGATATTTGCACATTTTTGAACTAGTGAGTCCAATATTTTATGGCTATTCGCACCTATGATTTACATACAGCATATTTTTTAATATGATTTGAATAACGTTGGATTTTTTAAAATTCGTTCAGTGCTCAGATCTCGCTGTAAATAGCACAGAAGCAGCACTATTTCTTGCCTATCTACATATACTTGTTTGTCGAGATACTCGACTGCAAAATTTTATCCCCCCAATTCAGAGGGCCAGCTATATACTGAATATTAACATTGATTTTTTAGGTTATTTCAGTGAAATAAGGTCAGAATTTGGAAAAGTGTGAAACGGCAGCTTGCGCGACTGTTAAGTTTGCGCTGTCTTTCGTACTCTTTCCCAGCACATATTGTTAATTAGCATGGCAAAATGCTCTTACGTACAATACAAAATGATCGAATAAAGGAAGTAAACGCAGGCAGATGGAATAATAATACTTAGCGTTCGACAATTTTCATTCTTATAGATCGCTCAGGAAATAAAAAAATAAACAAATTATCATAAATAGAAAAATTATGATGTGAGAGACAATATTGAGAGTCCGCGGGAATCTAGATTTCCCTTTAAGTCCGACAACCCCCAAGACGTGGCACAGATACCTAAAATTAAATTTTCAGTTTAGTGTGGCATACTTTAAAATTTTGAGGCTTTTGCTCTATTCTCTAATTTAACATAAATTTATCGTTCTGACTTTGTGTAAAACAAACGTCCATTAATTCAACGAATCTAGGCGTATTAGGTGACAAAATATAATAGAATTTTCAAATGTTTAGCTTAAATGATAAATAAATGTATGACCCTATTTTGTGCGAGCAATAAGCTGATATCGATTGCGCTAACATTTACCATGATTCTGTAAAAAAATGAATACAATATGACATGTAGTCATTGTATATAAAATTTTGCCAGCCTTCTCAAAAATCCATCACAAATTAATTAAAGACGTATTTATTTACGACCTCGCTCTTATCTAAGAAGAGTAATTAGTATATGCAAATTTTTCCAGCGTCTGCATAATTTTTTAAAACCTCTCCTTTTACATCAGAAATTTGCATTCTGTAAATAGATTAAAGCTTATTTTTTCTCAAACTATTGTTCTCCCATATTACCTTTATTAGATTAGCCTTGATCACACGCGAGTCGTGTTATCGATTGACTTATAAGTTAGATGTAGTTACTTAATCCCTTATTATTCAATTTCATTTACAAGTATTTTATTTATTTAGAAATTTATGCATCTACTGTTAACTTTCCGCGCTTTTTAATATGTAGTGCAACAAAATAAGTAAAAAGTTAGTAAAATAGCTGAAAAAACAAAAATAATACAATTAGACGTACTACTTAGTTTCGAGGCCGTTTTGTGGTCGCAAGAAGTGTGCGCAATCTTTGCTTTTTTTGTTCAAGAAAGAAATTTACGCGCTTTATTATACTAGAAAGATTTAAATCTTGCACCGTTATCATGTGTTGAAATGAATTAATATAACAATAATCGATATTAAAATAAATACTAAATGTGATATTTAAGCAATCACTTCTGAAAGAATACAAATGGGAGCCTCAATAAATCCGATAATTACAAGTTTTCACTTGAGCCATTTGTGACCCGTTGACTTTCGAAAAATTTCACAATAAAACAGCATTCTTATTTTTTGGTGAGATATCATGCGAATTACTTCTCGTCGTCATCCCTTTAAAAATGGCAAAACTTTACAGTATACAGGGTCTGAATTGTGGAGGGTCAGTCCCAAAACTTCTCTTTCAAAACGGCTTTATTCGGCTTAAAATACGACAGAAATGCGTCAAAGCTTTTGGAATGCTTCCTAAAGCATAAAAAGGTTTAAAAGTCTCCTGAAACCTAAATTATCTGAAATATGACTTTTTGGCTGCGTTAGACGCTGAAAAGATCGGTTCGTTGAATCGAATGTCAATGGTGTCTAAAACAGCAAAGTTTTTGAGGTTTTTCGAAAAATTCAAAATTCTGGGGACAAAAGATATTCTCAACCCACCTAAGGCACAATAATAAAACGTCTGTGAGCAACTCAAAATCAAACATTTCCACTGTATTTTCTTGTTTGCATCCACATGCTGGAATTATACCGTTTGGCTCCATTAATGGATTAAGGGAGATTAATTAAGATTAATCCAATAAGAGCGGAGCCTTGAATGTTCTCAATTAATGTCTAAAATTGCCCCAAAAATCTGTTCAGTATGCTTAAGTATCGTGTTTTTCGTCTTCTTGTAGGCAGAATCCTTTATGATCCTAAAAAAAGGTTGAAAAAGTTCTCTGCGAAAAACGCGTAAAATAATTGCAAAAATCGGCACAAAGCGCCGAAAATATACTCGTAAAATCATTGTAAGAACTAAAAAAATCATTGTTCTGTAAATAAACCACTCTGCTGACATATAAATGGATTTTTTAGAACGCCGAGAAAGTCAGTAAATGTCAATAATGAATAATACATAGCACGGAGCGCTTAAAAAAATTTGAAAAATTGTGATTAAAAAATGGTTATATCATCAAACAATTCCCACACATTTTCTGTATTACGCCCATATGTTTTTGACGACTGGAAGTGGCTGCAACCCCCTTTCCTTCCGATCTCCTATAAATCCGCGCCTGTTTAAGCTGCGTCCTAGCTAACGGAATTCTTTATTTCTTCTCACTATGTTCAATTATGAAATAAATAAATTATGGAGGAAAGTGATATTTTTACGTGATAAGCCGCGAAAATCGACAAACTTTGATTGGATAAAATCAAGGACATGGACACGCGACGCAGGATGTTTCCTCTCCATGTCACTCACAGACCTCCCAAAATTTGTCAGAACCCAAGAATAACATTTTGTAATTTTTACCGCAGTCAAAAAATGATAGCTTTGTACCATACATGTAGCGGCTCGAAATTCCGGCGCGGTCCTCAGCCATCTTAAGGGGAGGGTAAAGACCTCAAATTTTTGGCCAAAAACGCCTAAAAACGGCCAAAACACGATTTTTTTCCAAAAACTGAGGAGGGGGAGTTAAAAATTTTCTAGCCTTGGGGGATGGGGGACGACCGACTTTATGTAGAGGGATCCGCCCACCCCCTCTTACATGTATGCTTTATACTTATACTAATTTTCTGGCCTCCGAAAAGAATAATTTAATAAAAAATTAAACAAACGAAATATGTTATAAGAATGACCTTCACAATATCGGTGGTATCGGGACCAGTTCTCTAATTTCCATGCACATAAGGCAATAGAGGCCTGAAGGAGGAGAGCGAGCAGAGAAAGGCCCCACAGAATTCGATAGAACCTAGAATTTACTTTTTTGCGATTTTTGTCGAGGTTTGTCCCGAAACAAAATCCCAGAATGTGATTGCTGCCCATATATGTACGCTTACGACCATTTATCTCACATTTTTTCGACTCTGTGTTTTGGTTCTTGAAACAATTACTCGCAGTTTCGTAGATTTCAGGACTATCAGCTCTTTGGTTTTGTTGCTTATTTGTATTATCTTAAGCGTGAAATTCAATGAATTTAAAAACAAAATTAAAAGTCATCACGGCCAGATGTAGGCCTTGGTATCTGGTTGAGTTGTTTGAGCTAATTATGACTTTTAAAGATTGGCATAGCCATTAAAATAACGAGAACACAGCCTTGTTTGACAAATTTTAGCTGGGTCTCATGACTTTTCAAAAAATTTTCATTTCTTGAATTTTATACTTCAATTTAGGTTCAATTTCACCAAAAAATATTTTATTTTGTCTCTCTAGAGTACTAAATCACACGATGGGAAGCAAGCAAATTCTGGGTAGGAATGGTGGGGCAGAATCGCCAAAGATTGTACCGAAAATTCAATTCTGGGCGTCTGCCTCAATCTTTAGGGAGTATTTTGGGTTCGCTGGGGTCCGAACCCCGCTCCAAAAGCCACTCCCATGTCCACGTCTAGTGTATACCCCCACAAACCCCTCAAACATATATTTAAGTATGTATACGAGTATGCGATGGAATCGGATATAGAAGCAAAAGTGTAAGAAATATCGAATTACACGGAAGTCTTCTAAATAGTGACGTCATTGGTTTGGAAATGTCAAAACGTTTTTGTGACCTTCGCCCGACGAGAAAAAAATTTTACTCATCAATCCTCAAAATGACATCTACTACGTGAATTCTTAAGCATCAATGCTTTTTCATTGCAATACTAGTAACATTTCCAACGAGACGTTCCGATCGAAAAGGGAAGAAGAAAAACTTTGTATAGATAGCGTCTTTTGTCTCGGAATTCGAGAAAAAGTAAACATCGACAGCTGCTCTTTGAATATATAAGGCGAATTATAGTCAAACCCGGCTTATCGCCTGACATAGAGGGCCACATTCTGCCCGTTTGTTTTGGTTTTGCCCGCTTAGAAAAAGCGGTTCTGTGAAGAATATCATTTTAAGCCACTACACGTGATACTCCTCGCGAATTTCCGCATCTACGAGCGCGTTTTTTCTACGTGTGGTACCTATGCAAATTTTTTGGCTTCTAGCCGTCATTATCCTTCTTCAATATCCACGAGTATGACTCATCGATCGAATCACGAGTTTATTCTAACGATTATAGTACTTATGGTCACGAAATTCTAAGCTTAGAATCATCTTTTTCTATCCTGTCATGCGTGACGACGGTGCACGAGCTAAATTAACATTTTTACTCCGACATTTTTATTTTGGCAATTTTAACACCTTTTAGTTCCGTACTTAACGCTGCTGCTGATAAGCCAGAAGCTTGGAAGGTACCATATGCTTATGTTGATTGAGGCTTTTGAATGCTCGCATTTGCGTTTGATTTTAAGCGCTGGAATAAACCTTGCCCCAACGATATTTTCGGGTCATCTGTGAAAAGTGTTTTTTGATTTTTAGGGTCAAGGGTGAGGGAGCTTCTCAAATTATGCTCATTGATTCTAGAATGTAAAACGAGGCACTCAGTAAATATATGGAAATATTAGCCAAAAATTGGCTTGAGCCTAAAATGTAACAACAAAATTGCTGTGCTCTTTATGCAGAAGTACGTGTTTTTTACGTGTCTTTTTCAGAAAATCGGGAAATTAGAGGTAGCGGCAAAATACGTGAGTTATCCCCAAACATTGGGGAGGTGAATATCCAAAATGTTACGTAATTATTACAATATGAAAAGTCTTGAATTGGGTTAAGATTAGAGAATAGATATTTAATATTTGAGACTAATCCTATAGTTGGGTTTAGCTGAATGATATTATTGTAGAAATATTTATTTTAATTATACAGGGTGGTCCAAAAACACTTCTCGAATTTTACGTCATATCTCTTGAACCGAGCTAGGTAGCCACCACACATGATTTGGGGGGTTTGGATGGGGGTTGGGGGAGAAGGTTCCCCCAGAAAAATTTTCACCCCATACAATTGCCGATTTTTGTGAAAGTATTCAAACATTTTCTAAAACTTTGTAGGAAAGACGTTTATTAAGCGCATTTAGCTATATATTTGTTCAAAAGTGCCAAATTTTCGGCGCTTCTTGCGATTCTACCGATGTTTTGACTATATTTTGTTCGATTTGTTCCGACTTTTTTGATTTTTTTGAAATTTTTTTAACGCTTTTATGCTCTAGGAAGATAGATCATCGTCAGAAACGCCGAAAAACGATGTTTTTGACGCGTACCTACCATTTTTGGATTCAAAAAAGGCCCTTTATAATTTCACTTCCCCAGAATTCCCATGCTGTGCATGTATGGTAGGCACTTTACATTTTTCGTAACCGAGAGGCCAAAAGGTCGACAGCAAAGTAATTTCACAGCGCAAATGGACGGTTTCGCGAAGAAAGTGGAAGTGTTGTTTGAAATGAGTAAAACTCCATTTGAAGCATGATAAATAAGTTGGAAGCATTGCTATTTTAGAGTCTATAGAAGAGCCTGGCACAAAAAAATGAATGAAGGTAAAAATTGACGTCATTAGGAATTTTCGTGGCGTTTAACTCCGTTGCTACAGCATAACCAGTCTACATTGTAATGATGCTCATGCGGAACTTGTTTGTTGACTTTTGAAATGTATTATTTATCACTGAAAAAAGAGATTTCCAGACAGGCTCTTAGTCAGATACGCATTATTTTTCTCAAAATAAGCACTTTTGAAAAATTTAAAATATCTTTTACGAGATTAATCATTGCAAGATTCTGCGAATGTCTTACAGACCTTTTTATCTTGCTTAAAAAAATGTAGGTGCCTAGCTGCCTTACTTCCGCTGTGGAATAAAAAGTGGTAGTGTTTTTAGTCTACCCTGCATAATATTATTTTTTAAGGATAGTAGGACTAAACCTTAATTAAATTATTATTTTTTATTTTACATAAATTAAGATCAAAGTGTGGGATGTCTTAAAATATTTCAAAAATAAAAAAGCAATCTGTATCAATATTAATTACCAATTCATATTTTTCAAAAAAATTCTATTCTAATCGAGAATATATTTTTAAATTGACAAAATTCTTCAAATAATATGTAATTCATTTTTTGGTTAAAATGGCTAAAAAGTGCGTAAAAAGGGCCAAATAAGATCGGTTTTCGCCAAAAATCGAACGGACGACCGACATTGTGTGGAGGATCTCCATCACCCTGTTATATGTATAAGTAGCAGTAACAATTTTCTGCCAACATTCTTTACCGAGCTCAGCTTGGTAACTTTACGGAGTCAGCGGTTGGTAGCCGAAAAACTTTACTGAGCTAAATATGCCCTAAAAGTTGAAGTAAATATTAAAACAAGTCAAAAATGGCCTTTATTTACGGTTTGTAGACGATGTCGAGTAATGACAGTAAATTTATTTTTGGCCTCTGTTCGTCAATTTTTCAAAAAAATTCCTTCCCTCTTCTTTTTCTGGGCGGTAAAACCTTTTAAGGCGCATTCATACTTCGTCCGACTCCGTCCGATTTGGTGTCGGAATGCGAAAATTGACAAAACCGCTCCGACACGCAACGACATGAGTCCGACATTATCCGACATCATGCGACACGCGTCCGACTTTTCTTTGCGCATGACGTCATAATCTGTTTTACAATGCGACTTTTTTGTCGGAACGGACAAGTTGAGTTGGTTTCAACTTTCGTCCGTCCGACACACATGAAATTTAAACTACAGTGTAGGAAGATTGGCGCGACATGTAGCGCGTTGCACGCCTTGTTTATTTTGTACTATTTCATTTTTCAAGCTCTAAATTTTTGATTAATTTATTGCTCTGTACTAGTCGCATAAAAGCGCTGTGGCATATCGTATCTCGTTTATTTTGTACTATATATTGTTGCAGTCAATTCATCTTATTGTATTTTTCAGGTTTAAAATTTAATTAATTGCAAATGGCTAATGGCGATTTTGACGACGTTACTACGGAGTTATTAATCATAGCTGTTAAAGAACATCCATATTTGTGGGAAATAAGTTTAAATAAATTAATAAGTTTAAATAAATTGGCGCATGAAACGAACTTCGATACTTCCAGCATTTCATTTTTATTTCTGGAGGGGGGGTGAAAAAATTTTTAAACGTCAAAAAATGGTCTTAAAAGTGTTTGTATGGCGAAAAAAACACCATTTTTCGACGTTTCTCATCGAGCACTATCCAATAGCATCAAAATATTCAGGAAAAAACAAAAATAATTTTTAAAAATTGAATTCTGGGGGAGTATTTGGTTTCTGGGGTATTCTAGTTTCTGGGGGTTACATACCCCCAACCACACCTGGGCGTGGGGGATTTGGGGGGTATGCACCCTCCCAGAAACCAAAATATCCCCCCAGAAACCAAAATACCTCCCCAGAAATCAAATTACCCCCCAGACATCAATTTTTGAAAAAATTTTTTCTTTTTTTTCGCAATTTTTTGATGCCAATGGATAGTGCTCGATGAGAAACGTCGAAAAATGGTGTTTTTTCGCCAAACCACCATATTTAAGGCCATTTTTTGACCTTCAAAAAAATCTTGCACCCCCCAGAATTTTCTTGCTGCCCACGTATGCCCCCAACCCCCACGCCCAGTTATGGTAGTTATGGTACAAACGCTGTTCGACAGAGAGACAATATAAAAACATCAATGTTTGTTGCGCTGAAAATATTGATTTTTAGTCGGAGAAGTCGGATGAAGTATGAATGAAAGTCGGATCCGATGTCCGATCCGACATCGGACGACACCGCATGTCGCATCCTGTCGGACGCGTGTTGGACAGAGTCGGATGCGACTCTGCCCGACACGCGTCCGACAGGATGCGACATGCGGTGTCGTCCGATGTCGGATCGGACGAAGTATGAATGAGCCTTTAGCCTAATTTTTACGATACACCAATTATCAATTTTCGGCAACGCTAAAAGCCGAAGAATATGATTTTCATGTTTTTCTATTTGAAAGAATTCTGATCAAGGAGCCTTTTGAGAATTATGTCGACGATTCATTATTTTAACGACTCCAGCGTATACATCATACAAAATTCGTCGTTTTATGACATTTATCTGATGCAAGCATAGTCATATGTGGGCAGTAGCCGAATTTCGGCGGGGGGGGTCTGGAAGGTGTAAAACTGATAAAAAGCCCGAAAAAAACGTGCCAAAATGTAATTATGTGAGTCTCGGAGTCTGCCGAATTCTCCGGTGGTTTTCATTCCCCAATTCCCTAGACGATCACAGGCGAGCATAATGTATCTAATTTATATAGGTACAATTGACAAATAGTTGACGGAAATGAAAGACGATTGAATGTCGCTGACGAAATCCCGTCATAATCGTCGACGAAAATTATAACAACGAATGTAATTTAAGACGATTAGAATTAATTATCTTGAATTGAGGTCAATAAAAATTATTGTTTGAAAGGGATAAACGACTACCTATTTTAGAAAGATTTAACGAACAATGCAATGAAATTGTAATGAGCAAATTGACACAACAGCAACTTCAAGATCAACAACTGTTTCTTTTCTTTTCTGTGCTCTTCCTGATTTTTTGACATTTCTTAATTCTACCGATAACCAGTTTTTTTGGACAAAATACGTGGGTAAGACGATCGTGTTTTGTATCGATAGCATTTAAATATAAACATCAACGTTGCAAATTTTCTAGCAGATTCTATTACAGAGCGGTTGGTGAGCAAAGAACAACTAGAAAAATGATTACAATCCTAAATCCAACTGAATTGGCCAAAATTCAGAGAGAATTGGCTGACAAGATAACGGCTCATGCTCCGTTGGACGAAATCCGAATATTGCTGGCTTCTGGAGCCCAGGTTTATTAACGCATCTTATTATATTATATTATTATATATTATATTGTATATATTAAATTAAAATTTATTATATTAACGTATATTTTATATTAAATGACATTAAGATAAATCGACGAACAGTGGCGGATCCGGAATTTTTATAATGAGTGAAAGCGCTGATTCAAAATTTCTCAAACCGCCAAAAATGGGTTTGAAAATTCACTTCTAGGGCTAAGAAAGCGTAAGGTTTCTAAATTGTCTATCTTTCTTCAAAATCAATTCTGGTACAAAGTGTGTGCTGAAAAAATTGAAGAATTTTTAGCGGATTTTGTCTATAATTTGTGAAATATAGAATAGAAGAACGGTTGATGACTAAAATTATTTTTCTATTATTTGTATAATGTGATTCAAAGTGACAAAAATTTTCTGGAATTTCCTATGAAAAATATTCAACAAAGTATGCTGAAACTATATTTTTTCTCTAACGAAGAGCATTGTTGTTGCAAAAGAGTAAAAAATATTTTCTGCCGCAAAATCGGCTTGCAGAAATATGTAGAAGCAAGACATGACCGGTCTCAAATGGCCTGATCAGTCTAGTGTTCTTATCAAAAATAACTCCAAAAAATTTCTACACATTAAAATAAGTATAAAAACTACCATGACTGACAGTTACCGATCAAGTTTAATTAGTTGTGCAGTAAAGTCGTAATTTTTTCCGCTTTTTACCCATTTTACCTTTTTTCCAAAGAAATGTTTTGTTATTAGCCAAGAACATTAAAAACACATATCCGTTTTATATTTTGTCAGCCGTGTTTGGTGAATAGGGCACCCGACACCACACATGAGTGTCGGGAAGGAAGACGGTTTGGGGGGGTTTCCCCCGAGAAGTCGAACCTCCATCCAGATTAATGGAGACCCTCCCCCAGAATTCTACTTTTAGTAACGTTTTTGGCATTTTTATTCATCCTGACCCCCTCCCCCAATTTTCTTGCTGCCCGCGTATGCCCGACACTCTTTCATTGCTTAAAATCCCACTTTTGTTTACAATATTGCTATATTTTTACCATTCAAGCAAAGCTTATTCTCGAAGTGAGCTAGAAAATATCATTTTCTTTATTCATTGATACCCACTTGTAAGAAATTGAATGCAACAAACTAATTAAATAAGCCGTTTCATTCAAAATACGATTACAACGAGTAAGATAATCTATGGAAATTAGTTAGTAGACGTGTAGGATTAATAAATAAACGGTATTTAAGGAATTTTCTTCCGAACTACGATGCGAAATTTGAAAATAAGCTTAACAAAATAAAATTACTGGTTAATATGCAATGAGTAGTTCAAATTGAGAAGCGCATCACCATAGATGCAACGATTTGGTGAAGTCGGCCAGTCCATGAGCCAAATAGTGAGCTTTTTCGGCCAAAATTTATGCTAAAATTGGTGTAAATGCTAGAATAGTGTTGAAACATTGTTAATCTAGAGTTTCTGATCAATTTCAAGCATTTTTGATAAAACATTTTGCTTTTCATCCGTCTTTCCCCTTTATCTTGCCTCATTTTTTTCAAGAAATTTTCCATTTTCTTATTCTGAGGGGGGTTTGGAGCCCTCAAATCCCTCTCACGTCCACGTCTGCATAACGCTCGCAGTTTTTTCAATTTTTTGAGCGGCTGCTTCGATCAAAGACATACTTTGATCTTTGTAAATATAAACTTATGCTCTTTCGCGCTATTCGAATTTCATTATTTGTTTTGACATATGATTTACATCACGCCACCCAAAAGCTGCGCGAGTGTCTTTTGTCTGGACTTAAAAATAATTCGTAAGTGTTCATGAAACTTATACTTTAAAAACGTATCTGATATGAGATTTATATGCTAAAGCAAAATCAAGTATTAGGCTTCGCCTTCGATCGATATCAACGAAAGAAAAAACAAAATGATTCATAAGAGTTAATTAGAATAAAAGAGAATTGGAAAATTGGAAAAATAAATTGGGAAAATGGAAAAAACTGAAAAAACTAATGGAAGCAAGAGTCTAGAATAAATAAAAGGTTAAAGAGAGGTGTAGGAGTCATTCTATGAATTGAAAACATTTCGGAGGCAAAAGTCAGGCATACGAATAATGAATTATTATTGCACACACTTCAATATCAGCATTTGGTCATACCCTTCAATAACAAAATTCTGGGAGGTCCGATGAAGCCAAATTGGTGGAAATAGCACCAAAAATTCAACTCCGAGGTCAGATTCTCGGGGGTTCAAACCCTAGACCCTTTCGCAAGACCATGCGCGTATACAACGCAAGAAACAGCGTATAAACCAAAATATCGTGACTGATTTGACTTTAGATTTTAGAAAGTCTTTTTTAATGGCCTCAAAGAGCATAAATTTTCTTATTGGCTGAATATTTTTTATCGTTTTTTCCTCAATTTATTAAAGTCTTTATTGAATTGGAAAAGTACTTAGTTCAAGAAACAGCAACAATGTGCTTTTAAATACGAGGTTTTATGCATTTTCCGGACACAAATGTGCGAATGTTATTTTTTTGACTACATGTGTTTTCTTAATAGACATTTTAGAACCTTATTTTTGGGCTTTTGACGGCCACGGTCATTTCAATTTCTCTATTATTTTACTTCTATATTCATAATTTTTTGATTCTAGTTTATTTTATTAACTTTTAAATATCAATTCTGTAAAATTGAACGAAAAAGTTTGCAACCGATAGAAGGCAAGTTTTTCGACTTTTCGATCTTATGCTCTTTTCATCACTTTCCAATACGGCGAAACAACGTGAATTAGTGTTCAGAATAATAAATAATAGATTAAAATTAATTAAAAATTTAATTTACAATTCTAGCTAATTAAAAATTCAATTGATTACAGTTAAATAAAGACTCATGCGATAAAATTTAAAAAAATGTGGAACGATTTGTATGCGTTTACTTTTTACTGCCAAATTTGTTAGGTAAATGGACAGGTTGTGCAAGGTTTGAGGCCCTTGCATTACGCTGTTTACGGCAATAATCCCGACTGTGTCCGGCTGCTGATGGTCAGAGGGTGCGACGTCAATGCCCTCGACGAGGTGGGCTACTCCCCGACGCATTTGTGCGCCGAAAGAGGCTACTACGAATTGCTAGTCTACTTGATTAGCCAGAACGCTAAAACCAGCTATGTCGATGTTTCAGAAAGAAACAGGTTAGCGCCATATACGGTCGTAGGGGTCTAGGTAATCTAGTCGGCCCCTTGAGAATGCGGCGGTTGCCAAAATCGATAGACCCCCACCACACATGCACAGTATGGGAATTCTGGGGGGTGAAACCCAAAGTGCCTTTTTTGGCCCAAAAATGGCCGGTACGCGTTAGCAAACATCGTTTTTGGCGTTCTGACGATACTCTATCCTTCAGACCATAAAATCACGAGAGCAATTTCGAAAATAAGTCGAATGAATTGACAAATATATCGCTTAAAACATGAATATATGGCGCGAAGCGCCGAATATTTGGCGATTTTGAACAAATAGATAGCCGAACGCCCCTCAAAAGACACTTTTTCTACAAATTTTCAGGTAAGTTTAGGAAACTTTTGAAAAATCGCCAATTCTGGGGCGAAAAATTTTTGCGGGGCTGAAAAATGATTCTGCGGGGTGAAAACCCCCTAAACTTCTCTCAGACCCAGATCATTAGATCCCCATCGCATCCAAAATCCAATTTTCGGTCTTATTTCAGCGATCTTTGCCGACCTATGGGTAGCACCAGGCAGATATGCACGTTGTTAGCTTTCAAGATTGAAAAATGGAAAATTCAGTTGGGGAGACATTAGGCAAAATGGAGTCAAAAGTGCATAAAAATCGAAAATTTTCTTCAAAAACTTCCTGAAATTGACCAGAATAACGTAGCTATAACGATATTTGAGTATTTATGCCGGCTTTTGAGGTCATTTGGCCCTGAAAAGCCTACTAACTGACTCTCCCACAGATCGGCAGTTCCTTGCATCAGTGGTTAGCACCCTAGCGATCAAACAATGGTTTTGCACAAAAGATTATCAGCTAGAATGGAAAAATGGAAAAATTTTCGGGAGCACGAGGCAAATTGAGAGGTTAAAATTGGATGAAAATTGAAAATCCGTTTAAAATATAAACTGGTATAAATGCTCAATTTGAAATTTTTTTCCAATTGTAGCATTTACACCAGTTTTTATTTACACCCTTTTTTCAGGTCATTTTAGCCCAAAAAGATCACAAACTGATCCCCTCCCTCCATATCGGCCATGCTGTAGCATATATGGCTGGCGCTATATAGCGATCAAACAGTGGTTTTGCACTATTGAATAAATAGAAGAGATATTAGAACCAGTGGTTTTCTGTACAAAACATCGATTTTTTTGTACAATGGAAAATCGGCCGAAAACTGCCTAGTCGTACAAAGATCGCTCCAAAAATCTTTGCACGGAGCCTCAAAATTTTTGTCCCGAACAGAAAAATGGTGATTAGAACAAAAGAAAATAAACAAAAAATAATTTAGCAGGATAAATAAACGAATTGCAAAGTAAAGTGAGAAAAATAAAATCGAATAAGAAAATATATAAGAACTTTTAGAAAATATTCTTTAATACAAAAAATTAACTTATTTGAAATTATTTTAATGATAATAAAATATGCTATTGATTTGCTGGTTGAATTTATTAATGTCGAGTTAAGGGAACATCCAAATGGCAAATTAAAATAGCAAAAAATTTAATATATTTATAGAAAGAATTAAAGTTTGAAAGAATGCATATTTCTTCGCTCGAGTCGTGTCGTGAGTTTTGAAAAATATTTCATGCGCGCTTACATATAGTAAAGATCATGATAAAAATTATCTAATGATTTTCTGGCGCTAATTTTCCTAAAAACCTTCTTTAAAATTTCATTATTCCTTTCTGCGCATTCGGAAAATTAATAAGAACAGGAGAGCAAACGACTCAGACTGAAAGTGAATTTAACTGTATGTCACTAATAGGTATAATCTCACAAGAAACTTTATGTAAAAAGAAACAAGGAGAAAGGGAAACATTTTTGAGGAAAATAAGACAAAATGAAGGTTAGAAAGGGCTTAAAAATTTCTGCAAAAGTGCATATATTGACCGGCAACGGAGGATTAGCGTACTTTATACGCTATTTCAGTCTTTATACCAGTTTTTGAGGTCATTATTGGCCTGAAAAAATTCCTGGCTGACCCATTAGACCTGTCATGCTGTTCACCTACAGAACTATACTTCCAGAGGTGGACAAATTTCACAAGAAAAATGATACGAAATAAATGCCAGAAACTGACGGAAATATCAGATAAAAATTGTAAGTGTACTGAGGTTTACTAGATGTTGACGTTTAAGCTCATCTTTATGGCCATTATACACAGAACTCTCTCATCAGACCGGCCACAATTGGAACTGTGATCAGGACCTGCCTTTCAAAATAATGGTCGCTTTTTTCCAAATGGAATAAAAATCAAATAATAATAACGTAGCCGTCCTTGGGACGGAACGAAATCTCAAATATTTAAGAAAATGTGGAAAAAATTATATGGCATATAATGTTATTTACGGCACGGATTAGCAGGCACGTAGCTAGTCCTCCTATTATGGGGGGACCAACACCATTTTCGGGGAGACTAAGCTTAAAAAGGCCTAAAATAGAACAAAATAACGTTCAAAAAGTCCTATTTTTCCGATTTTTCTGAATTTTGGGGGAGGGGTCCGAACCACCCCCGCTCACCTTTCCCTCCCTCCCCAGAGATACGTGCCTGTGGATTAGGGCATTCGAAATACATACTTTTCAAAAAATAAAATATTTTCAGACATAAATTTTTTCCGTGATTCAAAACAAACAACTAAATCCTGACTTTGTTCTTGTTTAAGGTAAAAAAAATGTGTAATAACTTCGCACAAGAATAGCTCATCTGTTACACATTATTGATGAATTTTTAAACTCGCTAAAGCTTAGCCCAGAGCTCTAGAACACTAAGCATGGCCCTGAATCATCCTAATAAATTTTGTCTCTATAGTCTTTTCTTTATTGCTTCCTTTGGTCTGGAAGGTAGCTCCGAGCTATGCTAACAAAAGACAGAATTTATTGTATATTGTATAATATTCGATAATAACAATGATATTATAATACATTATAATAATAATTTAATCTCGGATAATAATAGCATATTAGCAACAATATTTCAAATATATTATTGGCCGCCATATTGGAAAATGCTGCAATATTGGACGTTCTCGTTTATTAATATTAAGGTCAAAAAAAAGAAATAGGCATTATTTCTAATTTTTCGCTTCGACGGGAAAATCAAAACACTCTTTCGCTGTGAAAAGTATTCCACCAAAGTTTCAATGAGAACGCTTTATTATCCAGCAACTAACGTTATTATAACAATTAATAACAACCCTAATTCCTGTACACAAAATTCAATTATGATCAGGTACGGTGGGCGGCACCAAAATCCTTGGGGGGGGGTGCAATATTTTTCAAAGGTAAAAAAATAGCCTTAAAAATGGTGATATGGCGAAAAAAGCACCATTTTTCTGCGTTTCTCATCGAGCGTTATCCATTTGCATCAAAAATTGCGAAAAAAACAACCACAACAAATTTCAAAAATTGAATTCGGGGGGTATTTTGGTTTGTGGAGGGAGGTATTTCGGTCTCTCGGGGGGGTGCATACCCCCAAACCCCTCACGCCCGGTATGGGTACAAGTGATTCATAGTTTTATTGAAAAATGTAAAAATTGGCTTCCATAAATGTAACATATTTTTTTAGTTGTTTTTAAAACAGATCAGAACGTCCGGAAACGTTGCACACCGACGAGCCGTTGCGGCTTGCTATTAAAAACGGTCACTACGATTGCGCCCTTTTACTATTAGAAAACGGAGCCAACCCAAATGCGTCCTATTTCTTTGGATCAGAAATACACCTTCTGGCGCCCGATGACGTCAAATTTCTAAAATTGCTCCTGATGTATGGCGCCGATCCAAACACGTACGATAGGTGCGTGAAATTAAAATAAAAAATACAAATAAAACGGTGAAATATAAAATAAAATGTAGCGGGAATATTCAGACATTATTAATGCGCTTATACGTATCGTGCACGCCTCAGAAAACTTATCATTCGTCGATTTTTTTCAAGTAAGTACTTGCGAAATAAATAACCTAAATTATACGGCCAATTATTCTAACTCCGAAGACATTTTACTCACTTTGGGAGTCAGTGAAAATCTCTGAAACGAATTTTTCTAAGTTCTACCTAGCTATTTTATTATCAATGCAACTTAAAACTTCTATTAACGCATTCTTTAATGACGTTCTCGAGCACTTCGTCTGAAAATTCGATTATTTTTCATTTTTAGGTCTAATCTGGACTTTTCACTTAGAATCACTGCTCTTCACCTTTCAGAAGTAATAAAGTGTTGCGCTGCCAAACCCTTTGCCAGTCTGTGCGTGATCGTAGGTGAAATTTACGTCGATAGGGCCAATATTCTTATAGATAGCAAAGCACCCCACAGAAAACTAGTCTAATAAGTCTGAATTATTGCACGAATACAATTGAATACAATGTAAATTTGGTATAAATGTAACTTAATTTAATTTCATTTGGGACTATATCGATTTTTTATGAATTGAGATGTATTATCCACTGTTTTCATTTGTTCGAGTTTCTTCGTACATGTGCAAAAATAAGTCTTTGATCGAGCTAAAAAATTCTGCACATATAATATATAGATATTGGTACTATTACGAGTATATTGGCACATTTTCCATATTAATAGTCTGTGATCTACGACCAGCATGCTGCCCAAAAAGTTTTACTTGGTCCAAAATCCAGTTGATAATATTACTTCCACAGCGCGAAGCGCCGAAATTTTTATGAGTCTTCGCTTAAATTTTCGCATAAAATTCGACTCAGAAAGCTAGAATGAACTGCAAGTCAGAAATGATATACAGGGATTGCAATATGCCGATTGTATTTTATTTTGAATAAATGATAGCTGTACATTTATTATCGAATAATCTTGCTGAATAGCTTGTAAGTATTAGTATTATACAAATATTTTTTAGCCTATCAATGATCCAATCGCCAAAGTCATGAAAATTTAGATTTGGCTTATTCAACTTAATGATTGTAAAGTCGTGCTGTCGAATCTCACGCCACATCTTCCCATTTGAATTTTCTTTTTTATTACACCTAAACGAATAAGAGATTAGGTTTCACTTATCTGTACTCTTTCCTCTTTATCAATGAATTCTAATAGCTTTTTATGCACTTCATTCATTTAATTGTGGTGTAGTACAATATCGTTTATGAACGCTATTCAAGAGTAGTAAAATACTCAAATTTCCAACCATTTCGATTTCTTGGTTATTTAATTGAGTGTTCGGATTCAGAATGACATTAATCAAATAGTTTAGCTTGTGGCCGCAAAAATTTTGACACTTTTATTCTTTTAAATTAAATCTTTTCAGTATCCTGAAGATCAGCAATACAGAAATATTTAATTTTTTGGTTTAAAGCTTTGAAAGCAAAATGAAAATGAGTCAAAACAAAATAAAAAGTAAAAAGTTGAAGAAAGTAAGTAAAGGAGCGAAAGAAAAAATAAAAAGTAAACCTAAAAGATACAATTACTTTTAGCATTGGTTTAATACTTTAGAAATCTTGTAACGAATAATTCATTATGAATGTCAAATTTATATATTCGTTTCAAATATCGAATTTCAGCCATTATCTCAGTGTTAGACATTTTGGTCAAAATAGGCTAGCTGAATCGTTAATTTAAATTTATCTTATTATGTAAGCCCATTAGCAAATGTTTTCGACTAAGCATATCATTTACGCGCGCTTGTCATGAATTTAATAATAGACGAGCCCGTGTTTGTTAATACAGATTTAAGAAAACAAATTTTTCAAAGTTTTTCACGAATTAGTTATTACGTTATGAACATACGTGGGCGTGGGGGTTAGGAGGTATGCACCCCCCAGAGACCAAAATACCCCCCATTCAATTTTTTAAAATTATTTCCGTTTTTTTTCGCAATCTCTTAATGGTAATGGATAGTGCTCGATGAGAAACGTTGAAAAATTGTGTTTTTGCCATACTATCATTTTTAAGGCGGTTTTTTGACTTTTGAAAAAATCTTGCACCCCCTCCCCTTCCACCAGAACTTTGGTGCCGCCCATCTATAATCATGAAGCATTATTGTTCTATTTTAAAGTTTCAACGATATTATATTTATGATTGATGAATATCAACCGAGGCGATGTTTTTGACCAGGAACCTTCCTAAGCTGAACTGGCCTGGACCTGGACTAAATAATTCCAAAAAATTTCCCAAACTGACTTTTCAGCCTTTTAAAAGCTAGTCAGAATGACAATTTCTTTTTATATTCTGTATACCTAAAAGAAAGTGATAATTCTTAGAAGAAAATTCATGAAATTAGGCGCTATGCTCGAATGTGAGAGACGCAAAAAATATTCCCTAATCAATTAATCGCCATGTGAGGAGTTTGGGGGCCTAATTCCTAAGGAAGAAACAAGGAACAATTTGTCTCGGGAAAATAAATGAAAATTAATGCTAAAAACATACAAAAATCAAAACTCGGAAAAATGCTGGAAAAAGTAAGATAATAATATACAGTTTTTGCTACACTTTTGATTAAGCACTGAAAAAATTGTAGTCTAATAAAATATGCAGGATTGAGCTTGTTAACTGATATAACTTTAGCGATTCCAACCAATCTTGCGAAAAAATTGAATTTTTGTCTGTTTTTGACTATAAATTTGCATTATTTTTCCAGAAAATTTTATCTTCGCATCTCGGTTAGGCGATCGTCTTTGATCCTTCAAGCCCACACGTCTGGTTTCGACCCATTTTAGAAGCTTCATATCAAAAAAGATTATTTCACCGACGAATCGAAAAGTTTTCCTTCTATTCTTCTGGGTACTTAGACAATAGATGGACAGCAACCAAATCTAGGGGGACGAGGTTCGACGGGACAAAATTGCTAAAAAATAGCATCAAAAATTCAATTCTGGGATCGATTTTTAAAGGCCTTTCGATTAAAGGGGTTCAAACCATATATGTTCTTAAGTGGGAAGCTTGACCAGAATGGTTACTGCCCATTGCGAAATGGCTGCGGATGCGACCCCCAAAATTGTCGGTCTTTCGTAAAAATTGTAAAAAGTGTGCTTTTTTTAAGTGATTGATTATATCTCATTTTTGGTTCAAACGTCTCGAATTTCGGAGTTCTGCGCTATATCCATATTTTGTTACTACATGTTGTTCAATTTAATCGTTTTTTTCTAAATTGTTTTCGAGATTTTTATGTATGCTTAAGAAAGAACGATGAATGTTCAGAAAACTTTAAAACACTAGGATTTTAACGTCTACCTATCGTGTTTAGCTCAAAAAACACTTTTGCTTTTAAACGTTTAGGGCCTAACTCACCGGCTCGTACCCACACCTGGGCGTGGGGGGTTTGGGGGTATGCACCCCCGAGAAGTCAAAATACCCCTCCCAGAAATCAAAATACCCCCCCCAGAATTCAATTTTTGAAAATTTTTTCGTTTTTTCGCAATTTTCCGATGCCGATCGAAAAATGATGTTTTGTTTACGCCATACCACCATTTTTAAGGCCATTTTTTGAACTTTGAAAAATCTTGCACCTCCATGATTTTCTTCTTCCATAGCAAGAATTCAAATTATAATCAAAAATTACTATTATTTGCAAATTTAATTGCAGGGACGGTTTGACTCCGCTTATGAAAACAGCGAGGCACAGAGATGGACTGGAAAGAGTCACGGCGCTTGTGGAAAACGGGGCCCTTATAAACGCAGTAGCTACGGAGCGCCAAGATTTCCGGACCCCATTGCATTACGCGGTGCTCAGCGGCTGCTCAAAAATAGTGTCGTATTTGATCGAAAAAGGGGCTCATGTAAACATGTCATCAGGTAAAAAATAAATAATAATAATGAATAAACATACGAGTACGAATGAACGTTGTTTGCCAAGGTAGGTGGGCGAGGCCGAAACTTTTTGGGAATCGAGAATTCTCAAAAGTCGGGAGAATGGTTAAAATTGATTTTACAGCAAAACAACAGTGTTCCAGCTTTTTAATTAAGCTCTATTTACGGAAATTGAGAAATTCTGAAGAGGACAAAGGGTATCAAAACATGGGAACCCGATTTTGATCTATGATTGCCAAAGGTGAGTAGTTTTACTGCTTTTATAGTAGATTTGGAGTTTTTGTAAATCGTTCAAGGTTTTCTAGTATCTAAATAACTATAGAACATTTTGAGCCGAAGTAAAGCGTTTGTTACATAGATTATATTAGCTCTAGTCAGTCGATTTTCAGAAAAAGTTTTGCGACCTTGATTTTAAAGCATCAGACTCATATTGAACGTTGCAGAAGAAAAGGGAGCAAAAACTGTATAAATTGATTACAGAAACGGCTTTTACTCATTAAAGAATATTTCAGTTTATCTTTGTGATTGGGAAAACTGTTATTGAATGAAATAATTGAAGCGCCAAACAGTCTGCCTACGATTTACGGGACAAGCTCTAAATTTTAAGACATACTTGTGATTAATCGTACCGATTTTAACCATTACTGATATTGGTGATGTTAAAATCATTAATAAAATCTAAGGTCGCTTAAACATCTAACACAACAACTTTTGCTATTGATAATTTAATTATTTATTTTAGTCAAAGTTTTGTTTACTGGTTAATAAACAGATTGAATTATATTTAACCAGCTTGACCTCGTACGCGTTATTTATTTTTTGCATATTGAACAACTGAAATTATGTTGGAATAATTTGCCCATTTGCCCAGCAATTTAATTTTTCTCGAGCGTTATTACAACGTACAACGTTATATTTGCCATTTTTTTTGATGCAAACGAGCGATTTAGATTTTTTGATAATTACGTACGTAATAATGAAGTTTTTAATAATTTTATAATAATTTTAAATAATTAGATTATAATAAGCCCAGTCCGCTCGACTTCGCCGTCTTACGCGACCAATCGGAAATTGTCGAATTGTTGCTGAACGAAGGCGCCGACCCCAACAAGGCCCAAACCTTCATCGGCACCCCGCTCCACTTGGCCTGCTGCTCCGAATTGGTCAATCAACGGCCAATTGTCGAAATTTTGCTCAAATTCGGCGCCGACCCCAACTCGACGCCCATGTTCGACAACGTGCACCTGAAGTCGCCGTTCGTCGAATACTTCCGCACTCGCACGACCTTTGACCTCGCTCTGGTCAAACTATTTTTGGCCTACGGCGCCAAGGTCATCATGCAATCGCCGGCCAAGGATCCGCGGGGCATTTTGAGGGCGTTGAGCAAATTGGGCGCCGACGATTACCCCCTGTTCGACCTGCTCTCCGAGGCCGGCCACTGCTTCGACCTCAAGGCGGTCGAACGGTGCAACATGACTTTTGACCGCCGGGTCAATCTGATCCGATTGGCTTCTGAGCCCTTATCGTTGAAGAAATTCAGTCGACTATGCATATTGGATCGGTTGGCGCCGATTAGCCCCGCTAAACCCCTCGCGTTGCCCTTGCCGCGACAACTGCAGCTTTATTTATTATACGACGACTGACGATCGATAAATTAGTTTTTAATTAAATTTTTTCCCACAGAAGCAATGTAAAATCCTAAGTGGTGGATTCGGGATTTTCTGACAGGGGGTGGGAAATCCAAATTTTCCTAATAATGCACGAAATAGCCCGAAAAATCCTTCCATCATGCTGACAGTAGCGTTTTTTGCCGTCTTTTGATATACAGAATCACGTGTGATCAGAGCAATGCTGATTTCCGCATATTTCTGCTGAAAATGCGCATATTAAGTCAGCATAAAGCACCAAAAAAAACTCTAAAAAATAGTGTAAGAACTAGAAAATCGTCGTTCTGTACTTAAACTACTCCTCTGACATAAAAATAAGGTTCTCTAGAGCGCCAAGAATGTCGTAAATAGCATTAATAAGTACCACCCGTCCCACCCATCCCGCCCCATTCCGCCTTTGGTAACAGAGTAAGGCTAACGACCAATAGGGTGCCTTGGGGTCTCTAAATCGCCAAGGAAAGGAAAAGAGGGAATTCTTTACTACAGACAACAGAAAGTTTTTTGCTAGGAAACACGTATCGAAAAAAACGTATAAAATACGAAATACTGCAGGCTCTCATATCAAACAGATGAAATGAGATACAGATAAATAGCCAAGGATTTAGACCCAGACTAGAATAAAGTAAAAAACGCATTCAAATGAACAGGTAATCAAAATCATGCTTTCGTTGGATTTTCATGTTGAAGCCTGCTTTTGAGGCTGTTTAGCTCAATAAATTTAAAATTTCGGAGACATTTCATTAACGAACCAAGTTGAAACGGAAGTCCTTGAATTTTACTGGACTGGCAGACCACAACTGGGTGTGGAGGGTTGGGGGTATGTACCCCCAGGAAGCAAAATACCCCCCCTACAGAATTCGATTTTCGAAATATATTTTTTTGTTTTTTTTCGCAATTTTTTGATGCCATTGGATAGTGCTCGATGAGTAACGTTGAAAAATGGTGTTTTCTTCGCTGTACCACCACACCATTTTTAAGGCCATTCTTTGACCTTTGAAAAATCTTGCACCCCCTCCCCACCCCTCAAAATTTTCTTGGTGCCCACGTATGTGGCAGACCCCTTTTAATTTTTATAAAGTTTAATGCACACTTTGATGAGAAGCGTAATTAATTTTCATTACGGTGGTCATTTGATACAGTGTCTCTGTGATATGTTGTTAAATGTGGGCTAAATTCTGACAGAGATTTTATAGTCTGTTTCATTTAACTTATGCGGTTTTCTTTTGAATTTAATCCGCATGAATCAGGCTATAGCAGAAGTGTTTTAAACGTTTAATGCAGTAATGCGGTTTGGAAATAGCAAGCGTCACACCATAACTCGATATACTATAGAATATTAAAGCTATACTATTTTTTTAAATCACTTTTGCAGGCTCTTTATTATATTTTTTTGAAAAACCTTAAACTTAAATGAAACGGACTATAAATTTAACTCTTACGAAAAATTCCATAAAAATTGAAATTCGCTTTATTTATGTAGGTACTAATGTTCGGAAATTTTTTTTAGAAAATTCGTTCAGAAATCAATCATCCTCCACCATTTTCTTCATTATCTTTATTCGGAAGGAAGATATAGAAAATTTAACTGTGTGGTACAACATTCACGGATATTTTACTTTGCGCCGCTTTTGTTTCGAGAAAATGTGATATTGATTTCTTGTGATGTTTTTATTTATTTTTTCATAAATGCACTGCTTACCTGTAAGTATTTTGTTGATCGATTTGCATGAGTACGCGTATTTTGCCCAAAATATAAGAATGGTTGGTGATTGAACAGTGAAAAATTTGAATTTTTTATCGAAAATTCCGAGGTCACAAATGTTCAAAAATTTGCTCGGACGGCCCTGAACCGAGACTTCCATAAAGCGCTGATGTCTATGATATAAGAAATGACCGTTTCTCTTTAGGAGCCCTATGAGGCTTCTTCAGTGGTGTCCATACCTGGACGTGGGTCGAATATGGGGGGTTTGCACCCCCAGAAACCAAAATACCCCCTATAATTCAATTTTTGAAAATTTTTTTTGTTTTTTTTTCGCAATTTATTGATGCCAATAGATAGTGTTCGATGAGTAACGTTGAAAAATGGTGTTTCTCGCCATACCGCCATTTTTAAGGCTACTTTTCTGAACTTTGAAAAATCTGGCCCCCACCCAGAATTTCGGTGCCGCCCACCTATGGCGGTGTCGCTCGACTCGATATGCAAATCGGGGACTCTTAAGGATGCTTTCGGTGATCAAAAGTGGTCATCAAAGTTGAAATGCATTATGGGGCGAAAAATTCAACCTTACATACATACATATGGCTTGATACGGAACGAAAGGACATTTTTTACTCATGAAAACCAAACGAAATTGTCTCTTTTGGCATACTCGATCGCTTTTTCACTAAATATTCGCTCGATTTGGCTACAACAAGGGAACCTGCTGTAGTTTTTTCGCGTGACAAATGAAAAGCATCATCTCGATAATGATTCTAATTTACAAACAAACTTAATCAATAAAATTTTTAAAGTTTGCAGGCCTTTTTAGTAGCTTTAATTCTTTACAAAGGCTGAGCTTTTAATGTGCCAGGTCAGGATGAGAGCCTTAAACCATATAAAATAGGTAGCTATACGTGTAATAGTCACTTCTGTTCCCGAGTGTTGTAAACAAATAGGCACCTATCGTAATTGGTAGCGCGTTAGCGCGTACCAATAGGATACTTGTGTACCCCATCATATTTCTAAACCCCTACACCGACAGCGGGACACTTCTATATTGTGCGGTTTTTTAAAAGGCAGATAATAAAAAATTTGTCGCCAGTATTTTTTTCAAATAATACCTAGTGTGTAAAGAGCGTTTGAAGTTTTTCTGTAACGTTATGACACATCATTTTTTAAAATTTCGGTAGGTCACACGACTTTTTAAACTCAGTATTGCATTCTGTTTAGCCTGTTTTTTTAAATGTAGGAAATTGCGTAGTCCCGATATCAATTTTTTATTTTTTTTCAAATTGGCTAATTTTTAGAGTGGCAGTGTAAAGGGTGTAAAGAATCTGGGAGTGGAAAAACCCATTCTGGCCCGTTTTTTGTCCACCAATAACTCCGCTTATGAGTCTTGAGAAATTCGTTCCAGCAGAAATGTGCTACTGCTTGAGGACTACTTTCAGCTTACTGGCAAACTTTTGTACACTCAATACAGAGTTAGACTCTGGGGTTTAAAGTGCTCTCTAGTCGGATGGTTTAAAAACAAATTTTGTCTAAGATTTGTCTGCCAAATTTTCCGCTTATAAGTAGGGATGAATTGAATAAAAAAGGCTATACGTCGAAGCAAACTGCGTTTAACTAAACGCAATATTTAGTTTTTTATGGGGTGCAAAGTTCAAAATCAGGGGTGTAAAGCGGGCGAAAAAAACGAGTTTTTCCCTAATTTTAATTGATCTCGAATATTTTGCGGAACCGACGTTTTTCACATACAAATGTACTACAAACCAAAGGCTACAAACTGGCCGAAACTGAATTTCTTTACACTCAATGGAGAGTGAGGTTCAGATTTTTAAACTTTACAATGTGGTGGATGATAAAAAATACATTTTTGTCCGTTTTTTCGCCATTTTCTCTGTTAGGAAGTCAGGATAAGTCGGATAGAATGAAAATAAAGTGCTCTCTAACGGGTACATGTCTAGCGTTGTCAGAGTTGGTAAATTACAATGATAAGGGTTAGGGTTCACCCCATTTCAAAAAAGTTTATAGAGTTAGACTTAACTCTAACCCTATTTCTAAAAAAAGAGTTAACCCATTCAGAAGAGTTATTTATATGATTAACGAAGCATGCTTTTCAAGAAACTATCTCAAAATAGACTATGATTTTAAATTGTGCATTTTTATCGAAGTTGCTTCAATGAAAAATTCCCATTTGAAGTCAGCAAACCCATTACATTGCAAGCATATCAGAATCCGCCAGCCAGACCCCCAACCCAGAAATTTATTTTTTTTAAATTTTTTCGTCTTTCCTGCAATTTTCTGATGCCTGCATCAAGCTCATTTCATTGAGGAAGGCCGAAAAGCAGTGTTTTTGCCCCACCATAAATGTTTAGGCACTTTTTGAATCTGAAAATTTTTAGAACTAAGAATTTGCAAGCCGCTTATATATGCTTGCATGCAATGCCACTTACAAGGATCAAAAAATGTACCTATGTCTGCAGTTTGCACGTATTTAACTTGTGCGACCTAGCTGGATATACGTATTGCTGCATGTAGTATTCAGACATTTCAGTGTATATGCTAGCATACCTATGGTCTATTTCACATAACTTCGGTCATAAATTTTACAACAATCTCCGACAATGAGCTGACAGATTGCGATTATAGCATTGATCTAATATATAATAATCGTAACCCTCGGCTTACTGTCATTGAAAATTCTTAGAATTTATGCACAAAGTTATGTGAAACAGACTATAGTACATAGTGCCTATGCAATTAAAAGCCTGAGATACAATGTACGTTCAAACAATTCGAAGAAGAATAATTATAAATCAAAGACAATATAATAATAGGACAATTTTATCGCAAATTGGACTTAAAAACACTTCCAATTCCAAAGTTTTATCACTGAGATTGTGACTGTTTTTGTCCAACTTACTCACCCTTTTTTAACCCTTTCTCAATTAGAAATCCAAAGAGTTAGGGTTAACTCCGAATGGTCAATAACTCACCCAAAATAATTTAACTCTATTGAAAAAGCCATGGGTTAATCCTATTTTGGGTTGACTTAGAGTTAACTCTGACAACACTGTACATGTCACAGCAAATTACTTTTGTTTACATCAGTATTTAGCTTTTTCGGGGGGTAAAAAGTCGAAAATTGGGTGTGTTAAACGTGTTTCTGTCTTGTTAACTTCTCCGGTTATAAGTGTGGACATGATCATAAGTCTCAAAATGTTTTAAAAATCAAAATAGATAAGCCAGTTGGGCGCGTTTGTTCAAACCCAACGGTGATGCAAACTGGTTTACATCTTATATTTATTTATCTTTTGAGGCCATTATGGAAACTTAGTTTTTTGCATAAAAGTTGATCGTAATATCAGATTAATATCACATTGCGAATCCGACTAAGACCTCCTTTACACGCCGTGGTTAACTGAAGTTTACAGTGCTACAGTTATCTCAAAATGGCCTACAGTAATTAGGGGAGATAGATTTATTTTAACCTCGGACTAGATTAGCTGAAAAAGCTCTCGGATATATGAATGAATGATGAATAAATGAACTATAGGTACCCGCCTCTCGTATCAACTGATTCGTTAACTTCGCTGCCGCTGCCCTATGTGGTCTAGCGGTATACACACTCACTCATAGCGCGCGAAATGGAGCTCTTTTGGGCGCGCTGTTTAAGTGTTTTTCCTGTGTGAGACGGCCGGTTACGCTCTCACAGCTCCTAAGAGCCAGACTGACCTAGATTGCCAAATCACAAGATTTAAAGGCCAAATAACGTGAACCAGCGGTATCCATTCGGATGAAAGGCCTTACGCAGATTGGCTGAATTTTCTCTGCCTTCGAATCAACTTAGTGTAAAACGTGTCACGAACTTTTAATTAAGCTACAGAACAATGTCTACGATACAGCAAGAACGCATTGGGGAAGCATTAATGGTACAAATATTGCTACTGTAGCTATGAAACTGTCTTATCCAAAGTGACAGACAAAATTTATTAATGTTGCAATTTTTCCTTTTTTGGTCTCTTTGTCAACCGAAATTTTGGGAAATGGAAAAAATTCTGGTCTTGGTTTGCATTTGTGGTAAATTTTTGTAATGCTAAAATGCGTTTTGGAGAGGTAAAATTTCAAAATTTCCCGGAGCTTCGCGCTGGATCACCGTTTTTTCCCAACGATTTTTTTGTCATTATAGTCACACACACCCAAAATTTTTTTCACCCCTAGGTCTAAAAACGTTAAAAATAGAGCGCTTGTGCAAAAAAGCAGTGTTTGGAGTTTTTGACAGGGTTGCCATGCCAGGTGCAGGAGAATTCTCCTGAATTCGGGAGAATCAAAAATTTTCAGGAGCAGGAGCAGGAGAATGAGCTTTTCAGGAGAAATTTCAGGAGAAGTTGTAAACATGCAGGAGAATGCAGGAGAATTTTAAAATGTCAGGAGAATTCAGTGGAATCCTGAAAATCCAGGAGAATTCAGGAGAATTTTCAAAACTTAAAGAGCAAGTTATAATGATTATCATACATTAATCTTTTTACTGTACTCACTGTAGTTAGTTACTTGTATATAATTTTATGCTTTAGATGTAGATCTTTAACATTAAGAATTTATTTCGTTCATAGTTAAGACCTAAGTGTTAAGTTATAACTATATCCAAATAAGTTTCGTGCTTCCGTAGTAAATCATTCATTCATTCATTTATTTATTCACTTAATATCACGAAGTGCAGAAATACATAGCTTTACACACCGTCTAATTGTTTTTATAAGTTTCATAGACGTTTGCAAAGCGCCTGTAAACATTTTTTTGATATATTTCAAAACGTGAGGATTTGCTTGCTACTGAAGTACATCCCATTCCGTAGAAAATTTTAGACCAATTTCACTCACGTGTATTTTTTGAAAATTTTAGACAATTGTAGAAAATTTTAGACCAATTTCACTCACGTGTATTTTTTGCAAAATTATGGAGTCAATAATAAATGATTGTATCATAAACTATTTTAATCGAAACAATTTGTTGAACCCACAGCAATTCGGTTTTATTTAAAACAAATCGTGTGATTCTCAATTACTAAAATGCAAAAATATTTGGACTAAGAATTTAGATAATCGGATTCCTACTGACATAGTTTATGTAGATTTTTGTAAAGCCTTCGATTCTGTTGTTCATTCTAAACTGTTACGGAAAGTTGAATATTTGGGAATATCTGGAGTTTTGCTAAACTGGATTCGATCATTTTTATCAGGCAGATCACAGAAGGTAAAAATTGACGGTCATATATCTAATGCATTGCCAGTAATAAGCGGTGTTCCTCAAGGAAGTGTTCTGGGTCCCACGTTATTTTTGATCTTTATAAACGATTTAGTAGATTCGATTAAAAATAGCAATATAATGCTGTTTGCTGACGATTTGAAAATTTTCAACAAATCTGAAAATTCCATCCTGTTACAGTCTGATCTTGATTCATTGCATTCTTGGGCCGATAAATGGCAACTGAAAATTAGCTACGAAAAATGTGCAACGTTATATTTGGGTTACGGAAATCCGGAAGTGGGCTATAAGTTAGGTCTATCTGAGTTAAAAAATGCTGAAAATTGTATGAAGGACCTTGGTATCTACATATCTAATGATTTATCATCAGGCATTCATTGTACAAATATTGCGTCTAAAGCTGCTAGAGTCGCATCCTTAATACACAAAACATTCGTCTCAAAAAATACCGATTTGATGATCAGAGCTTTTAAAACATACGTTAGACCTATCCTTGAATACGGATCCGTTGTCTGGAATCCATACCAAATTGGAGATATTACACGACTTGAAAAAGTACAAAGAAAATTTACAAAAAAATTATTTTGGAATAAAACTTTATCGTATGATGAAAGATTGAATATCCTAAACTTAGAACGACTCGAAACCCGTCGTATCCACACTGATCTTGTTTTTGCCTTTAAAATTCTTAAACACAAAATATTGACATTTAATGAATTTTTTGAGCTTGCACCTGATAGAAGTACTAGATACGTAAATAACATGAAACTGTTCATCAAACAATCACGTTTAGATTGTAGAAAACATGACTTTGCGAACAGGGTGGCTAAAATTTGGAACATTCTCCCACAGAATACAGTTGACTGTAATAACCCAATAGCTTTTAGGAATATGATTTCGGAAATTGATTTTAGTGTTTATCTTAAGAGGCGTACGTAAGAGCATTGTGCCTTACGCTCCTGGTACCATCGTATTATCTGTTGCTTTATGCACATACTTTGTTTTATGCAGATTGTGTATTATGTTCACATTGACAATGCATTTTTACCTACTTTTTATATGTTTTCTTTAATACTTTTACCGAATAAATTTTCTTCTTTCTTCTTCTTCTACAATTAGTAATGATGTATTATTTATTTTTTCAAAAGACATTGCAAACAGGGCTCTTTTCAGAAATTTTTGATGATGTAAGTGAAACTGAAAATTGGCGGTCACTGTTTTAAGCACAGAAACTGTTTTTTCGAATAATATATATTGTAAACAATGCGACCTCTGCTTTGCTTACCTAAAGAAAGAAAGAAAGAAATAGTTTATTGCGACAGAGACGGAATTAAAACAATATAAATTCGGTCAAATTAAAAAAAGAAAGAATCATACACTGAAATGTCGTCAATGCAATGAAATATATTATCAAAACCTGCGCAAGCACTATAAAGGCGGTTTGCACTTACTTATAGTCTAAGGTAAAACTAATTTTCTCTAAACGACTGCTGAAGGAGGGAAAGTTCGGGGCATTTACAACTTCTTTTGGCAAATTATTCCAAAGAGGAGGGAGTCTATTTGCAAAACAATACAATTTCAAATTTAAGCAAGATTTAGGTATTTTTAGCTTTACCAAGTTAACTGATCGAGTGATGCCATTACACACTGTAAAAAACTCGTTAAAATCGATGTCTATAAGGACATGGTAAATTTTATAGGCCATCGATAGATCATGACGGACTCGACGTAACTGAAGTGAGTCTAATTTCAGAAAATCTAATCGTTCACTATAGCTCAAGTCGGGAAAATTTAAGACCCTTCTAGTAAAGTATCTTTGAACTCTCTCAATACTTCTCACGTCTTGCTTTTTGTGTGGTGACCAAATAACCGTGCAATATTCTAGTAAAGGTCGGATATACATTTTATAAGCCATAATTAGCAGTTCAGCATCTTTAGCCTTAAATGCTCGAAAAATCAATGACATCCTAAAATATGCACTTTCAACTATATGTGCAATGTGCGGCGAAAAATCCATATATTCGTTCAAAAGAATACTTAAATCTTTTACTTCGTTGTTTTCCAAAATATACTCCATTCCAATCGAATATTTTTGCCTGGGATTTTATGACCGAAATGCAAAACGGAGCACTTAGCCAAAGATAAAGGTAATTGCCATTTTTCAGACCACTCATGGATATTCAGTAACAAAATATATTCAAATCTAGATTAATTGATGTCGACTTATCCAAATTTATTATAGGGCGGGCTTAAATCGTCATTTTCATGACTTGCTCATCGCCTTTTGCTGTACGCTTTTATTCTTTTGACCGTACGTTTCATTACTCTTTTACATCTTTCGTAATTGTCGCGTTTCAGTAATAAATTATTTCATTAATTCATTCAAAAAATTGTTCAACAAACCTGCTTGTTCTGTTACGGAAAACATTTTTACATCATCCGCAAATAGGTACATTTTCAACCTTTAATTTTTGTCCAGAAAAGCGATATCATTTATGTAAAAAAGAAACAAAAGAGGACCAAGAACGCTACCCTGTGGAACTCCGCTAGTAACATCAGTGAGCTCAGAAAAAGAATCACCAATTTTTACCTGCTGAGTTCGACCATGTAAAAAAATCTGTAATCCCCAAAAATAATCGTACTTTTAGTCCGTAAAATGAAAGTTTGTGAAGGAGTTTATTATGTGAGACAGAATCAAGAGCTTTGCAGAAGTCTAAATATATAGCATCAACCGGACTTTTAGAATCGATGTGGCATATAATTTCGTTTATGTACATTAATAGTTGGGCTTCACACGATTTTTTTAGGCAAAAATCCGAACTGAATAGATGAAAAAATTTTGTTTATTTGAATGTATGTTAAGATGTTATCTTTTAATATTTTCTCTAAAATTCTGCAACTCACACTCATTAACAAAATAGGCCTCTAATTAGAAGTTATGGAAGGATCACTCTTTTTGAAAATGGGGATGACGTGAGCTGTTTTCCAGATTTTTGGAAGTTTACCAGTTAACAAGGAAATGGAAAAGATCTTTTTAAGAGGTAACAAAAGCGAGACTTTCAAATTTTTATACAAAATACTAGGTAATCCGTCTGGACCAAAGGAACTAGAACAATTAAAGTTGGAAATGGCTTTAGCTATAGCTGCTTCATCAAGTATGATATTTTCCAAACCAGGCAAATTCTTTAAATCAAGGTCAAGTAAGGGTAAGCTTCCATCATCCTGAGTAAAAACTGAACAGAAAAAAGTATTTAGTAAAGTAACTTTCTTAGATTCCCCCGAAACTAGCTCGCCATTTTCCTTTTTTAGCGGTGGCATGGTTTTAGCACTTTTCAAACGTCCAAAAAAATTATAAAACTGTTTTAAATTTCCCTTTTCAACTAATTTATTTTCGCACAAATATTATATATACTAAATTATATATAATTATACCTATATCAAATCCTTCAGCTAACCCCTTATTTTCAATCATGAATATCGTTAAAAATAAGTTAAGAAATCACTTATTGTGCTATTCAGTTGATGCTGTGATCACTGTTCGTTATGCCTTTATCTTATGGAATATATTTCTTTCTAGCTTTTAGCCATCAAAACAGATGTTGTTGCGCTTTACGGATTCTATTTACATGACCAAAAATGTAGCTCCTGATGAAGATCAGGAATCTGTTATTGAATGTTTGTCAGCTGTTGATGTTGAATAAAATGTTATACTTTGAGGTGCAGCATTAATCTTCCATTATTTTTGCATCTGCCTGTATAATGCAGATATGCTCCATGAGCTTTTTGTGAGAGAATTAGTGTCCATTATTTAGCCTTGAGTGTCCTTAGGATTAACAGGCAAGAGATCAGAATAAAATAGTTGGGTGAACCAAGGTAAATTGGCCTGAGCATGCTTGATATGCATGCGTACATACAATTGTAGATCTGCTGTACAACCTTTCCTGCAAAATCTGAGCCAGGAGAATTTTCAGGAGAATCAAAATATTTTTAGGAGAATTGCAGGAGAATTTTTCCCCAATTTTACCTCTGTGCAGGAGAATCTGAATTTCGGGACCTGGCAACACTGGTTTTTGAAGAATATGGTGTGAACCGATTTTGCGCCATTCCGGCAGAACTGCCATACAATTGCGCAAAAACGATACTTTGTGTCACTAAAAGATGCGGAAAAAAATGATAAACCAAATCCATACAAAACTTACAGAGTTACGGTACTTCAAACATCATACTTTGACATTCACCATTTTGAGCCACTTTAAGTAATTTTAGCAGTTTTATCGAAGGTTTCCAATTTTTACTGATTAATATTTTCCTGCCATTTTCAAGGTCGCAGATTACAAAAAATTAAGTTATACCGCGTGGAAACCAAGATTGGAGAAAAATTTTTTTGTAATTTTTTGCCCAAATTTTGAAGAAATTTTTTTTAATTTCACCATTTTTAGCATTGCTTACATCCAGTTAAAGATTTATACTTAAATGCGATTCAAACAGCATTTTTGGATTATCTTAGAGTTCCAACCATTTGGTGATTCAAACAGTGGAATGCAGGATAACATGTACCCAACTTAGGTCGACCTAAGCGCCTATACATCGACCTGAGCATCTATACATCGACCTAAGCATCTATACGTTGACCTAAGCATCTATACTTCGACCTAAGCGGGAGCGACCTCGATCTAAGCAGCCGAAAACACCTTCTCAGATAAACTAAGCCTAAGCCTAAGCGTCATTTAAGCAGAAACTTGACTTTTCACATTATCTAGACAGAAAGAACATGCAAAAAATTGTTTTTTCAAATATAAAATTTTTCGGAAAAAATTTTTTTCCGTAAAATAAAAGTTATTTTTCCGTAATCAGCGACCTTGAAAATGTCAGATACTTATGTTTTCAGCCCAAATTCGGAACATTTTTGGTAAACTGTAAAATACCTCACTTTAATGTAGCTATATCCTGAGTAACTCTATCTTCACCAATATTGGCCCGTTTTTCATAAAATTTTTTTCCGCACTTCCTTTATGCATGTCCTCCTCATTTCAATCAATATCGTTCCTTTCCACATACATCTGCAAGTTTTCCGTTCACACCATATAGTAAAGTTTAGCCCAGTGTTTTTTACGTAAAAAATTCCATGTACACATGTAATCAGGGTTGGTAAGGCCAGGGATGGAAAAAACCCAGATTTGAAAATTTCGAATTTTGGGTTTTTTAGGTTTTTTGTGGGTTTTTTTGGCTTTTTAAGGGTTTTTTATGGGTTTTTTTAATAAAAATTCTAGCTCGAGCTATAGATAGTAGCTGAGAATACTTCAACAGCTTCAAGACACAAAACAAAACAAGTAAACAACAACTTTATTCAGCTAATACACAAAATTCAACAACAAAATTGGTCATTCACAAGCACAGTCCATGCTGTGTGAACAGAATGAAATATTGGGCAGAGCCATGTTTAAATGCATAATATTGAAATTTCTTCATAAATTCTGCTCTGCTTCAAGAAAAAAACAAAAAAATTTGCCATATTAGTAGAAAAATCCATGCCACATAGCCTTTATTGGGCGGCTTTTCTCATTTGAAAAGTATATACTATAGGAGAGAAACAGCAACAGGAAAGAGGAGAGGATGAGAACGGATGGACACTTAACCTCGTGCATCGCAAGCAATTGTAAAAGGAACAACCATGATACAAAAAACATTGACAATACACAGTATTTAATTCCATTACAAATAAATTCATAACCTGTGGATAAAAAACCCAAAAAACCCAAAACCCAACGATTTCTTGCACCCAAAAAACCCACAGAAAACCTTAAAAACTCCAAGTTCAAAAACCCGGTTTTTTTGAACTTGGGTTTTCTTTGGGTTTTTTGGTGCAGGAAATCTGTTGGGTTTTGGGTTTTTTGGGTTCCTTTATCCACAGGTTAAGAATTTATTTGTAATGGAATTAAATACTGTGTATTGTCAATGTTTTTTGTGTCATGGTTGTTCCTTTTACAATTGCTTGCGATGCACGAGGTTAAGTGTCCATCCATTCTCATCCTCTCCTCCTTCCTGTTGCTGTTTTACTCCTACAGTATATACTTTTCAAATGAGAAAAGCCGCCCAATAAAGGCTATGTGGCAATGTGGCATGGATTTTTCTACTAATATGGCAAATTTTTTTGTTTTTTTTTTTCGAGAAGCAGAGCAGAATTTATGATGAAATTTCAATATTATGCATTTGAAAATTGCTCTGCCCAATTTTTCATTCTGTTCACACACAGCATGGATTGTGCTTGTGAATGACCGATTTTGTTGTTGAATTTTGTGTATTAGCTGAATAAAGTTGTTGTTTACTTGTTTTGTTTTGTGTCTTGAAGCTGTTAAAGTATTCTCAGCTACTATCTATAGTTCGAGCTAGAATTTTCATAAAAAACCCATAAAAAACCATTAAAAAAACCCAAAAAACAAAAACAAAAAAAACCCACAAAAAACCCAAAAAACCCAAAAACCAAAAATTCGAAATTTTCATATCTGGGTTTTTCCATCCCTGCATGTAATAGTAGATGTCTTTGATGCACTTTTTGTATAAAAATTCCGCGCTCTACTAGAAATATCACAATAAGTATGCGTTATATCTGTTGAAACTTGAATTTCCCTCCTTCACTAAAGCATTTTAGCCAATTCTGAAGTCGCTTTTGACAATAAAAACTATAATTTATCTAATGGCGCGAAGCGCCAGAAAATCTTGAAATTTGACGTGTCTAAAACTGCATTTCCGCATTACAAAAACTAGCCAAATCCATGCAAAAGATAAGGATTTTCAATCATGGTGAAGTTCTAGACCGGATTGTCGATAAAAATGCCAATTGGCGCGGCGCGAAAAAACTAAGAATAAAATCAATCTGGCGCGAAGCGCCGGATAATTTTTGAAGTTTTACCCCTCTAAAACGCATTCTAGCATTACGAAAAATTTTCCGCAAAGGCCAAACCAGCCCAAATTTTTTTCCATTTCCCAAAATTTTGGTTGACAAATAGATGAAAAGGTGGAAAAAGGGTAACACTTTTATTATGTAATGTTTAAACCGCGCCTCGCCGATTGTAGCATTTTTATCAACAACTCGTCTTAAACTTCATCTTGATTGAAATCTTCATCTTGTGTACGGATTTAGGTAGTTTTTGTAATGCAAAAATGCGTTTTAGTCAGCGGAAATTTGAAAATTTCCCGGCGCTTAATGCCGGATTGATTTGATATTATTTCCTGTTGTTGATGCTTGGGCCCCACCGCGTCGATCGCACCAGTTTAATGATAACTTGCTCTAGAACTTCACGGTGATTGAAAATCCTCATCCGTTCCGTTTTGTTATGCAAAAATGTATTTAAGAGAGATGAAATGTCAAAAGTTTCGGCGCGTGCCGAATTGATTTAATTTTATTACTTGTGTTATATTGATATTTAGGCTGCTCCAATTTCGGACAATTTTTATGATGCGAAAAATGCGTTTTAGAAAGGTTATATTTCAAAATTTTCGGCGCTCCGCGCTTTATTGATGAACTATTGAGTTCTTATTGTCAAAAGCGATTTCAAAAATTGGCTTAACGGCTCTTCTGAAGGTAAGAAAATTAAGCTTTACAGAAATAAGATATTACTAGTCTAGCGCAAAATTTTGTGCAAAAAGTGTACAATTCATCGCCATTGCTTGTGTCATACATACGATTTTCTTCTAACGAACACGGACGTTTTAGCTCGAGCGCTCTAATATTGAACGATTCTAGACCTCTCCAAAAAAGTTTGAAAAAGTGGAAAATGCGGAAAAATTTTCCTTCTAGTCTATAATGCCAACCAAAAATGCTGGGGAAAAACGGCGGCTCTTTATTTTGCGGCGGCTCTGCGCCCATCACTCAACTAATGTTTTTTTTTCTATTTTTGAGATATTTTGTTAACCAAAAATCCACGATGTGCAGAAGGAAATTCTGAGCTTGGTGCATATTGTATTAAATTTATTTATCGGTACGTTCAATGCAAAAATGCGTTATAGAAAAAGGTAAAATTTCGGATTTTTCGCGCCTGACTTTTAGCGCCCTTTATTAATCGTCGCGGCACACCGCATGGATGACTGCACTTTATTGACTGCTTACTCTAAGAGGATTGATGAAGATGGAAAACTCGAGCCACAGCCTAATCACCTGTTGAGTCGCCTCACTGTCTTGTCTAGCCTAGCTACAAAGTTAAAATGTGCTTGGGAACGGGCCCATCCTCGTGGGGGACGGGGCATGTGCCCTTCCTGAATGAAATCTGAGAACAATTTTTTTCTTTACTCCTGGTTTTGCAAATAAGTGCACAAAATTTTGGCGCATTGTACCATAATGTAACAACTAGTCGCTTATTGATATCTGTTCAGTCCAAAACGCGCGGTTAAAACACTATATTCGATATTCATGCAACCTAAAGCATATTTTGCATTTGATATTCTTCTGTTTTCATACAGGTATATATTACGCAGTAAATCAGACCCGTGCTAGAAGCTAAAATGACTGACAATTTTTGGTGATAAGGTATTTCGGTCACGAACTTCGACTATTTTTACACTGATTTCAAAACCATAATGAGCCTGATTCATGAATATTTTAACGTTAAGATTTAACCGAGACATTTCCTGAATATTTCGAGAAATAATGAAGCTAGTCTACAATCAGCATTTTCCGCACTTCTTCTTAAGGTTATGCTTCTGAAAAATTTGTTTTCAGGACAGTTTCCAGGGATTTCGGGCAGTTTTGGTTTGGTTGGAACATACTTATTCCTAAATTACACCCATTTTTCATTCTGTTGTATCTCTAGCATTGAGTTTCCTAGCTTAAGTAAACCATAACATTTTGCTGCTTTACACTGATTTATCGCCTCATTTTTATTTTTATGTAAAAACTCTAAGCTTCGTTTGATGCGATACTCGTTTTGTGTCAGTTTTGCATTGCCATTATACATGATTTCAGAACTGCGTTTCGGGCAATGAGAATGACAACAGTCTATAGCGGTTTATAATGCTTCTTTGAATTTTTAAATATTTCTCAAGGTTACCTCGGTTCATCAGTCCGCTTATGTTCAGGCTTGATAACCTGAGCTTAGGATTGTGTAAGTAAAATTGTAAGAATATTCAGGCATGTAGCTCTGGGGGAATGGGGGGTCCGAACCCCCCAAAATCCAGAAAATCGTAAGAATAGGACTTTTTAAACGGTATTTTGTGCTCTTTTTAGCCTTTTTGGGTTTAGTCACCCCTAAATTGGTGTTGGTCCCCCCCAAAATAGGACGGCCAGCTACATGCCTGAAAATATTACCTTTGAACAAACCCTTCATTATGAAATGACTTGCTCGTGAGTCATGCTTGACTCGACGCTGCTCTGCTCCGGCACTCTATCAAAATTATGACTTTTTATGTTATCGAAATTCCATTCACATTTAGGGTAACTAGTCCTTTATGAAAATTTAATTTCTAAAAATGCGAGTCAATGCTAGAACTCAACGGTGGATTCTTAGCCTTCTGCAACGTCATCGCTATAATAATTACTTAGCCACATCATATTCTGTCCCCAGTGGCCACACTGCAAGAAGTCATGGCACGTTCAACATGGGCCAACGACCACAAAGGTGAAAACGATCATGCAAAGTCTAATTTTTCTGTCAATACTTTTATATTTTGCAAACATTTTGTAAAAACACATTTTTAACCACATTTTGTAACTATAAATGCGTAGTTATGCCAGCATTTATCAAATGAATAAATTGAGCATATCATACAAGAAACGAAAAGGGCTGAATTTGAAAGCCACCTACGAAAATTTTAAATATGAAATCACGCTTTTTCGTATTCGGCAAAGATTCTACGATTCTACTCGATGTATGAAGACTTTTCGGGACCGTCTTTGCACATCTACGCACGCACAAAGATTTTTGGAAAGACAAAAACTGTAGAAAGGTCTAAAATTTTCAAAAATTTTCGGCGCCTCGCGTTGAAATGAGTATTTGTCTGAATTGGCATTTACAACGAAAGAATGTCAAAGTTTTCAGCGCTTCGTGTCATTTTCAGACAATTTTTAATAATTTTTAGCTTCGGAAACCCAGGAATTAGTTAAAATACACTACCAATCATCGAAAAGCCCTGTTTTACTACACTGAAATATTATAGTATATTATAGTAGTATTATATAATATTTATAAATATTAGATAAATATTATAGTATATTATGTATATAAAATTTGCATGCACACAATGTACAAAGACCTTTTCGGGGACCAGCTTTGTACGTTTACAAACGGACCTTGTACAAAAACGTTGTATATAAAAGGCAATAGTGCACCTATGTATGTAATACACATTCGGTTAGTTCATTACTGTGCTCAGTTCAGTAGCTAGTTTTATTTTAATAGTCTCTCGCATTAGCGGAATGTATATCTTCTGATTTAGTCATAATTTTTTACTTTTTGATTTTCAAGATTTTTCACGCTACTAAATTCTAAGTTTTAATGCATGCAGGTGATCTCGACCCTGGTTTTTACATAGATATTTTGAACTATTTAACTATTTGAATCATTTGAATTATAATCTTTTGAGCCTATGAACTTTATTTCCCATCAAAATTTTTATTTTTCATTCACGCAATAATGTATGTTTTTGGACAAATCGGAATCAAACGATCATGGCTAAACTTTTTGCAGAATTTTACTAAAAACGGACTTGCTTTATCCCGCCTTGACCCAACGACGCCAAATTAGCATTTTCATCAAATTTATCAAGAATATCACTCGGTTGCGATATCTTATTCTCGGTGGTCTCGTTGGTAGTGGCGTAACGATTTCTCAAGTAAAGAAAAAATAAACATTTTATGTTATGATGTATTGAGGGTGAAATTAGGTATGGATGGACTTAATTAAACTTATAATCCGCTGCCTCTGACCCTTGATAGACTTTTAACTAATAAAATAAAGTAGAAAAAAATTTTAAACACGACTGTTTGCCTTGAAATCGTTTTGGAAGATGAGCTTGATAAGCGAGAGTTGTAAACTAAGAGAAACTTAAAGTTTAAACCTGCCATTACATTATGAAGAGAATTTAAACGATTTTAAAGTTAAAGAAAATGAAAAGGTTGTATCTTGGTAAATTAAAACAAATTTAAAGGATATTATAATTCCTTACAACATTTTCTCTTGGTTTTACAACTCTCGCTTAGCAAGCTCATTTTTCAAAAGAAAATAATTTAGAAGGAAAAAACGTTAACGAAGAAAGTGGAAGTTGTTTGGTGAATAGAAGGCTAAATCAAAGTTAATAATCACTGATAATTAGAAGAACACAGACCTTTAGGGGTATAAAAATTAAATATTTGATAGGGCGACTGGCGACTTTCCTGTTCCTTTTTATTCGTAACTACATGACTATCGAATTGATTAAGAAACTATTGTCAGAATCTATGTTCACATTTTGCGAGCATTTTAAGTCCTAGCTTTATAATGTCGCTTCGAGTTACATTATCTTCTCCTGCTTTCACGTCCTGCTTGCACTATTCAAAGACTAGCTTTTGGTCTATAATTCATTATTTATTAAACCACATGAACAGTACATACATACATACAGGCCCGTATCCAGGATTTGACCAGAGGGGGGGGGGGCGACCCAACATAAATTGGTCTATATCCCGGGAAGCGTATTTCGAAAAGCCATTGAGGATTCGCTGTGGCTATTGTTTAAGATACGCTATGTAGGCGGGCCTAGCGTTTACCTAATTACATAACCATTACATGTGTTTGAACGTAGGCATTCTGCCTATATGCCCAAGCGTAGTTACATACATATACGATCCAAACACAGGCAAATGAGACTCGCTCGCCAAAGTGAATAATAAATAACAGCACATCGAAGCAGAGTGTGTTATACCATCCACTAAATCTTAAAATGCTCTAATGTTTTTTTCTGTAATAGACGATAATTATCTTCACTCCGAATCGTCTTTGCCAAGTTGCATAAATTTTAAAATACAGAGTATTTGCGGGGAAGGCGAAGGCTTTAAAGTCGTTGTACGACTAAAATTGAACACGATTGACGAGATAAAAGCTTGGAAATTGGAAATCAAACGATCGATTAGTATTAATCGGAACGTAGCGAATACATACCAAAATTGCACACGATTTTTGTACATATATGATGGATTTTGTTTGTCACAACAGTTCAAAATACAAAAGGAAAAAAGATAGGTGATGGCTCAAGTAGTAATAAGAATACTGGTTGCAAAATGAGGATGAGTTTGAGCGCCAAAAATTTTTGAAACACGCTAGAAATTTACTGAAAACCTTCATTCCAGCCAATCAAATGCTATGTCCCATGGCCTAGGTCATTAACTATCGCTATTTCCTTGTGAATTGCTCAGTTTTTGTTTCCCGTTTCTGTTTGAAATCGTATTGAAGCGTGTCTATTGTGGAATCTTATTTTATTATCTATGAATATCATATGGGTTCCCAAATTTAAAACTTTTTCACGTACTAAGTTTGAGAAATTTAATTAAAACACCAAGTATCTTGAATAGATTATTTCATGCTTGCTTTCATTCGATTATCTTTTGCTAACCTTTTCTTTCTTTTAACACGGACATTATTGGAAACAGGCTCTCATGAATCACGACTTTGCGTTAAGAATTACCCAAGGAAAAGTTAGTGTAGTAATTAAGGTACTTAGCGTAAATAACAATGAAACAGCGTACTATGCTATTTATTATTCACTTGGACGAGCGAGTCTCATTTTGCCTGCGTTTGAATCGTATACCTATGTGACTACGCATGTTATGGGCATATAGGCGGAATGCCTATGTTCGAACGCATGTAATGGTATGTTTATGTAATTAGGTGAACGCTACGCCCGCCTACATACGTATCTTTAACAATAGCCACAGCGAATCCTCAGTGGCTTTTCGAAATACGCATCCCGGGAAATTCGTCGGGGTAGCTCGCAAAAACCGCATTTTTAGACGTTTCTCGACGTGCTTCTATCCATTGAGATAATAAAATTCGAACTTTTTCGAAAAAAGTTTTTTTCTCGCTCAAAAAGCTATAAAAAGTGTCATTTTTTGGTCGCGCTTGGGCCAGAATTATGAAAAATACTTTACATCTCGCGCGAACCGCCGAAAATTTGAAGATTTTGCGACAAACACACACGATTTTTCCATCTTTCCGTGCATTATCTTACCTTTCAAAATTTTTTCCTGTCCAGACTCGTTTTAAATTTGAAACTTGATGTTATTTGGGTTTGTCCAAAAATTTTAAAATGCCAGAAAAACACCAAAAGCTCTTTCTAGGCACAGCACACAATTCATTTTTCAGCGAGAAGAAGAGGGAAGTTTTGGAAAGTAGCCTCCTATTCTAGTTCCTTCCTGTCGTGTGTATTGCCATGCGATTGCCTCTCTGTTCTCTAATATTGAAATGCATTAGACAAGGCCGTCAATAAACTATACTTTCAGGGTGGTTAAAAAACACTACCCAACTTTCGCGTCATATCATTTGAACCAGGCTAGGTAGGCTCTTGAAATTTTTTTAGCTAACTGAAAAAAAGGTCTACAATGAGACTGCGTATTTTTTGAATTACAATGCAGACCTGTTCTTTAGATGTTGCAAATCAATTAAATTAAAAGTAGGTATATTTCGATAAAACATGAAATTTTATAGTGCAGATGAACAGTTCTGCAAGGAAAGTCTCTGCTGTTTGTGCGTTTGGCACAAATGCTATTTGAAATTAGTAAAATGCTGTGTGAGCATGTTAAATGAGTTGGAATCATAGCTATTTTAGAGTCTATCGAGGAGCTTGGCACAAAAATTGAATTAACCTGAAAGTTGCAGCCTCGATGAATTTTTGCGGCGTTTTTACTCCATTGTTACAGCATAATGAGAAATGATTGCAACAAATTTCATGTTGAACTTGTTTTTTTAATCTTTGAACGTTTCGTTTATCACTCAGAAAAAGTAGAAATTGAATGAGTGAGTGATTGGGGCGAGAAAAGAGATTTAAAAACATGTAGTTAATCGGATATGCAGTATTTTTCTCAAAATAAGCATTTTAAAAATTTGAAACATTAGTTTTACGGGATAAGTATGAGTGCGAGATTTGCGTTTGTGTTACGGACCTTTTTTTGTTTGTTTTAAAAAAATTTAGGTGCTTCGCTGCAGTGGTTCTGAAGCTAGGATATAAAACGTAGGTAGTGTTTATTTAGACCACCCTGAACATATAGGTATACGATTCGACGCTGGAAATACACATTATTTTTTCTCCATCAAATCAATCTGGTATATACATAACACATATATATTTGAATGTAAGTAGAAGATAAAAAAGGGGGATTTGTATATTGTTGTTATTTACCTAATGATTCTGATAAACTCAATCTGATCAAATTTTGTTGATCATATGCGTTTCATTTTAAAGTCGTATAGTGCTGGCCTCTAAAGAACCAATTTCATGTTTTTCGCTCATTTGTATCTCCCAAAGGAACAGTGCTGAACTAGTAAACGACCACTTGTTTTTGACAGCTGCCCTGAGCCTACAAGTTGATATAACTATACAAGAATCGATAAGCGCAACTTTTCGTTGCAAGCTTGCACGAAATATGAAATGAAAATACACTTCCTTTAAAAATCGTGGGTCCTGAAAAGAAAAAACATTCAAACAGATAGGTTAAGCCTGTAGTTTGATGCATATATTTCGTCAGACTGATCTACTAGTTCATACTATTCACATTTACATATAAAGAAATTACAGATTTTGCCGGTATTTGATTTAATTATGATACCTTTTTATAAAAATGTCATTCTTCCGAAAAAATGTAAAAAAAATCTCTGTCAGACACCAATAACACTTTTTACTACTAAAAAATAGTTATGCAAAGTTTGCTTAACGCCTGAGCAAGATAAAAGTGCAAAATGATGCAAGTTGTGAAAAAATAATATCGTTGCAATCACAACACATACCTATGTAGCATTGGTTCTTTTTAGGAGCGCATGGCTTTTATTTAGGTTCAAACCGAATTTTTTGTGATTTTTTCCTGAGTTTAGCCTATCTAAGGGGCTAACATAAGAACTAAAATGATTCTGACAGTGTCGAATACAGTAGAACTTATCGTTGCTCGAAAATGCACGAAAAAAGCATTAAAATTAATGATTTTTCGGAACTATTCGGAAGTTTGTATATCAGGTTTGGAAAAGTTCCAAAAAGTAAGCATGCTTTATTTCCGTTCTTCATGGCAAGGCTCTTACGCCAGCAAAATTTCGTTACATATCTTCTCTTACTTACTGAGATAACAGGTGGTTTTTTTGGTTCACAAAATCGATGGTTTTTCAGAGTCCAACACTATACTTCGATTCGGGATTTATTTACTTTTAATTCAACAATTCGATAATCTAATTTTATTTGTTTTCTCGAATTTATAATCAATTTATAGTCAGATTTTCAAATTTTATTATTTGATCAATGTTAAGTAGCTAGAAACGCCGATATTATTTGAAAGTAGGTCCACTTTAATTATTGTGTTATACAGCTATCAAACCTACGGGCATTAAGTTTTAGTAGATCACCCCTTTATTCTTTGTTATCTAAATTTTCTGGCATAATATTTTTCTAAGCTGTTATTTATTGTAATTTTTTCGATTTTCATTTCGGTAGCTATCTATCGTTTTAACTTATAATTCTACGCTTTTCATTTACACGTTTTATTATGTTTACAACCCTGTTATATGTATATGCAATGTTATTACTTCGGCAATATGGACATAGGATTTTGAGACTCGCTGTATCCTAAATAAAAATGTCATTTTTCGATAATGTGCTGATAATTTTAACCGACCACCTGCTTTCTATGTGCTCGCAGCGACTTTTTTATGTCAATTTTTATTGTTTTTTCAATGTTTTTAGGTTATTTTCCTACTACTTACAAACAAACCGTAAAATACTGTCAAAAGAAAGATCAACTTTATGCCAGAAGCAAATGAGCTTTTGACGTTTACATATACTATAAATACAATTATAAATTTAGATTTATAATATAAATAAAAATTTACTCAAACGAATTTCGAATACATAAATATCAAATAAAAATATAATAATATAGATTTATATAAAAATCGTCGTAGCGCAGCATCAGTTGGCAGCTGGCCAAAATTTTTCACGCGGGTTAAACAAGGATATTTTTATCTACAATAAGCAACTGATTTCAAAACTCGTGCTCGTATTAGCCGTAGTTTTGACATGACATTTCTTGAGATAAAATTATTTCTAAATGGTTTGCGATCTATTTAAAATTTTTATCTACTTTTTAGGGTGAGTAATTTGTTTTACGTAATTTAAGAAAATAGACGATTTCAAAGAAAAATTGCCCGATTTGAAGTGGATGTGGGATTATGTACCCCAATCTGATACCGTAAGACAAAAGCTCGGCCGTCTGAGGGAGTCGGCTTCGGGCGCCAAGGACAGAATTGGTCAAAAATGGCAGTCTGCCAAATCCCAAGATTCTTGGCTAGCGGCCAAACGACAACGGTTCGTCGACTGGCTCGAATCCTCCGAGCCCTCGAAGTCGTCCAACGCCCTCGGTTGGTGTAAACTGCTTCCTTGTACCAGTGTAAAGCGGGCATTGATAATTAGAATACAGAGTGCAGAGTGACCGAATTTAAATTCAATTCTATTTTCTCATTAATGCTCGATAAATTTTATAGAAATTATTCTAAAAATCAGAAAAAATCGAAAATATTGATAACGAAACGTATGGAAGAAAAAACTATTGATTATGAATGATCATAACTTCCGAATCGAAGGGTAAAGAAATAAGTAGTGAAAGTCTAGAAAGGGCTAAAAAGTGGAAATTCAGGCGCGATACAGGCGTGCGCGATTTTGAAGTGCCTTTTTCGGGCTCGAAAACAGCGAATATGCGCTCAAAAATATTATTTTTCATAGTTTTTGACCATACTTTTATCTTGCTAGCGACATAAAGACAGTAAAAAAATCAGGAACGATACAAGAAACATCAAATGAAGTGAACGAGATATTGCCAAAAAAATTAGATTCTGGCGCGAAGCATACATGCGCATAGGGGGGAAGAGGATACCCCTGCAGGGTCAGCCGGACGGATGCCGTCCGGCGATTTTGAGCTGATGGAAGGTTGTTTCGCATCATTTCTGAGGCTAAAAGCTACACTTGGGCGTGGGGGTTGGGGGTATGCACCCCTCTGAGAAAGCAAAATACCCCTTTAGAAACCGAAATACCCCCCGGAATTCAATTTTTGAAATTTGTTGTTGTTGTTTTTTTTCGCAATTTTTTTATCCCTATAGATAGTGCTCGATGAGAAACGTTGGAAAATGGTGGTTTTTTCGCGATACCACCATTTTTAAGGCGATTTTTTGACCTTCGAAAAAATTTTGCATACCCATTCCCCAGAAATTTGGTGATTAGAAGTTAAAAGTTAAAAAAGGTTAAAAGCAGTTATGGTTAAAAGCAGTAGAAACGTGAAAATTTTGCTGACAGTGCTTTTAATTATTTTTTACTAAAAAACGGCATAAAATTGATAAATTTTCGCATTTTTTAGTCTCTAAAAGTGATACAATGCAGTCAAAATGGACTAACAATGCTTTTAAAACGCGATATTATCACGAAAAAACGTTTATAGGCTAACTTGACCATTTTTTGATCCTTAAAACAGCAAAGAAAAATCGTGAATGCTAAATTTGCTTTTTCGGTTTTTTGGGATTTCACCCCCCCCCCCTCCCTTGCTGACCCTGACCTCGTGCACCTATGGCGCGAAGCGCCAAAAATTGGACTCTTTCGAGCAAATATGATAGACAGCTAATAACGCTTTTTTCTACGAATTTTTTTGATCGTTTTAGGAAGTTTTGAAAAATTACGACTTTCTGAGTGGGGGTGAGAAATTTTCCGGGATGGGCGGGGGTTGCATGGTACCCCCAATATTATGTATGGATACAGCGGAAAATTTCAAGCGCTTATGTAGCTAGGTACCATCATTCAGGGGCATTTATAAGATTTGAAGTAAGCCAATTATGATGCACAATTAAAATTCCAGCTCTTACCGGTCCATGATAAAGCTTTTCATTACGCTTAAAGTGCGATTTCTTTCTATTACTGTTTTCTCAACGAGAAAATGTGATACAGCATGCTTAGAGTGGATTGAGCAACGAACAGATGCGAGATTCTTTAAAAGTCGTCGTGGCGAGAAAGCATAGGAATTCTGGGGGTGGGGGTCCAGAAAAGTTTTTAAAACATCTTTCGGGGCTCAAAAGCGGGATACGGCGTGGATGGGTGTTTGGAGGTATGCACCCCAAAGTCAGAATATCCCCTTAGAAACCAAAATACCCCCAGAATTCGATTTTTGAAATTTTCGCCGTTTTTTTCGCAATTTTTGATGTTAATGGATAGTGCTCGATGAGAAACGTTGAAAAATGATGTTTTTCGCCATACCATCATTTAAGTGACCATTTTTTACCTTTGAAAAATCTTGCACTCCCAGAATTTTGGTGCTGTCCACTTATGGTGGATAAGCGTCGAAAACACAATTTTCGACGTTTAGGACAATTTATTAAAAAAGCGCAACGAAATTTCGAAAAAATACCAAAAACTTAGGCTTAAATTAACAATGTGGAATATAGTCGATAAAGGGTCCGATAATTTGACGCTTTTGACTTAAAAGGTCGCCAAAGGTACGTAAAAAAGCATCCTGTCTACGATTTTTTTTATTGGCAGTCAGGCTGAAGAACTTTCTGGAAAAAAAATTTCCCACCCAAAGCCCCAAAATCGTATATGGTCGAAACATCGTTGAACTTTCGAACAAATTTGCACGAGGATCCGGAAAAACGTGATTGTCTTCTAAAGATACGTAGCTGGCCTTCTTAATCAGGACGGGGGCTCAGCTGGGCGCAGGGGGTTGGGGGTATGCACCCCCTCCAAGAGAAACCAAAATACCCCTCCCCAGAAATCAAAATACCCCCCCCCCCCAGAATATAATTTCTTGACAACTTTTTTGTTTTTTCGCAATTTTTTCCATACCAATGGATAGTGCTCGATGAGAAACGTTGAAAAATGGCGTTTTTCGCCATACCAACCATTTTTAAGGCAAAATCTTGACCTTTGAAATATCTTGCGCCCTCCAGAATTTAGCTGCTGCCCACCTATGGTAGGGAGATTTTAGAAGTCAGATAAATGTATGATCGACTACTGGGAGGTGAAAAAATCCAGTGAGCTTCATTCACTGGAGGAAAAGAGACATTCGAAAAAATTGAGGAAATTTCACATTTTTTAATCGTACATATACAGGCACGTAGCTGGCCTCTAATGTGGGCGGGGGGGGCTAGAATTTTGAAGTCAGAGATCTCAACAAAATTGTAGAGAGGCAATAATCATATTTTTAAGCGTTTCTCGTCGGGTTCCGCTCGTACATAAGGGAAACATAAGATTAAAAAAAATCGAATTTGATCTCAGTCAGGCACGTATCTCGGGGAGGGGGTAATCGGTGGGGTTCAGACCCCTCCCCGGAAATTCAGAAAAATCGGAAAAATATGACGTCTTAAACTTCATTTTGTGCTATTTATGGCTTTTTTGGGCTTAGTCTCCCAAAAATTGGTGTTGGTCCCCCAAAATAGGACGTCCGGCTACGTGCGTGCTTAATAATATTTAAACAGTACGCCGAAAAAGTGTTTAACTTGCTTTATACTTGATTCTGGTACATTGCGCAACCAAAAAACGACTCAAAAATAAATAGTTCTGCATGGAGCGTCAGAAAATTTCGACTTATTTGTTTCACTGACTCAAATCTGAGCTGTCTGGAAGATGAAAGTTTTGCAAAAACAACTGAATTCGGCGCTAAGTGCCCGAAAATTTTAGTCTTATCAGTTCAAAAGTTGTGCTAAAATCTGTTTATGACCATCTTTCGAATGCGTTTCAAGAATTTCCTATGTTTTTCCTTAGGGGACCCTTGTGAAAAATAATCGTGCTTCCAAAATTTTGGGGGTACTAGTCAGACGTGTTCTTGAGGGGATCACCCCAGAATGTCAACTGACCCTCTGCAAAATGGCTGCGACCCCCCTAGAATAGTCGATTTTCCGTAAAAGTTGGTAAAAGTTACAAAACGTGTGCTCGTTTTAATCATTTCAAGCTCATTTTTGGCTCAAAAATCTCAAATCTCTGACGCTTCGCGCCCTATACACATTTGTTGACTATATTTTGTTCAATTTACTCAAGTTTTACAAAATGTTCTGAAATTTTTTTACGTTTTTATCTTACAGAAAGAATGAGCATGTGTTTAAAACGTTAAAAGACAGTGTTTTTAACCTGTGTACCCTTCATTTTTAGCCCAAAAGGCACATTTTTAAAATTTTGCTGGAATCGACCCCCCAGAATTCCCATGCTGTACATGTGTGGTAATAGTCCGCGTGTCCCCCAAAGCTACGTGCCTGTTCATGTTTAAAAAAATAACGCCGACCAAAGTAGACACCATTAATGATTTCCTAACATTCCATTCAAGCTTGAATCTGCTGAAAATTTGTTTAAACTCTCGTTACGCAGTGGATTTCGGATAACGCAAACCCCGTATTATGCACTTTTTTCGGTTAATGCACATTAGCACACATGGTACTGGCTAAAACAGTGTATCAGCATAGTAAGGCACCTGGGTTAATGCAAAGCAGGCACTTATAGCTGGCTGTCCTATTTTGGGGGACTAAGACCAATTTTTGGGGACTAAGCCCAAAAAAGGCCAAAAATAGCACAAAATAACGTTTAAAAAGTCATATTTTTTCTGATTTTTATGAATTTTGGGGTCCGATCATCCCGTTCCCCCAGAGATATGTGCCTGATGCAAACTCGAATATGCGTAATGCGCACGACTGAGAAGACCGCAGCATATGAACCATAATTCACACGCTTAATACACACCTCGTATACAATGATAATAATAGAAAGTCATCAATATGATTAAAGAAATGGAAAAAAGGTGATAGAAGGAAAAAATAAATAAAAAATTGAATATATAAAAAATAAATAAATAAATAAATAAATAAATAAATAAATAAATAAAAGGTAAATAAATGAGGCATGCTCTTAGTAAATAAATGAGGCATACTATATTACTTTATGCAGAACAAAGGCATAAATTATTATCACTACGCTATTTGTTCTATATCAAAAGATAAGGATACAACACTCGTCGTCTTTGTATTCCTTCTGTCATAGTATCAAAGCGTTAATCGATTTTTTTCAGTTTAAGTGGAAATCTCGTGGAAATTCCACACTCCGGTTAATGCACACGCTCTTATAACGCTCACGTATGGTAACTATACCTACGGGGTGTGCATTATCCGAATTCGACTCTAATTTTTCAAGTCTAGCACATTAGAAAGAAATATAATACAGAAAATAGAATGATGTTCGATTTGAAATTTGAGATTTAAATTTGATATTGAAATTAAAATTGAAATTGAAAAGTAAATAATAGAATAGATAATTAAATAAATATATAAATAATTAATAATAATAATAAAATAACAAATAGTATATAAATGAAAATAAATAAATATGTAATTAATAAATGATAATAATAATAAATAATAAATAGTAAATAAAAATAGATAAATAAATATGAATACATAAATGCAATAGATTGAAATGCGAGTGAAATTTTGACATGTTCTCAACGTCGTGCTCATACTAGGGTTATTTGGTAGACGGAAACTATGTAAAAGCAATAAATCCGGTGCGAAGCGCCTGAAAATTTTGGGCTTATCAGCTCAAAAATGTGCTAAAATTAATTCTAACGCTTTTTAGGCCTTAGATGCATAAGATAAGGTTTGGCAGGGGTGGGGTAAAATCCTATAAATCTTAGCCAGTAAATCTGGTATTTTTGCTTTTTTCCTTATTTAAATGATGGAAATAGTAAAAATAGCTACAGAAAACGGTGTTGTTTAGTAAACCCGCGTTTTTAGATCATTTCACACGCATTTCAGATTTTTTAACCATAAAATTTGTTGAAATTTATTAATTTGGTCGGAATAATTTGATTTCTAGACAATTTTGACAATATTTTGGGCGCTGTTTGTTCAAAACAAGACAAATAAAATTTTTGACATCGTCACTGTTTCTGCTCTTAAAAACTTATGCAGAAAATGTTCAGCCAGCTTGAATGTGCCTGATAGTGCACACCCGAGTGAGCGTCCGACCCCCCCCACAGCGAGGGTTGTCCATACATGGGCGTGGGGGTTCGGGGTTGTAGATCTCCCCGAGGATCTGGCGGACCCCCAAATCGATAGAATTTGGCCGCTGGCCATCTGTGGTAATACCCTTCTCCGAAATCGAGTCTCGGAGAGTCGAATATTTCGACAGCCCTGTTTAACATATTTTCCTACATAATTTTTTGTCATGCGCGTCAGGGCGTCTGATGGCTAACTTATTCCTTGTCACATGGCCAATGAGCTTTTCTTTCTTTTTCCAGTCAATTTAGTTTCGAAATACCTATGCATATGTATAGTAACGTACGTAGCTGGTCGTCTTATTTTGGGGGACCAACACAAATTTTAGGGGGACTAAGCTCACAAAGGCCAAAAATAACACAAAATAACGTTTAAAAAGTCCTAGTTTTCCGATTTTTTTCGGAATTTTGGAGGGTCGGACCCCCCCCCATCCCCCTACAGCTACGCGCCTGCATATGTACCTTTCGGCATTATTTTTCCTAAAAACAAACTTTTTAATTGCATTGATGGGAAATTCCGCTAGTCGTTCTCAATTATTTTAATTAACTAGCAAATTTTTTATTAAAACTTGGCGCGGTCGTTCCATTCTTAACTTCGTGTTGTGCATACCTGCCAAACTTTCGAGTCATTGCGTCTTCTTCATTTACATGCTTTTTCGATCACTCGGTAGCAATTAATTTTAAGGCCTGTATTTATACAGCGATATTACGCTTAATCAGGCACCAAATAGCGATGCGCTTGTTCCAGAGCGAATCAGAAAATTAAAAGGTGCTTCCCTAATTAACTCTCCTTTAATCCTTATCATCTAAATATTTTTATCGAAAATATGTTATGTGTTAGGATAAGGTCATTGATCACATTTGAAAAGATGGATGTTTCGTTGACTAAAAAGCGATTAGAAATATGCAGGTGCCTGTGTTTATAAGTTCAATTATAGAGTTGTTGCCTTATTGCTCATTCTAAATGCTCAAAGATCGAACGCTCAATAGTGCTCAGCATACGTGTATATAGAAGCAGGGGATACGAGGATCAAAATGCACATATGGGGGAGCAACGCAATTTTTGGGGGGTCTAAGCTAAAAAAAGGCCAAAAATAGCACAAAATAATGTTGAAAAAGTCCTGTTTTTTCGATTTTTCTCATTTTAGGGGGGGGGCCCAACCCGCCATCCCCCAAAATACGTGCCTGCTAGGGGTATTACCCTCTGAAGGGTCAGGCAGAAAGGTAGCGCTCGGTGACTTTGACCCTGACGGAAGATTTTCTACGTTATTTTTGAGCACATAAGCAGTATATATTAATGTCAAAAGTTTTCCGGAATTTTATATATTTTTTGTTTACTCGAAAAGCGCTCAAAATTGTATCAAAACGTGCTCTAGTACATTATTATTTTTCGCTAAATTGATCAATTTTTTACACTTTTTAAGTGTTAAAAGCGATGTAATGCAGTTAAAATGTACTCTAAAAATGCTTGAAAAGTGCGATTAGCGTGAAAAATAGTTTCATAGGCTATTTTGACGATTTTCGTCATCTAAATAACAGAACAATCGTGAACACTAAATTCACTGGCGTGGATTTCTTGGATATTACCCCCCTCCTTTCCGCTGCCGACTCTGACCTAACGCATCTATGACGGTGATCCCACTAAAGCCGGCCGCCCCTCTTCCATCCCCGAAGGCTGAGAATTTTTATCTCCACCGGTTTTTGAGCAAATAATTACATTGTTAGACCATTTTATGAACTTTTTAGCCATTTTGTCCACAAATGGGTCCTTTTCTCCCAAAAATGATCATCTCCCTCTTCTCAAATGTTGAGCTGGTGTGAGGGGTCATACTCCCTGAGCTTTGAAAAACTGATAGCGTTACAGCGATTTTGGCTGAAAAACCATTGCTGTATAGCCTTTTTGGGCTCAGAAAGTTAGCTATACAGCCGTTTTGGGCTCAGAAAACTAGCTATAGGGTCTTCTTTTGAGCTCAGAAATGCTATTTAGTCGCCTTTTCTGAGTTTCAAAAGGATATATAGCCATTTTATCGACTCAAAAAGGGCTACATAGCTATTTTTAGTCAAAAAGCTACTATAGCTAGGTTTGTGAATCCAAAAAGACTATATAGTTACTTTTCTGAGACCAACGAGGCTATACAACTAATTTTCTGACCCTCAAAAGGACTATACAGCCGTTTTCACGAAGCACATAGCTATCAAGCGATTTTTGGTTTTCACCTCCGAAAGTTTGACCTTGCTCAACTTATGTGATTAGTCAATTTTTCCGGTTGTTACTCTCATGGATTTGAAGGTCAAAACGATGCTTGTGATTAGACAGACAAAGCGATTGCATTCGCATGTTGATGTATCTATGTTGGTTTGTCGAGAAGTTTCAAGTTTATTTTTAAATTTTCTCAGTTGATTGAGTTTCTGTGAGCTCTTGGCCGTCAAGATCATAAATACGCGATTTCAAAACGGTCTATTCTTGTTAGGTTTTCTCTAATCTTCACTCTTGAAATTCAGAGGAATATTGATTTTAAAACACGTCAGTAGAAATCGAGCAAAATGTGTGACTCAGTTCAAAAATAAAATGGACTTACATAGAACCATTCTTAAAAGTAACATCTATATAAATGTATCTGTAGAATTGCTTAAAATTCATTCGTTGCCCTTTGTTCCTTTAGGAACTACAATATCTTTGAAAAATCGGATCTAGTATACAATTTACCCCCAGCGTTTTTAGCCGATCCATATAAGCTACAATAACCAAACTTCACAAGGAGATAGCTATAACCTATTGTACTAATCTGGAAAAATTGATTAACTTACGGTGCAAACTTACTGCTTTTAAAAAATTAAAAAAGCTTACGTTACTTTACTTTAAACTTACTTTTCAAACCCACCGAATCGTTTACAATTTTTAGATGCCGTTAGTACGTTGTAAACTGTGAGTGTAAAGCAGTAAGTTTACACCGTAAGTTAATCAATTTCACCAGATTAGTACAATAGGCTTATAGCTATCTCCTCGTAAAGTTTGGTTACTATAGCTTATATGGATCGGCTAAAAACGCTGAAGGTAAATTGATACTAGATCCGAAAAATCTTTCATGCTGCTATGTAAATGATTTTACTGTTTAGAGTAAATGAATGCGATATCAAGAGGCTCTTCCTCCCACACACATACATCCGTAGGTGGGCGGCACCAAAGTTCTGGGGCGGGTTGCAAGATTTTT